>CM056995.1:302424423-303024423 GCA_029891345.1 Dryococelus australis | reverse complement strand
GAGTACCGTAACATTTTTGTGAATGTTTGTGGTTCCGTTTTCTTCCCCAATGTTCATATATTATGTACTATCATATGTTACCTACTTTATTATCGTGCACAAAGAAGCTGTCATATAGTAAAATGAAATTTTACAGGTTATTAAAATTTTGTAACGCTTAAAAATCTTTTTCAGAAAGCGTAATATTTTTAATTGTTTATCCTATTTAATTTACATTAAGTCCTAATTTTTTTTTGCCACTTCAAGATGCGATTCATTTTTTAAAATGAACTAAAACTGAAAGAATCTTCTTATCTCATCAGTTTGTTCCATTGTGCTTTAAAAGACAATAATAAACCCTCGGCAACAAGCAATTAAACGCGCTTTTGTATGCCTTGCTGTGTTTTACCTCCTGCATTCAGTGAATTGATTTAATTACTCTATTACAGGACCTGGTTTTTTTCGCAGCGTCCTTGAAAGGTATTGCCGCGAAAACAACGAACGTTATTTTTAATTAATGCAGTTATATTGTTCGGTGCGCTTTACGAAGAAAAAAAAAAGCGTTGTTTCGGTTGCTGTATTGGGAAAAGAAATCCTCCGTTTTGTCCGTACATTTCCACGATGGTTAGAGTCTCTCTTATCTCGGGGTGTCATTGTCTGCAAGATTACTTACTTGCCTTTGTGTAAGACTTTTTATTGCGCGGGAGGGCATACATTTCTGCTGTGTTTCATCTCTGCACGGAGCTTACTTTCCATGGGAAATTTCTAAATATATAGACGCGAAGCCAGAAAATTGCGCGGGTCGATCCGGTAACAGCAAAAAGCTCCGAACAAAAACCTCGCGCGTGGTCCGGAAAGTGAGCGGAGGAGGGGTGGGGGCAGTGCATTTGAAACCACCTCTGGGGCTCGCGAGCCAGTAACAAACACCTAATAACGGCGCGGGCGGCAGAATACCGCGCGGCTGCAGTTGAAAAAGGAAACTGGTGTTCCACAACGCCAACAGCTATGGCCCGTATTGTGAGAAACGCCCGTCGAGATCAAAACACGCGGCGCGCTCTCCTGCCGCTCAAAGGGATCCAGGGAGCTTGCGCTGTTCCTTTTCAAGAGAGGCTCGGCAAGGGACGGCTCTGTGTGTGGTGTTCTGCCAGACAGATAACGCGCACACACCTAGCGTTTCTTATTCAAGGAGGTGAGATTTCTGTTTCCTTTCTCTGCCTTCGCTTAAACAAAAAAAAATAAAAACAAGCTACGTCATTTAAAAGAAATAAAAAATTTGAACTAACACACTTTTTATTTTAACTTGCAATCAGGTTTCTGTTCGTTACTACGTTGATATAAATAGACCCAGAGAAAAATTACACAACAAGGCGAGAAAAGTTACTAAAATCTATTTGTGGTTTCTTCACACGTTTTAAATATAACCTTTGAAAAATCACAGGTGTTTCATACTTTTAACATTAGAGTAGTTCCTACCTTATTTTTCGTTAAAGTAAACTTTCATATATAATCCTTATTACTATATAAATGCGAAAGTGTGTTTGTTTGTCCTTTCTTTCACGTCAAAATGGAGCAATGGATCTACGTGGTTTTTTGTACAAAGATAGTTGGAGGTTCAGAGAGTGACATAGGCTACTTTTTATCTTGTGAAAATATCTCAAACGGTTCCAAAAAAATTATGATCACGGATGTCCATAGGTACTGGATTAAACTCTTCTTAGAATTACTGCATAAAAAAGCATTGTTAAAAAAATTCCGTAATTTCTCCTTTCTTTTTTGTCTATGGGCTGTCTTACATTCCTTCCCAAGAGCCGCAGTAGCTGACTGGGTAGAGAACCAAATAGTGGGGGCGCAGTAGCTCAGGGGCTAGAGAACCCAATAGTGGGGCCGTAGTAAGTCAGGGGCTAGAGAACCTACTAGTGGAACCGCAGAAACTCAATGGTTATAGAAAACCCATTAGTGGGGTCGCAGTAGCCCAGTGGCTAGAGCACCAAATAATGGGTCCGCGCGTGAAACATCGGTTAAAAGTAGTTTATCTATAAATTTAATATCTAATTTAAAGTTAATATGAATAAAAAAGTGTGAAAAACAGGTGTATTGGTAATGCCTAGTAAACAATGTTTCTTATACAGAATATTATTCATGTTAGTACCCACGAATGCGGTGCATATTCCCTTTGGTGTAATTTTCTAGACTCAGTTAAGCTTTGTTTGCACTAGGCGGAGGGATATCCCAGAAGTACAACTCTAGCAGGGCTTCAGAAAAGTTGAAAGTAACTGTGAATGGACTATAGTCTGCGGTGCACGTATGCAGGCACGGAGAAAACTACGAAGTTCCTTTTGATCACTGCTATGTTTATTTCGAACTTAAATTCGTAAAGTTTTTCCATTTAAATAAGCTTGGTTATGAACGCTCAACGCCAAACACATATGTATTTTTACTGCTCACTCTTGTAAACACTATTTAGGACATGGATACTAGTTACTAAATAAAGTTAATACTTAAATTTTTGACTGGGACAAGTATAATCTATCACAATTTGAGCCAAACATGAACCCTTATACACAAATAAATAGAATTTAACAATTTAACGCCGGCTTAAAAGCTTGCACCCTCTTTGAAATACCAGCGCACTTCTGCCGATAGAACAAAGAATCTCATTTTGTTCCTAACCTGAGTAAAATCAGAGGATTTCGTTGGCAGTGCTCGCTAGTGTGGTGAAGAGACGGAACAGGAGATGGGTTCGAGCATAACACCCCCAGCATGACTCAGACTTTATTGGTTACCGAAAATAGTTTGGAGTGTACTATGATCAGGAAGTTTCATCGTCCTTGTCATTCCGTACTTACTGTGCGACGTAAAGCCAAAATATTTTCATTTATAAAAATGTATGAAACAACTAAATGAATCATTTACAGTGGCTGTTAAAACCGGCGAACGACTATACAGAAGCTGTCGCTTTTTCATATTTCAATGTAAAAATAATTATTGATAGTAAAATATAGATGAATAAATATTATAATATGATCGGTTTTACCTATATCAATAAGGTCGATATAATGTACGAATGCTATGTGTATGTCTTATCAATGTCACTGATGTATGAATATTTATATTAAATATGTTAACATCTACAATATACTGACTGTTCCCAATATTAATAGTTTTAATTCACTAATGGGTGGTATCAGTTCCACTTATAGTTTAAATAACACCTTTATTCTCGACTAGCTGTTAACCGCGGCCCCATCTGCGTGTAAAATATAAAAAACAGACCACCAACCAGTACCTACTGAAATGGTTGGTATATATATATATATATATATATATATATATATATATATATATATATATATATATATATATATATATATATATATATTCCCTAAGAAACTATTCTTATTTCCGGGATGAAAACTACCCTATGTGCTAATGCAGAATATAATCTACCAATATTATTTCGAATTATATCAAAATGTTGCCAATATCTTTATTTCCGATATGCCAAAAGTAGCGAGTAGCTCAAATAACGATAGCAAAATTCACGATATTGGACAGCCCTAGTAGTCACACAAGTTGCAATCGGTGAGTGAGTATGTGACAGGAATTGCGGGGCGTGTGACGAGTTAATAAGCACCCATAGAAAGTTAAATAAAATAACTGTAAAAACTTCTGAAACCAAGATTTTATTTATAAATGTACTAAGAAGAGAAGAATAATTATAGTAGTTACACAATTTGTATAACTTGCAATATGCCGTAATAAACTTTACTACAAATTAATGTGTTTGCATCAATTTATATTTAGTATATAAATTCTTGGCACACAGGGTCAAGAGCCTTATGCAATATATGTTCTTACTATGCTTATGCAACTGAGGTATAAGTTCTGTATTGTGCCAAGCTTTTTATTCTAAATATAAATTTATACAGACATATTAAATTGCAGTAACGTTTATTACGACTCTTCCACTACATATTACAAGTTCTACAAATTGTATAACTACAATAAATATTTTTCTCTTTTTAGTGCATTTATAAATAAAAGTTTGGTTTTAAAATATTTTAACAGTTATTTTATTTTTGACTTTTTAATTTCACCAATTTTTTGGTTATTATATTATGTAGCAATGCACATCTCGCGACAAGCTTTATGTCGGTTAATGTGCATTGCTACATCTTTCGAATTAAATACTAAAGAACACCATCAGACCCTGGTCACCATCGGCAACCAATGTACCCATCGAGACAACTCCAATGAGGCCAAACTCGATATTTTTACTATGTGAGGAGAGAAATTATTTTTAATCAGCATTCCCAAGACAGCGAAGTTTTTCCATAAACTTTCGCCAACTGAAACATTTATTCAAAATGCACTAGTTAATATGGAAAACTAGCATTAATACTCTAGATAACGACGCAACTCGACTATGTGTGTGCATGTGCGTGCGAGAACATCTGATCGGACGCACCGAGCTACCCTGCCTGATCGAGGCAGACTTTTACCACCCACACAAGGGAGACAGTCAAAGACAGGGAGGTCTGGCAACATTGCTGCAGCAAGCTCAATTGGATAATGGGAAGTGGCTTAACATACATACATGTGAAGTTACATAAAAGCTTGTAACTTCCGGTTCCATCAACAGATCAACTAAGTAGTACCTTCACATTGTATTGTCATCGGAACTACACATGTATGTGTAATTTCAGCTCAATTAGATAACGGGAAATGGTTTAACATACATACATGTGAACTTACATAAAAGCTTGTAACTTCCAGCTCCATCATCAGATAACATCAGTGGTACCTTCACATTGTATTGTCATTGGAACCACTCATGTATGCAAACTTTCAGCTTAATCGGATAACATGAAGTGGCTTAAAATCGACTTGCAATATTTACACAAACACACCCACCCACATACATACAAGTGAACTTAAATAAAAGCTTGAAAAAAGAGAGCACATTAAAAACCTCCACAGAAGGTAAAATAAGAGCAATAACATGTAGCTCAAACTAAAAACAAACCAAATGCTCCACATAAGTAAAAAAAATATAGATGTGTGAAACTACTAATGAATCATATTTAAATGCCATGAATGTGGAACGCGGAAACAATACGAAAGAGAACACACACATGAAAAACAGGTCACAAAATAATCTAGAACACATAAAGCAAAAACAAGTCACAACACATGAAAATACCAGTCGTGTGTAAACATGGTAGTATGCCACTCACAGATGTATTCCTATCGCACAGTACACGATGCAAAGTCACCACGAACATTAAAAGTGTGATAGGTCTGTTGATATGTGGGACACTTCAGCAAAATGTGGTGAACAGTCAGAGGAAAGTCACAGGTATCACATGTAGGAGGAGGTTCACCACGAAGCAGATAAGAGTACATAACTGAGGTGTGCGCTATCTGGAGATGAGTCAACACCACGTCCTCCCTGCGGGTAAGTGAACGAAAATAAAACAGGTGACCAAGCATGTCAAAAATGGCCCGAATTGTGGTTAGAAGGAGGGAGGTCCAGTCGATCTTTCTAAACGCCCAAGTGTATGCCACAGAGCATTCAGGAAGTCACATACAGTGACTCGAAGGCCACGAGGTGGCAGGCTGCATGCCTCTTTCACGGCTTTGTCGGTTGCCTCGTTGCCAGAAATAACTGTATGGCCTGGATCCCATGGGAAGACAAAATAAATGCCTTTACTATTGTCCTGTTCAGTGTCTTTTGTATCAGAGGAAGAATCAGATGGAACAATGATTCGATCTAAGGGGAGGACAATGCAACACTACTCATAAAGACGCAAGTAGCAGAGGCACCAGAATGATACCCATGCCAGTGTAAAAACATGGGAACTTTAAGAATGCGAGAACACGAAATAGGCCTCGATAAATGAAACGAAGAATAGTCAGCTTTGAATACCCTAACTGTTCGAGACACATGGCATCCTGCCGCATCAAACAAAGATGTTCCTGACGCACATGTTGCAGCAAGTCAGGCGATAATTCATGCTGCGCCCAGACATGCTGAAAGCAGACACACTTAGGCAGAGAAGCTCGAGACTTTGCCCTGTACAGCTGATCGTATGACAGGTTTAGAAAAACCGCGCGATAAAAATGTAAAGAGTCTGAGCATAACCTCACCCTAATTGAAAAGATAATATGTTAATGCTTGTAGCCAAGGGGAGGTTCATCAACCTCTGCAGATATACTGACGATAGGGCTCGTGTGGAGCACTCTAGTGGTACTATACACACGAGAATGGTATACACTCGACAACTTATTCAGAACAGAAGGTCGTCTTGAGGAGTAACACAACACAATTGTTGTCAAGCTTATTGCAGATGAGAGCACGACATAGTCGGATGAGGGTATCGCGATCTGTCCGGCAGTTCCGACCACTCGACATCTTCAGAAGGCAGAGATCCAGAAGACACCTTGTTTTAAGATGTTTGATGTTTAAACTCCATGGAAATCTGTCGTCAAACACGAGGCCTAAGAGAATTTAGTACTACGAGACACCAGTAAAAGAAACATTACAAATGCACCTCAGGCGGAGGAAATAGGTCACATTTTCGACAGAAATCTACGACCTGTGTTTTGGCAGTCGAAAAACTGAAGCAGCAGCCAGTCTCTCAAGTGCTCAACCATCGCACTGCGAGCTGGATCTGTTGATTTACCACGGAAAAAAGAAGCAGCATAGCAGAAGATGGCGATTTCATCAACATAATGCACGCACTGCACTGGCGGTCGAGCAATGGGGATGATGTTCATAGTGACAATTATTAGGGTAACACTGATAATGCTACTTTACAGCACACCATTCTCCTGAAAAAAGTCGTGGGAAATGAAACTCTTATTGCGAATGCGAAATATGCGATGAGACATAAAGTAAGCAATAAAACAGGAAAGACATCCACAAAATAACCCATCAAGGAGCTGCTTTAAGATGCAATGACATCACATCATGTTGTATGTATAAAAACAACAAGGAGAGTCTGTTATAGCAAGAAGGAACCATGCACAGTAGCCTCGAAGCTTACAAGATTGTCTACAGCAGAACTGTTGTGGCATAAACCACACTGACTAGGATGAATTAAGTCTCAGGTAATGATACAGTACATGAGGCAGGTATTTGCCATCTGCTCCATTGTCTTGCAGACACAACTGGTAAGGGATATCGGATGGTAGCTGGACACACTTGCATTTTCCTTCCCTAGTTTTATAATAGGAATAAGGAAAGACTAAATGGGAAGTGAAAATACCAGAAATCCAGATGTGGTAAAAATAGTGAGCAGGTACATTTTCCTTTCTGAAGGGAGATGTTGCAACATTGCATTAAAAAATATTGCCATGACCTACAGAAGACTGTTTCGAGTAACACAGTGCTTTTCAAACTCAATTTAGAATAAGGGCTTGATTATACTGATCCTCACCTGAGACCCTAAAGTCAATGCTAACTCTCTCGCAGTGGGTCTTAAGTGTTTGCGGGGAGGTAGAGTATTGTGGACTACTCGAAATGGCAGCGGGAAAGTGGTCTTATAAGTCAGAAATTTCACAGGCATGAGTAACAATGTCACCAATGATGTGGAGGAGGGGAATATGCACACATAGGTTATGTCCGCACAACTTCCTAACATTGTCCTAGATAACTATGCTGGTAGTATTAACTGTCAGTGTTGATACAAAATCTCTCCAAGAGGTCCATCTGCTCTCCTGCATAAACAACCACGTTCATGTGCCACAAATGCAGAACAGCTCCAGATTCTACTCTTTTGGTCGAGAATGAAATCTGTGAAGTATTTGACATGATCATATATCGCAAATCGACACTGGTCATTCTACCAGGAGACATTACAGTGGCGACTGTAATTAGAAGAAAGGATGACAGCCTCTCCAAAATAAAATACAAGGGCAGTAAAATCCTCCATCGCAACTATCATGTCAGATTGAACCTCCCATGGAAAGGGAAGCGAGGCCATGTAACAGTCCCAATAGGCATTCTCAGTCACCCCCATGAAGAGAGAGACAGTACCTACAACATGTAACATTCCTTCTATAATGATGGGATTGTGGTTACCACCACAAAGGTCGGAATAAATCGACCATTCAAATTGGGCGACAAGAGCCGGGATGTATAAAGATTTCAATGTATGAAGATGCGCTAGTATGAGAGGAGAAGCATGTAGGAGCACTCTTGTTTAACAGAGCAATATTCGCACCTGTTAATAGCGACTCTACGACAATACTGTCTCTTCCGTCCCTGTGAGAGGAGCCCCATAGCTCATTGTGGGTATTCAGATCATCAACGAGCATGAAGCCAGCTGTAAGTTATGAGAAAAGGCTCGCGAGTTCAAAAACATGGACATGGTGAGCTGAAGGAACACAGATACTACAAACGGCAAAAAATATGCCGAAAAAATGGCCTGAGAGCCACAGCTTGCAGCGTGGTGGTAAGGGTGACAACTATTTGCAGTTTCTTCACACTTTTGGAATCAAACATTTGAAAAATCATCCTATGTATCGCACGCTTGATTGTTTTATAAATATGTCTGGTTTTACAAGAATTTAATACTCCTGTTAACATAGAAGAATTATAATTTTGACTAAATTGAAATTTTATCTATACTTTATTTATAAATTATATTCCCTTATAATTAGAGTGAATAAAAATAGGGAGGAATGCGGGGTAGTGCCTTATAGTAAGTAATTCTCATGCAAAATTATATTGAACTGTGTACACAAATGTCGTAAATTGTCTCTTTGGTGTAATTTTTTAGACTTAGTTAAGCTTTGTTTGCATGACGCGGAGAAATATTCTGAAAGCATAACTTAAGCAAGGCTTCAGAAAAGTTGGACGCAACCATGAATATACCATACACAGAATCCCGAGAAACAATGCATACACTTACACATGTATGATTCACCAGCACATTATCTGTGCCATAGATAAAGTAACCTCGGAGCGAGACAGAATCAGTAGGGAGGAAGTGGGTTTCTTGAGGGCATGTGACTGCAGGATTAAGGGAGACAAGAAAGTGTTTCAATTACTCTAACTTAGTAAAAAAAATAATTAAAAAAAAGCCTCAGCAGTTCCACTGTAATAGGGACAAGAAGAGAGGAAGGGAAGTGGGCAGATACTATTTATTTTTATTTCCCCTATGTATGTCAAGGACTGTTATGAATGGTTATCAGAACTGTCAGAATCATCACCATTTATCACCATCTGAAATTCTGTAGTCACAACCAGAGCGACAGGCTGGTGGTAATATCATTGCTTTCCCAACATACCTGATTGGGGTTTTCTTTGAAGCTTAGATACTACCGAAATGTTACTATATCTGCCAGTCATCGGGGCTACATTGTGTATCAACATTGCAATACAGTTGGCTGTGCCACTGTGGTGGCACACGCATTGACACTTCAGCTTGTGTTGCTACATCAACCATTTGGGTAAACACATCCTTCACTGGAGGCCTGGTTTGGACTAAAGCACTGTAAGGCACTTTGGGCTTCGCCCCTTCCATGCCCCAGCAATGGATAGTTTGTTTATGACTCACATTTTCTGAATTCCCTGTGCTTGATTATATACAAGGCAATGCTTCAACCAGACTGTATGACTGTCCTTCCAGTCAACACACCTCAAGGGCTTAGTGCACTCAGGTGTGTCAGGATGTGGTGGCTCAGCACACTTCAGACAAATCGCTGAATGCCAGGAATTTGTAGAGGAATGGTCGTACTTCTGGCAATTGTAGCAATGTAGTGGAGCTGAAACCAACATCTTGAAGTGAACATTTAGATAGCCGAGATTGATCAGTGGATGGAAATCACATACACCAAAGGCCAGGAGAGTTGCAATGAACGACTTGACATCCTCGCTCATCTTCATTACCCTGTGTGTGTCAGTGATGTACTCCATTTTCAGTTCCGATAAGAAATCGCTCTCTTGTAATTCAGTCAGGCCAGGGCAGCAAATGACGCCCATGGCAGAATTAAGGGACACATGAAACTTTACCTCAATGGGGATATTTATAGTTGCCCTGTAGAAGTATGCCATTGCAAGCAGCCCACATGACTGGGCGGCATTTGATGTCTCGACATAGTGTTCGCAGTTCACATTTGTCCTTAATTTTTCTACAGTCAGCGACCGAACCACCAGCAGTACCATTAATGATCTTTTCCAGTTCTAAAGGGGGGGGGAAATTTTGAAATGTGTGCCCTTCCAATCCTCGAATAACCAAAAACTGTGGCATAGGCAATCGGATAGAACAGGAGTGAACACCTTACAAACCACAATCCAACCCACTTACCATGTCGTCGCATTATCGTTTACCATAGATGTTTAGGGAACCACCCTGTTCTAGAGTACTTTTGGAAGCCATAGTTTATGCCCCCCCCCCCTACTTGGGACTGTCAAACTCGACCTGCCATTTGGGGGGAGAGAGAAAAGAAGCTAGTTTTTTAAATTATTCACATTTTTTGCCATTGTAAGGAAAACAACCGTTCCACATTCCTAAGCAATATATTGGAAAAGCTACCCCTTGCTGTCATCCGCTGCAATATACTGCCTTGGTAATAGACTACAGTGTACAACAGAGCAAACCAGAGGCATAATCGTTCAATCCTGGGTGAGACTGGCTTCTTTACCGTACCTGTAGCCTGTACATACCAGGCTCCTTACTATAGAGAACACTCAATGATGCAATTTCAGGGTACTTGTGGTTGATTACGCTCCGGCCTTTCCTGTAAAGCAGTGACATGTCATCCTGGTAGGTCTGGACATGCGGGATAGTCATTCACGACAATCCCTCCCACCAGGATGGCACCATTGGTGCTACCTGGGTGCATAAGTACATGGATATGGGCTCCATAACTAGATTTGCCTGCTGGGTCAGTGGGAAGCATTCGCAAGATGGTCACCGACATAGGCACCATGTATGGTCAGAATTCGGAGACAGTACTCATTGGTGAAGCGAGACCATCATTAGGAAGTACATCGTCCTGGCTGATGCTTTAAAGAGAGAAAATGCGATGAGACCTGGGGATATGGGGAGAAAGGTGACAAAAGAGAAGAACAAGAAAGAAACACGAGATGATAGTCCAAACAAATGTCAGATCCCGACAGCGACTCGATTAGTCACCTCTTTCGACAAGGACGGGGTGGTTCTGGTGGTATTCTAAAACCCTGCCACCATACAGGATAAGTTGCAACGGCTGACCACTGAGTGTGTGAGTGGCTTGAAGTTGAGAAGCATGTTCCAAATTATGTACGAATATAGCCGTCTCGTACTATGGCCTTTCCAAAGCAAGGTGTCATCCAGTCACAAGAATAACCTTAGAGATTCTGCTGCCAGCGCATCGTATCCAGTCTCACGGTTGATACAAGACATGTCTAACATCTCACCCATGTTCAGGTGGATTCTCGTCTCCCTGTTTGCCTGTGAGTTTTCTCCCTGTAGTCGCGGTTGTCGTGGCTGTTTCTGTGAACTTAATTTCTACAAAACTGTCAATGAATGAGGCATTAGTTGGATTAGTGGATACGTATAATTGTTGGATATGTGTTCTAACAGTGTCGTGAATCAGTGCAGTTTTTCGTAGCACTACAACGACAACGATCCGTCGAACTGGGAAAAGTTGTGCACTTTCTCCGAAAATGCGGAATAAGTCTCGTATTACCTCGTTTCTTCTATGGCATTTTTATACTCGTTGGTATAATATAGCTTCATCGAGAGCCGGTGGATCACCGAGGCCTTGGTTACTACGCATGAGTTTATGGGCGGTCAACTTTACTGCGCATAAGGGTTTTCAACGATAATTTTTTAACTTGGTATTATAACATAAATGCTGTTCACGATTAACTGAGAACTTTTGAAACCAACATTTGAGAAAAGTCAATACCCCTACCTGCAAATATTTTAACGGGCACTTTGAGTTTCATGCATCCAGTAAAATTGGTAACGATGGATGGGCAGTAGTTCCGTGTCTTAACGTCGAATAAAAAGTGTTTGGTAACCATTTCTGATAATTTCAATTGTTTCTCTCGCTTTCTGTTTATTTTTAAATGCATGGAAGTGTACAAATGAGCATATTTGTAAAATATTTACTTTTCCGATAATTTCTTGGTTTCACTTGACCGACGCATGAATAAAGTGATGAGGTCCATCAAAATGTTAATCTTACATAAGGCGAAAGAATACAAACCGTGCATACAAGTAGATCTTTAAGCAGGGCTTTCAAAAAGTGCTCATTTTATAGTGAATAGCCTATACAAAAAGACAAAGTGGTCAAGTGGTGCAGACCTTTAGGTTAATAACACAAGGTGTGTGGATTCGAACCTCCGCACCCCCTCTCCCCCCCCCCCAAATTTTTTTGTGAGAATTATTTTTACATATTTGATCTCAAGACCTCGCTGTTACGTGCCGCGACACTCTCCTTACGCATTCGGCGGGGACTCCCCGCTGAATTTCTCCGGGTGCGAGAAGGGTTGCCTACTCACTAGGCTATGCTATTGCTACCACTGTACCCTTCGTTTGCAATTTAACCGGAAACGGTGAGTCCTAGAGAGTTGCAACAAGGGGGCTTATTTACTACTTACGTTGTCCTGCTCCATTCAATGGCACCCATAATCAATTTAACCTCACGGCGTACGTGTTGCATGCAATCAAAAGGTTCCAACCCCTATTATTTACATGATGGGGGTATGTACGACGGACCATACCTACCGTATATCACAAGATATTGGTTTACTTGCTTCGTATACCAATCTGTGTTCTTCTAACGCAAGTACTTTGCCTAACATTCCATGTAATGTCCTTGTCGCCCTCCGCCTTTAGGGGCTGTACAGCCCTTGTTATTTGAGATGAACCATGGGTGTCCTGTTTTAAATTTCCGCTTTTCTGGTCACGAATCACGTGCCCAAGTTTGTACACATGTTTCCTATACACGCTGTATGTGTGCATATATATTAATTAATTAATTAATTAATTAATTAATTAATTAATTAATTTAGTTATTTAGAATTTATCTTTGTTCTAGATACAAACAGATAATAATCGGCAAATCAGTGAAATATTTAAGTTGTTAGCAACTTCATAGCTTCCTTTGATCGACGGATGGATATAGCGATGGAGTTCGTGGCAAAGTCAATGTTACACATAGCGAGGGAAAGCACATTGGGGGGACGGAGGGAAAGCAGACCATGTACAGAGCTTCCAAAAGTGTTCAGCTAAATTCGAACAACATAAAATGGCGAGTATATCGGTCACGTTGGACTGTAAGTCTCACCATTGCCACAACTTGTGCAGTACTTTCATCTGGGGTTCAATACGTTCCTGAAAAAGTAAAGTAATCAAGCAACATGATACAGCCAATCTTTTTCTGGCAAAATTTAAGAATAATATCCACTATTTTTTAAGATAGCATCATATGATAAATTGAAGTTATTGTATCGTTACTCGAAAAACAATCTAACGAACTCCCGAATTTTATATGGGCAGCCACTAACCACGGACTTGGGACGGAGACGCTGGCCTCAATTAACCCCTACAAAAGAGACGCATCCATGGCTTACCGGGATTCGTATCCAGAGACGGGTGCCAAAAAATATCCAAAAATAACTGACGTAATTACTTCTTTTAAAACTTACTCTACAGAAAATATTAAGTATTTATAAAGCATTAAATACCAATTTTCATTTACTATAGGTTAGCAAAAGCAGATTAGGATGATAGAAAATTACTGAATTACAGTATCACCGCACAAATAAATACTTGATTACTATCAACACCATTATACACTAAGAGTATCATAAGAATAAGCATGTATATACGCAAGAGGATGAAATTTTAATGGACTGTAAACTAAATTACGTGATTCGCTGCTGATGTTAGTCGATATACGGCAGCTGGTGTTTACGTCAAAATGTGTAGAGTAATAACCGCGGAATTTTTTCCAAATGTTTATTTAAAACAAAGTACTCGATAAAGAATAAACCCAATATTGACGCTTGAAGTGCTCGCTTGCCTAGCCATGAAACATACGTACAAAATACAGCGTTTTGCAGGCTAGTACAACATACGAGTACAACTTTGAACACGGCTTGCAGATTGTAAACATTATTTAGGATACCTGCAGCATTGCCAGAAATGTCACTTTCGGTCTGCTATATCTCAACATGAACTGCATATAGAGGAGAGACTGCCGAACGTAGCTAAATAATTTTTACCGGTAGAATCGTATGGTGATCATTTGCACGCAGCACAGCCATAAGCCTTGCATGCGAGTTCAATGTTAGAGACGATATGGTGCTTGGAACGCGAGCTTGCGTCACCCTTATCGCTACTTTGTTGCTTCTGTGCTTAGACTTCGACCAACGAGGGAACTGAACTCGGCGCCACCAGTCCATTATCGCTGTCTCTGTCTAACCGGCAACAGACATGAAGGGACACCCACGCCGATTTCTGCCACGAGCACGGTTTACACCTCTGATCAGATATTTTATCTCCATAATAATTTTACTGTTTGGGCGTCATCACTGTTGTTTTGCACCAACATTTTCGAATTGCTGCATATTCTATTTCAGGTGTCGCAAAACGTCTCGTCGACAAAAGGGTTATCAGAAATGAACTATTGGCTCGGGCAGTCAGGAACGGAAAATGAGTGGTCCATGGTCTGCCTGAAGAAACCATCCTGGCATTCACCTGAGTGATTTAGGAAAACATGTAATGCCTAAATTACTCCAGTTAGGCCAGTATTGGCACCCACATCCTCCTGAATCCAAATCCAGTGTGTGTCTGATAACATTTGGCAGCGCGATATCTTATACCTCCTTGCAATTGCGTAGTATAATGTGAATCCTTTTGTATACATTGAATAAATTACACGTGTACAGAAAAAAAGTTAAAGTATTTTATTGTAGTGAATAGCCTACGTCTTCACTAAAACATTACACTTCAAGTTTAATAACTTATGAATACAGATCAACGAAACATACTTACCTAGATTCAGTGATTCTTCCAAGTATCCTAATCGAGCTTATTTACAGTGGATACCACTCACGAAATAACAGTAAAGTGGCCTCAAGTTCGTTTTCGGCGAATTTTCTTAATTTCCCTTTATAAAAGGCAGCACAACTGTCAAAATCGTGTTTGGAGTTTGTGTATGTCTATATACACTCTCGCACACATACGCGCGCATGCGTGTGTGTGTGTGTGTGAGAGGGTTTTGTGTGTAGTTTCCCGAACCCACGCTTTATAAATGCTTCAGTTGAATATGCCCTGGTAGCGGTAAAACTTACGTTGAAATGTACAATAATTTCACAGCGCGTATTTATGTAACGATCGTAGTGACTACCAACCCAAACCTCACGGTTCTGCCAATCATAGCGTAAGAACAATAGTCAAATGCTGAGCTCGAGAAACTGATTACAGTGCACTCAGCATGCGCTCTCTACCTCATATTAATCGTACGGTTTCACTACATTTACACTGTTTCCAAATGCATCCTATTGCTACGACTGTCAGTGGTTTCTAAATGACTTAGGCCGTCTACAAAAGCGTCAGTTAATCGACGAAATATTCACGTTGACTGAGTATATGTACAAAAGTGCTTGCAAAACATTTCATAATTTCACTTTCCTTATTTTTTGCATACAATGAAACTTCCAAAATTACGAATATTGCCTCACGAAATATTTACGCGGCTATATCGCCGTGCTGCTCAATGTTAAAAATGTACTCCATAGTTCGTAATTAACGTACTTTGAAATAAAAATAATTATCTATGTGCCAAGATTATGTAATTTTAAGCAATGAAGCTATTAAGATTTATTTAGAAATAGTTTAGCTATTAATTTATCGACGTGTTCTTGCAAGCTTTAAGGAAAAAACTGACAATGGTATCCGAATTGAAATCAAACAAATTTGAAGTTACGAAAATTGACCAATCTTTACGCCACCAAACTGTTACACGGACCCGAATCACCGACCAAGCCCCAACCTGAGCAACACAGAAAATTAAATGTTCACATAAAATAAGCAGAAATGTTAACGCTTAAAACTCACAGAAACAGCACGAGATTTGAACGTATGCTAGCCTACAATTAAAAACGGTTATACCTGGCACTGACGTATACTGGTATTTTTGCAATATTTTGTAGTTTCCTAGTAACACACAAGGTCAGCATAGTTTGTCCAATGGTGCATCTTTCTTTTCGTTACAAATAATAAGTAAACTGCTGATATAATCCATTCACGATTACTTCAGCCTTTTATGAAGCCCTGCTAAAGTTCTCCTTCCAGGATATTCCTCCGCCTCGTGCAAACTAAGCTTAACTAATACTGGAGAATTACACCAGGGGGACGACGCACCACACTCGTGCGCGCTAAGGGTAATAGTATTTTGTATAAGAACTATTTCTCACTATGTGCTACCCACATGCCTATTTTATACCTTTTTTTTTATTCAAATTATTTATAAATAAAGCGTTGTAATTTATAGATAAAATATTAATAACATTAAAATTTAACAGTAAAAAAGTTACTTTTATAAGCACAAGTATAAAACGCTTGTGATACAGGGCGTATTTACGAAATAACTTAACTTGTCATACATGGGGAGATTTTTCAAAGGTTTGATTCAAAAAGGCCGAAGAAACCGTGAATGGACTATAGTAACAACCACTTTTATACGTATTTCACTTACTCTTAGGATCTCTGAAGTTTGATTAAACTTAACCCGAAAGTTGTCCAATTTCTATTTTTATTATATTGGTTTTAGGAAAATACTTGTTAACTGTGATAAAACATATTAACGAAAAGTATTACATTTAACTTTCGTACATTCTTAAAATATATATAAACAAATTAATAGTCAAATTTAAATTGTTTAATATCCTTCCCACGAAATGTCTACGAAATATTTCGGCAGATATTTTTCAAGCTCTTGTTTGAAGAGACACAAGGAAGTTTATATATATACGTTATTCGTATGTGACAATTCCAGTTAATTCTGTCTGCTGTGAATGACAATTTCTCGAATTCTGCCTGTATTTGAATGCCCATACATGTTTTGTAGTAATGCCAACTGAACAATAGTGCTCTGTACAACAATTAAAGTTTGTAATCCTTTATTGTGGCTCCCCATGTTACTGTAACTTGCTGACGATTAATGAAGCGCTTCTGAAAGCCTTACTGAGCTCCTTCTAGTGCATTGCGTATCTTTTAATCACATAAAAATTAACAACGATCAACAAAGTAAAGTTGAAATTTTCAGAAACATGAATATGCTACTACTTCGGCTATTGTTTGACTAGCGTATGTAACACATAAAGAAAACTTTTTTCATTGTTACCAATTCGAGTATTTCGCATCAAGTTATGGCATGAATACGCATAACTCGCTATCGGGCGTTACTGTCAACGGTATTTTTTTTGTTATTTTACACTCTAAAGCATTGCAAATATTTGCCAAAACAAGTGCACGAGATACTGCAGTAAAACTATTTGCAAATTATAATTGTATAAAAAATTTTGTAAAACTGTTATTGAGAACGTATAATTTTAGAAATCATTTCCTTCGTGTTTTATGTAGAATACAATAAACTTGGGAGCCCATTCACTACGCACGTCTTTTATGTTAGAGGCAACTTCCAACATTATTCGAAACCTTATATTTAAAAACAATAATTGCTATAGCTTATACACTTTTTAGCCAGCGAGTCTTCAGGGGACCTAGGAACAGGTGGAAATCTCAGAAATGTGGATTAAAATTACATCATATATTCTATTCTACCACTGTCCACACAAGTGCTACTGTCATACGTTAAATAAAATACCGCGCATGTTCAAGATGTGACTTTTTGAATATTCATTGGCCTAAAACTTGTAATTTTACAAGAAATAAGTGCAGGTGAACAAATTTTTTATCGCGTAGGTACGTAGAACGGGAGTTTTTATCAAAGACTTATTTCAAAAATGTTCAACTAAACGTAAGCCAGGTAAAGTGGTGGATGCATTCCGGAATCCATATAGGTCTTGTTACGGAATCCATATATAGGTCTTTGGTGGCAAAGCGAGAGCCGGGACCCGCGACCGCCAGAGGGAATATGCGTCATGATGCGCCCCTACTGTAAGTTGAAGGAATGCGAGCCCGGGATAGCGGCAGTGTACTAGTTCTTTAAAAATGCAGCGTGGCTTCACGTCACTGTTACCCGCGCTCTCTCGACATCCGGCATCAATAACTGATGCGACAAGCAAGCCTTTCTCGCGTACCACGCCCTGCGGTCTATGCGGCCAGGCAACCACTTCACTATCCCTGCTCTGCGGGTAGCATGAACATCTCCTAGCCTCGCGTCTACAGCAACGTGAGCAGGCAGCGAGCGCACTTGGCTCCGCTCAGATCGCCATGGAACTGTCCTTACGGCTGAAATAAAAAAAAAAACATGTCTTAATATGGCAGACCGCGCACTACAAAGGCTCCGTCCGGTCGCTGGATATAGAGGAACTTGAATCCAATGACATTTCATTAGCAGCTGGACGCGCTACCAGTTATGCTAAACGGACACATGCGAAATTCATGTTGATATATGATATATGTATATTATACATATATAATTTCGCGATTACGTTTGTTAATTTGTTATAATGATGGGTGCTCTTAAAACATCATATATATTACGTAGTATTCTTGCCGAAATTAACTTTTATTTAGAAAACAACTAAATTGTGTTGGTTTCCTAATTAATTTATATATATATATATATATATATATGTGTGTGTGTGTGTGTGTGTGTACATCACATAAATATTGTATTTCATTGAATGATGGCCATACTTGAGATGGTAATCGTTCAGGAGATAATAAATTATCAGAGAAAAAAATAAGTTAATTCATGCAGCGTATTATGTTGGTACCATAAACTAAATATATTAATGAACAGAAATTGGCAAGATATATCATCCTTAGGCTTTTCGCAGAAATGCGCAAAATGACTATTGTAGTGTATAACTATATTTGAGTACAATTATGGATAATTCATATGTTTTTTAATTAATGTTTTCTGCGAATGTTTTGAATATACATATATATACACACATACATATATATATGAATTATTTTAACTAAGAGTGCATGCAATACAACTGCATAATAAACACATTCAGGGTAAGATATTACAATCATGTGTGCCCGTTGCCTTAAACGTACTTTGTGCATCTAGGTGCAAAGTGTTGAAAAGGGATGTTGAAGAGGGGAAAGTGTCGGTGGAGGGTAGAGAAGGGGAGGGGAGCCACAGCTGTCGTGAGAAAGGCGTACCGTACTGTCGTCACTCGACTGTACACACCAGTCCGTGACGAGCTTGAATGCGCGAGCGTGAAATAACTGACTTGCAGAATATTGGTCGGGCATACATGTGGAAGCAGACCTCGCGGATTGATACATTTACACTCACTCAGAAGTTCACACTCACAGAGTTTTATAAATACAGAATAAGTGTTTTCATAAACGGTCGCTTCGTGAAGGTCGTTAGTGGCAACACATGTCTACGAAATTGTATTATAATGTATTTAGAGATAGAAAAGTTATCATGGGGTGGGGGAGACTGTGGGTTTGGGGGGAGGGGGTGCATTCATCCAGATAGACAGTTGGATGATTATATCAGCCTACGTTTCTAAAGGAAAGTACGCTCAAAAGGTTGAGCATCGTTAGTATAGCATAAAAAATCCTCTTACCCAATTCTTAGACATAGAAAAGAATCAATTTCGTGGGCAGGTTCTTGTTTTGTGTAAATTCGTCCATATACAACAAAGGGTATATATAATCACGAACGTGAGTTCAAAATCATTTCTATTGGCAACAGATTACTTTGAAACAGTTTAACATTTGGTAACATTCAGGCCTATAATATATGCGAGACACAAAAATATGCTTGGCATGGTGAAGAATTTTCTTGGCTGGAAAAGATTAATGTTTAACTAAAGGAATAGTGTAGTTGAGAGCTTTGGGCAGCTCTTGAAATTGGGGCCTTGAAAGCCAATGAAGGTGATATGTGGGGGGTATGGAACAGTGCCGGATTGCAATTACTGGGGAAATCAGAAGATCCTTGAGTAAACCCGCGGCAATGTCCAGCACGAATCTCACGTGCGGAAATACGGGAGCGACCCCGCCGGGATTCCAACCCGGTCCTCCTCGGTGGGAGGCGAGCGCTCTATACGTGAGCATAACGTTGAAATCTCGTAGTACTACTAACGGACACAAGTTACCAGACAGAAGAAAATGTTAATATGAAAGTTCGGAGTAAGGATACATAATGATCAGTATGTTAAAACGTGCTCAGATAGCCACGAATAACTATATCAAATAAACAAAGAACAACTAAGACCAAGGTTGTTATAATCTGTTTTATTTCGGAGTTTCGCTAAGATTGCAAATGCCGGGGGAAAAATTAATAGTAATATTCTATTGCCCTTGGTAATCTTTTCTTGCTAGGGGAAGAGAACATGACCTTAGTGTAACAAAGAGCAGTTTTTCAAGATTTGCAGAGATCAAGGTACGTAGTGAGCACTGGTTCTTCATTCGGCGGAAGGGAATTATTGTGATCATATTTGACTACCTGACCCCAATATGATGTGGTAGTGAGGACGTATTTACGTATTGCTCAAAAAGAAAAATATAGGTTTATTGCACTTATCACATTATTACCGAAAGAAACGCCGGTAGGTAAAAAAAAGCCATAGCTGAAAAACAGGAAAACAACGAATAGAGCCATTGAATTAGCGATTGAATAACAATTTTATATTGATCCAATTAAATTACACTAATTATAGTATCTGTTAATTTCTTGACTGGTAAACAATTATCACAACCACGCGTAAGCATTCAGATATATCCGGAACTCATATTTATAAAATGTCACAAAAGAATGCTGTCTTTGGCGTAATTATGTAGAGTTTGATTTTTCTTTGAGTACTGCCTCCCACGTAAATAGTTTTCCTGCTCAACTCGGCCACACTGAACTAACCCAGCCTGTAGTCAAGTGTTTACCACTGACTCGCAGTTTTACATGAGATGTAGGATGAGCGGATATCCACTGGGTAAAGCGATTTCCCCGTTTGAACAGGCAAATACGGAACATGTGTAATTCATGTGCAGACAGGCCACACGCATCGTAAAACCTGTCATCTGAACATGAACGTTCAACTAACCATAGTGTTTGAAGATATCTACTTACGAAACATTTCTCGCAGAAATTCATTGCTTCTACCAGTGGCACAGGGAAAATAACTTTTTTTTTTTTCTACACTCAACCTGTTGCCCAATTATAAAGCAATCTTATGGGGTCAGTATCATAGACTCTAGCTAAAACATGCAACCCTTGCTAGTGACATTACCTATTCTACCAGCCACAACATGCGTGCTAAAGCTAATATGACTAAGCCAAAACATAAACAACTACGCCACACACACACGTAAACAAACAGAAAACCTTTTTAATTGCTTACTATGGAGTTCAAAAATTTTACATTTTGTGAGCGTGATGATTTGAAAAATAAAGTGCGCAAGGGAATAATACTTTATGTGATAGTATTGTTTATATACCGTACCTGTTATAGTCGTATCAATAAAGGTGTAACTGATTTTCCACGAAGCATCCCCATTGTCAGCGTACTCGGTAGCTTGTAGTGTGCTCGAGATTCTGGAAACGGGCCTTGTACCTGAATAGATACGGCATGCTGCTGCAAGGCTCATCCTTACTGTCTGGGCTACATTCTCGTAAGTTAGCTCCTATACGTTGTCTAGCGAACGACGTCCTGGAACATTGCTGGCACTTGCGACTGGGGCTCGCGATACACACGACTGTTCCGTTTCTGTGTTATTGGGTATTCTTTAACAACGCATCTCCTCTGCTCAGGAATACGATGTTCCACCTCGCAACTGGCCCTCCAGCGTCAGTGCCAGAGTGCCTAATATAGAGGGCATGTTGCAAAGGGAGTCCTTTCATGGTTTGCCTGCACACAAAATTAAAGCGTCGGATAAAGTAATTTCATGTTGTGGTGAAGTAGGTCACCTTTGACATGTTCTTATGTTAATAAATAGGTAATGGAAATAATTGGCCTCGCGGTCGCTAAACGCAGTAGTCGTTTAAAAACCCAATCAATTGGAAACAAAGTGTGAACACTGTAAATATGCGCATGCGCTCATTTTCCGGGGTTGGAGGAGCGTAGGGACCTAATAAAGCCGCGGGATGTGCGTTTATGTAGTTTATTTTATTTATAAGCATCTTAACGGGTTATAGAAGGCGGGGGTGACTAGGGATGGAATCAGTTGCTCCGATAATAAGGTGCGGGAATGACAATCTACTGCCATGCCCCATATGAAAGAACCATCCCTGTATTACCCTGGAGATATTTAAAACAAGAAGTTGCCGATATAACAAATTAAAGGCTGTTCACGGTAAAATGAGCACTTTTGAAAGCCCTGCTTACGGTCTACTTGTATGCACATTGTGTATTCATCCGCCTTATATGAAATTTTCATTGCCACGGGCCTCATCACTTTGTTCATATGTCGGTAAAGTAAAACTGTGAAATTGTCAAGAAAGTAAATATTTTACAAATCTACTCATTTTTACACTTCGATGCATTACAATAAACAGAAAAAGGAAGAAATAATTTAAGTTATCACGAATGGTTACCTAACACTTGTTTTTTTTTTCCAACGTTCAAATATGGAACTAATTTCCCTCCACCGTTACCAACTTTACTGGGCGAATGTCACTCAGCGCGCCCGTTAAAATATATGCAGTTAGGGGCAGTGACTTTATTTTAAACGTTCATTTCAAAAGTACTCACTTTATCGTGAACAGTCTTTAGCCTACTTTACTCTACATATGTATACGGGCAAATTTTATGGAGTATGGCCTACCTGCTCTAGGACTGAGGTAAAAGGAACATGTGTTAGAAATAAAAAATAATATTGCCTTTTTAAACGTTGTGCCTAGCCCACTTAAGACACACCAGTTTACATTGCCTAACGTAGTAATAGTTGTTTAACAAAATTCGGTGGGGATCTGTTGATGGTTTTCCGAGATATGGTATAAAAGTGGAGATATTTTACAAAATGGTGGTAAAAAGAGGCTCTGTGTTGACACATCTGTCGGTTGTAATATAGGTTACCGCCATTATTCAGAGTTTGGTGAAACTTGGTTACCTAGCTTCGTTGTTAAAGATAGTATAGTATTCAAAAATGTTAATATTGAAGCTATTTTAAAAATCAGCACCTGGCTACTTAAACCCATTTCAGTTTACATGGAGCAGCGTAGTATTTATTGTTTTTCAAATTTGGCAGGAATCGATTGATTGCTTTCCGAGATATGATACAGAATCACTTTTTTTTTTATCATGTGGAGCTATCTTACAAAAGGTTGTACATAAAATGCTATGTATATATATATACAAAATTAATCGAAACTATTTATATAGATGCCACTTTGAAAATAAGTGCCTTATCCATTTAAGTCCTACGTGTGGCAAAATGGCCTGTCACAGTATCAGTAAACTGAAAAATTGTTGATTAATTTCCAGGAGATGTATAAGATTATTATATTTATATATCTCCCTGAATTAAATATGTGCATCATGAACTGCCAAATACTAAATTTGGTTTAAATTAGTTAAATGGCCCCCGAGATATGCACTTGCTCCCTAAATATCATAATATCCCCATTTTGAAAATAAGCACACGGCATGGTAGAAAACTACAGACGTCGGATGTATACCGAGTGTGGGGAAATTAGTTTCACGGGTTCGATAGTTATAGGGGGGGGGGGGGCATACATTTGAGCCAGACATTCTCTTGAATGTCTAAGCCTATCTTTCCAAGGAAAGTAGGCTAAAAATAACGGAACAATGACGTCAGAAAGGTCGAAAAAGCAATTGAACTCCCACTCAGTGCCGAGGATATAACACAGTTAAAATTTCCCGTGAAATTACTGAAAATCAGTGGAAAAGATTATTCATTTTACGCATTTCTCCGTTAGTTTACGAACGCTTCATTTATTGTGGTTTCTTGGGAAAATTTATCCATGGTTAGTAACATAATTTCAGTAAATATACGAAACTTATAATCAGTTTGCGAATTTAGTTTATCGTTAATTTAGATTCTTTGTTCTCTGATTTAAAACGCTGCGATTCGTAAGGGCGCATCTCTTTCTATCAGACTGCATTCAACCGCAGCTGATTAAATAATGTCTGGTGACGGATGTTATAATAGTTTGGGAGGCAAATTATGTCTGGCTGGTATAATGACACAGCAGAAATTGGTGCTCTGGCGCTAATGTGATGATTATGGAATATCTGGGAAATGATATTGTTACGATTAAGCCTAATAGCCTATTGAACAAGCTATTTGGGAGTTACGTAAACTCAAGGTAAAACACAATATTAAAGTTGTTCTGTCTTTTAATTAAAACCCTTTTTTAAACACTTACAAAATAAATCGCTTCACTTTACATTATACTCAAATACTTTATATTGCGTCGGGGGAGCGTATATAAGTTAACTGACTGCAAGCTGCTACATTATACATCTAGTTATAATACAATATGACCCGCGGTTTCTACACTCTAAAAAAAATTTTGTAATTTTTTCTGAGATATTATTTGTTAATTTAGAAATGCTTGTAACAGTACAAAGATTTTTCTTGTAAAACTACAGTTTCCGTGTTTGTAATAGACCTTAGGAAATGTTTGTACTATACTGAGCCGTAGCAATGAGTTTCAGCAAAATGGCGGACACTGAACAACGTAAAATCGTATAAAGCTGTTTGTGCAAAAACTATGGGTGTAAAAAGAAATGTATTGCAAATTTGAATTACGTAAAACACTTAAAACAACTCAAATCATCATAATAAAACGACAAGTTCAACAAAACGTGACCGTATTATTGATTTAATTATTTATTAGTGTTTCCTAGCTAAACAAAACTCTTAAATCGCCTCTTAATACCCCGTTGTTAAGAGACGTCCAAATATCTTAACTCAACAAATGCAATCTTAAAAAAAAAAAAAAAAAAAAAAGTGTTTATAATTTTTTCTTAACCTATAACTTAAATGTTATTTTTTATATACGTCTACCTATATTTACAGTAAAAATAAGTGTTAATATCGCAATTCAAGTTGCTCTTGTGGATAAAGGAGCGAGAAATTAGGCGTAATAAAAGGGGCGTGAGTTCTAATCCCTGTGCTGGGGAGGTATAATCTTTTTTTGCAAATAAATTTTGAATTTTTTTTCAGTTGTTCTCTGTTACCAATTCATTGTATTTGTTTTTTTAGAAAAAAAATATATTTAAACTTCTCAATAATGTCAGTTGTAATACAACGCTACCATTTGTAATATTGCAAAGAAATGTTTTGCAAACTTTACAAGAAAACTCCTTGTAGTTTTACAAAGGATTTTCTTGGCAACTGGGTTTCCAAGGATTTTTCTTGTAAAAGTACAAAAAATTTTTTACAGCTAGCTAAGAGTCCTTACGTCGCATCCTACTGGAACGGATTTACCTCCAGCGATGCCGTAGGCTGAATATTCTGCAATTACGGCGGCTCGAACCCCATCAGCTGGTCCATCTTGCTCGTCCTCTGCGTGGCGAAGTAAGACCTCGAGCCCGCCGCTCTGCGGTCCTTAAATATAGAGATTGTGTACAAAGCTACTCTTCTTGTATCCAAACTCCCGCGGCTTCGCCCTCTGATTGCGCGCTGCGCCGCGCCTCGGTGACCTCGCGCCGTTTTCTCGCACGCTGTAGTGTGCTCATGCTATCGCCGAGCCAAAGGCTTGTCCAAACCGCTGCAATATGTGTTAGCCTGCTGTGCGTACTGTTGTGTTTAAAGATCTGGTATTGCAATCCTCCTGCAATACTTTACCGGATCAGTCGCGGGAGGATGAATGTAGTAACGATAAAGTGTGTTCGGAGTGAGTGAAGTAGTACCTTTCAGATATTCAAACAGATTATGTGGAATGAACCCGCGCATAATGTAGAAAAGTAAGCTGTGTGTTCTTTCACAACGTCTCCTAACGTTCGTTTCACCGATAGATGCAGCAGTGTAGTAAAACATTGGAATTGCGTCCGGGAAGACCCAGTTTTGATTCCTGATCTAGCTGTTCCTATAATGGCTTACCGAAATCTCTACAGGAGAGTGTTAGCATGGTTTCTAAATTTGACTATTTATTGGTTCCAAATATTACATGGGATAGCAAACAGTGTTACAATTCCAAAACC
The DNA here is from genome assembly GCA_029891345.1 of Dryococelus australis. NCBI lineage: Eukaryota > Metazoa > Arthropoda > Insecta > Phasmatodea > Phasmatidae > Dryococelus > Dryococelus australis. Next base: position 302,998,172 of record CM056995.1, on the reverse strand, counting down.
ATCGCTGATAACTTTTTTTTATGTTTAGCTGGTTACCAAAATATTTTGCAAAATTTTAGGTTGCTGAATATAAAAAGAAATACGGGGAGTTCAAAATTTAATTTCGCGATAGTTCAGACGTCAAGTACATACAAACGTATTACGGAGAGCTGGTAATAAACAGGGAGTATTAGTATGAACGGGTAACTTGCAAACTGCTCCTTGCGGTCTCAGTATGATAATAACCAGTGAATAACCGATTGTCCGTACAGGATAAGGCCTAAGAGGACTGTTAACTATACACGGTTGCCAAGGGAATTCGCGAAAATTTTCGGATATATAAATAGGAATTATAAGTTAGGGAATTTTCTGAACGCATTTGGCACGAGATTTCGAGATATTTAAAGTGATATAATGCCATGTAGAACTCCACAGATATCACACCACTGAAATACAAGTTTTGGTAGAGGTGATTATTCAACGGGAAGACTACACAACAGTCGAGTGGCTTACGCTATAAGCTGTGATGGCATGCGATGCGCATATCTATGTTGTCCTTAGTTTTGCCGCGTTTCTAGGATTTGGACATTCAGAATAATTTCTCGTATGCGGTACCTTTAATTCACAGCAATAATCGTTGGGTTTCGATCGATCATAGACTGATGACGGTTAATTAGCACATTTGAAACTAGCCTTTGAAAATTCTCACTGTTCTTGGCACACTGGCAGACATAAGCCTAGTAAAGTTAGTAACGAATGAAAATTAGTTCCACGTGTTAATGTTGGATTAAGAAATGATTTATTTTGCTTTCTGTTTTTTTTTATTCATTTAAATGTCAGGATCAGTAAATCTGTAAACTAAAGGCCGTTCACGATAAAGTGAGCACTAAAGAAATGAACCTTAGAAAATAGTCACTGCCTTGCATACATATATTTTAATGGGCGCGCTGAGTGACATTCGCCCAATAAAGTTGGTAACGATTGATGGAAAGTAGTTCCATATCTTAACGTCGAATAAAAAGTATTAGCTATCCATTTGTAATGACTTAAAATTATTTCTTTCGTTTTCTGTTATTTTTAACGCATTGAAGTGTAAAAGCGAGCAGAGATGTAAAATATTTACTTTCCTAATGATTTCATAGTTTAATTTTACCGACGGATGAATAAAGTGATGAGGCCCTATGGCAATGTTAGTTTTACATAAGGAGGAGGAATACACGACGAGTACACAATTAGATCTTAAGCAGGACTTTCCAAAGTGCTCATTTTACCGTGAACAGTCTATATATATTTTTTCCTAATAGCATCACAGTTTCACTTGACCGATGCATGAATAAGTAATCAGGCTTATGTCAGTGTTAATTTTCATGAAGTGGAATAATACACGACGTGTACTATGTAAGTGCACTTTAAGCAATGCTTTCCAAATAACTCAGTTTACAGTGACAGTCAATATGAGTCGTCTCCCACTAACGTCGAGCCGAGCTCCTACTGATTGATGCCCCGAGCTCGGCCATGGGTAAGCAGGCGCTGACTTAACCATCGCGCCGGGAGAAGTTGCGCTGACACGTTCCATTATTGAACACATGTTAATGAGCAGCCTCCGTCGCTGGACCGGTCCGGCGTCGATGATGGATGATGCCACGTGAGAGGAAAGAGGGGGGGGGGGGGGGTGACCTGCAAGACTGATGTGGCCGCTCGCATTCCTTTCCTCACACCCACGCATGCGACACGTGAGACGTCCCACGGCCCGGCCGGGGATCGATGTGAGGGCCAGCGCGCCCTTGGGCCTTCGCTTACACAGGAGGAAACAACGGACACAAACCGAACATTCCCAAGCTCCTTCCACGCCGGAGCAGACAGAAGCGACACACAGGCGAACGAGCATATGCGAACCATTTTCACATGCTTGCTACCATTCGCTCCTGTTTGTTTCGGAACCGTTCGCCCAGGTGTATAAGCTGACCACGGTAAAATGAGCACTTTTGAAAGCCCTGATTAAGATATACTTGTATGCCCGTTGTGTATTATTTCGCCTTGTGTAAAATTTACAGTGCCAGTGGCCTTATCGCTTTATGCATGCGTCGGTCGAGTGAAACTGTGAAATTATTAGAAAAGTAAATATTTTATAAATCTGCTCATATTTAATATTTCACTGCATAAAAAACCTGAAAGCGAAACAAATCATTTAAGTTATTACAAATGGTTCCCTAACACTTTTGGTTCGACGCTGAGATAAAGAACTACTTTCCCCACCAACGTTACCATCTTTACAGGACATATGTCACGCAGTGCGCCCGTTGAAATATATGCAAGTGGGAGCAGCGACTTTTTTCGTAAGGTTGATTTAAAAAGTGCTCCCTTTATCGTGAACAGCCTTTAAACGAGTTGCGAACGCCGAAAACGATTCATGAAGACGGACAACGAAAGGATCATCAGCTAAAGCTAACCGAACCTCGACGAACACGGACGAAGGGGAGCTTGTTCGCGCTTACTTACCTCTTACACCTGCGCGAATGCTCGGTTCGTTGATGCTCGTTCGCACGTGTTCGCTCCTGTTTGCTCTGGTGTAAACGGGGCTTTACACGCTGGCCAGGATTATGACGACTTCACGTTACACGTACCACGCATCACGTTACACTATCACATGTTTTTTTTGGCTGCTTTATTAGGATTATTACGTGCAGAACAGAACAGAACAAAATTAAATTGCATCAGTACCCAGCTATTGGCCTTTACTGATATTAGTTACGTATATTCAAATAAATTAAAATAAAATTAACTTTACTACTTAATCAAATTTATAAAATGGATTTACAATTTTGGTGAAAGTGATCTATCGTATATTTTGGGCCTGGAAATTTCTAAGGGGTCCCACACTCGGGTGTTATCAGTGTGGGAAGGCGGCTGTTAGTGTGGACCCCGTATTTTTAGCTCTAATACGATTTTTAATCAGTTATATCTCCATCATTTCGTTACGTGCAGCAACAGGCATACCAGCCTATTGCCGTAGCGCAAACATATTGCAAAGAAGTGGAACGAAGCTTTGAGCGCTTCTAAACCAACCCCGCCAGGCAGGCCGAGTGCGCCGAATATTACGGCTGGAAACACCGCGAACGAGGGCTTTGTCGTCATGACACTGCGTCAGCAAGACGTCCAGAGATGGTGGCGTGCCGTCCGCCAACATGCGTCTAGTCTTCAGCCTACAGCGTCATGGACACGGTGAAGTCGGACCATAGAAAACTAGTCAGGGTGGCTTTAAGATAAATAAGTAACTTAATAACAAATCACATTAATATCTAACACAATGTAACTAAGTAAACTTAACGAGAGATCCTCCAATGTAACGAGTAACTAACATTCTGTAACGAGTTGTAAAACATATAGTAATAAGATGTAATTTGATATTGATTTAAATACAGGGACGATAAAGAATTACTTGAGTTCACCATTGAGTACGCCCAGTACCAACATGTACGTTTAATATATAATTATCCCCATTAAAGTCATACGCTTTTAAAGCGTAACAGGTTACTTCAGGCAAGAAAGTACTCGTCTACTGAATTAAAATGCCAGGAATAAGTGTTGTCGCTTTTCCGAAAATATCTTAAAATACAAGCTATAAAAGCGTATTCGTGTTATAGCATTGATGTGACAAAGGGCAGACTGCGAAAGTTTGACATTCGTGATTTATATAAACTTTAAAAACAACTAAGAAATGGCCATAACCTCCACAATGAAATTTACCTAGCAGATGTAGACATGTTTTTCATGTATAGACGAAAAATCTTATGTAACAAACATTAATCTGCTGGAGAAAATACAATACTGTTTCGTAAAGTAGTAAAACGGCTAACTTAACGAAAATGATTTAGCATTTCCTACAAGTAGTTTTATACTTCTAAGGAAAATAACTGACGAGCTGTGAAAACATAAAGCTTCTTAAATACTTAAAAATGAAAAAATATATATTTAGCCTAAAATTTGTCGTTCTTTCTTCCTCGTTTCCTGGAGAAAGTAGAGATAACACAGCTTTTCCACCATTGTGATTGACCTGCAATATCTCGTTATACAGTCACGTTTCACGTAACACGCAAAAGATTGACATGGCCAAGCTTTTCTCGAAGCGAACAAAACATATTACTTTACGGGAAACAATCGTGATAGATCTCATTGAAACACACAGGTCCAGGTTGAGCCGGCTTACATGAACACGTTACTTGCAACATGATACGTGAAACGAGAAGTCATTGTTATCCCGACCTTACACGCTGGTCGGAACTCTGCTGTGGTTAGTGACGTGCACAGCGTTTAGTTCTAAACTTTGTGATGGCTGCACCTGCCTCGCAGCCTAAACCTTACCGCGGGCCCAGAAGCACGGGGAAAGATTGCGTTTGGCTGTGTTGGTGACACGGCCGTTTGTTTTGCGTGAATACGTCTTCGTTGACGCACTCGGACGCATTGATGATGTTTATTTTACGTTTCCGGCACCGCTTCACTCGATCATATGGGGTTTCATGGGTATCACTGGATCGCTGTTGAGATGCTCTTTCCAACCGTATACGATTTATGTCTTTCGACTAGGCTTTCTGACGAGTATATGCCAAAATTGTGTTACGTTTTCTTAAAATTAAACTCATACAATTTCACCGTAACCACGCCACACAAATGTTTTTATATACGAAATCGATTTATTTTGACGAGAGCTGTTGATAAAAAACCTAAACGAGCGTCGTATCTTCTCCTAGTCAAAAGTTATACTACGCGGAAGTTATGAGACACGGCGAAATTGACTCAAAATTGCGGTCCTCCCCCTTTACCCGCCGCGTGCGATACTTCGTAGTCATCACTCAACGAAACATATCCTTTGATTATTTGGCAATCAAGTGGTGTAATTGTATTTTGAATGTAGACGATAGATTCGGAGCTGCAATGCCTAACTCTATCCCCCGATTTTATTTTCGGATTTTCTAGATTGCCTCCCACTATGGTTGCAAATTTAAAGACGTATTCGCGTCAAAACAAACCCAGAAACGCACATACCGTGTTTCATCATATCCTTTAGGCGCAAGCCACTTATATGGTGAGCTGTCTTCCCGTCGGAAACTCGCCTCTGTGAAATTTCCAGCGGCGATACAATAATGATAAATATCTGTTGCACTTTACTTTGTTACTTTGTTGTATCGGACTATTCGTACTTGAAAACATTGCGAGTGAAGATATTTGGGCGACTCTTAATACCAAGGTCTCAAAAGCCAATGAAAACATTGTGAAAACGCCTGTTTAAGAAATGGTTCACTTTCAAAACTACCCTATAGAAATTTAAAGAAAAAAAAAATGGAAACAATTCTTCGAACGTGAAATTTCTATTACATGGCGATTTGTAGGCAGACATCTCTCACATTCGTTAAGCGGGCTTTGAGTTGAGTTGAGAGAATTTGGCGGCTCTTAACATCGAGGGCATGAGAGCCGACGAGGGTGAAATGAGATGAGAATGGAGCAGCGCCGTAATTGAAGAGCGAGGAAACGGGAGAACCCCGAGAAAACCAGGCGACCAGCGGTATCGTCCGATACGATTCCCACATGCGAAAATCTGGGAGTGATCCGGCCGGGGATTGAACCCGGTTCGCCTTGGTGGGAGGCACGAAGTCTAACTGCTCTGTCACCACGGCCCCCAAGCAGCTATAGGTATTTTTGTACCCCGGTGGCTTGAGTGGGTGTCAGGTATCTCTCCCACTCATAAGTAAGATGCTAGTGAGGTAGCGTTAAAAAACTGACGCCTCTAGCGTTGATGCGCGTGAAGCGAAGTACGTTGCAAAAACGAAAGTGTGCAATAGTGGAGGAAACGGGAGTACTCTGAGAAAACCCACCGGCCAGTGGCAACGTCCGCCAAGTGTACTACGAGCGAAAATACTGGTTCGTCCTCGCCGGGAATGGAACCGAGTTCATCGTGATTAGAAGTGAATGGTCTTACCACTACACTACCGCGGCCCCACATTTAATAACTTTATTTATTGCAACGAACTATTTATATGTCTACCACTGCACGTGTACAGACGAAACTATTGTTAGACCTTGAGACTACGAATAACGTTTATTTTACTCGATCTAATTGGTAGTAGCTAGTTACGACACCATGCGATGGTCTTAATGATTTCTTCCAAAAGTTAAATATAAACGTTTTTAGATGATGGGTTGGTGCTGCTGTATACAGTAAACCATAAACCATAATCTATATATTACCCTGATGAAGAACGTGGTATAAATTAATTAATTATTTTTTTTTTAATCTGCATTACTTAATTTAATTTAAGTTCCTCTCAAACCGTTCGTTAAGCCATATGCAACATCACTTAAACTTAAAAGTAAATTTTTTTTCGTGAATATTGAAGAGTTCACAGCAATAATAGAGATTAATACGATAGTTGTAAAATTTTGAAGTATTCTTCATCAAGATTTGTATGAAGTACCAGTGTTTTAATTTAATAAAAATGATAATTTGCTTAATTCATAAAAACTTGTTTATACTAGCACGATGCACAACGTTGGCAAGGCTGCATTTGCAGTCATATATAAAAAAGCTTTTTTTAATCCAGTGAAAAACAGGTTTTGTGTTTTCTTTACAAGGACGTGCTTAATTCGTTTGACGATTGCTGACTCAAAGAAAAGTGTTTATACATAATTCTATGTGCTTAGAGTTAGTAATATTCTTTGAAATATACGGAGGAAATAATTAAAGCATTCTCTATACTCTTCGGCCTGTGCGTTTGGTAAGAAAAACTTTCTGAGCCGGAAAATCAAAATCAAACTGAAAACTGCCTAATTTATTCAAACAAAGCTTCTCTGTTTTGCTAAATTTATCCAAGCGATATATTTAAAACTGAGTAATGAAAAAAACTGATTAACTTATCTACACTAGGAAGCACAATAAGTTGATATTTCTATAAAACTACTTTAGAATTACTACAGTTAGACAAATGGATCGTATCAATAAACAAGTTTTAACGAGTGTTTGATTTATCTGGTTTACAAATAAACCGTGCTTTGAAGCTGCGAGTATGGTGACACTCATTTACAACACATTATATCTCTGAGCTTATGGACGGATTCAAACTGCGACGGAAAATAATTTAGATCATAATAAATACTGTCACGATGTTAGATATATACCAAATGTATTTCTTCTTTCAATACTAGCGTATTAATTATTCGTCATGCTGTAGGTTATTTATGCTGATTTTAAGTTCCGTTCATCATAAACATACGTTTTACAGACTTGGCAGTTTTCACACAAATATATTTGTGAAGCCTGGGGTATTTTACTAGAGCGTCCGCATCTCGACTTTTTCACTTAGTTTTGACGCACATGCATAGGTGAATAACACGTATCGCACAAAGGATGGTTATCGCCATATTAAATTTGTGAGTCGCGGGAAATGTATCGCCATTGAAGGGCAAGACATTTGCCAGTAGTGAGGAAGATGGCAGCCTCCGGGAGTACCAGTCCTCATATATTCGATTATCATCACCGCGAGAAGATGTTTTCATATCGGCAAACGTGGTAGTGTAGAGGTGAGATCTATCACTTGCCTTTCACCACAGCGAATATAATTACTTTCCCGGCAGGATAAGACAAAGAATTTTGTCTGTGGATAACGTGGCGGGCGTTGCCTTTGGCAAGTCTGTTTTCCTCGGATGCTCCTGCTCCCACAACCATCGCACTTCTTTGCTGTTCCATCTCCATCTCGCCAAGGATTTCAGCATTTAAGCGTTTTACAAATCTCCCGAACTCGTCTCTGCGTAAACTGAAACTGAAGATCTCCTTTACTTATACATTCGTAGGGCCGCTGTTGCTAAGCGGTTAGCCTGTCGCTTCCCATCAAGGCGAACCGGGTTCAATCCCCGGCCGCGTCACTTCCGGATTTTCGCAAGTAGGAATCGTGCCGGACGACGACGCTGGTCAGCGGGTTTTCTCGGAGATATCCTGCTTCCCCAGCCCTTACATTCCGGCGCTGCTCCATTCTCATCTCATGTTACCCTCATCGACTCTCAAGATCTCGTTAAGAGCAGCCACAAAATCTCTCTACTCAACTAAACCGATAAATTCGTCGCCTGAAGGTAAGCAGCACGGAACGTACCGGGGAGGATTCCGTTATCGCCAACTTCGTGTTCGCCTGCAGGTATGTTACCCGCAAGCAGCCAAGTTCCAAGAAATGTTTCCGTTAGCCCGTAGCAATCCAGCTACGCAATATGTAGACGTGGGTGTTGCTTTCTGGAGTGAACTAAATCGATTGCTCATTCGCTGCGTGAGGCTATAGAAATGGCACTTACGTTTGGTAGGCTACCGACTGATGTGGGAACCTCCCTATTGGCTGAGCCCTTAAAGGCAAAATAGGATGGAGTAAGCAAGCCAGACGAACACCATTCGATTTATCTGACTCATCGCTGAACGGCGGTTATGACGCATGAACTATCAAAATCATGTAGCTTGGACCAAGGTTATCACAATTTTTACATAAATGCGTGCTTTGAACGCAAGTACACTATATCTGGCTCAATTTAAATACAAAAGGGTGTATTAAAGATACATACAATGATATATACAGAGTGATTCTCAATTATAGCGATAAACTTCGGGAGGTGATTCTTCATGAAAAAGTAAAAGGAAAACATAAGTGACACTTTATATCTAAATCAAATATTAAGGGCCGTATGAGCCCTTAAAAAAAAAAAAAAAAACGAGATTTCAAGCCGTATTTGTGTAAAATATCGGCTCTTACGTTGAAGGACCCGATAACATACAATAATGTTCAGAGAGTTAATGTATTTTACTTCGTTACCAATATTTTGCACAAATACGGTTTAAAACCCAGTTTAAGGGATCATACCTCCCTTTATATTCAGTTTAGTTATAAAGTGCCATATATTTTCCTTTTACTTTCTCATGAAGAATCACCTCCCAAAGTTTGTCGGTCTAATTTCGAATCGTCCTGTATAATAGAATAAATATCCAAAGTTGTTCCTACCTAAGGCACGGTCGACAGATGCCACGACAGGGGCTGGCGCCAATGTTACCGGACAACCCCAAGAAGGAGCCAGATTATATGATGCGGGTGTGGAGCAACGATGGAATGCGAGGGTGGGGGCAGGAGTACCACGAGAAAGTTCGCCGGCCACAGGCAACGTCCGCAATGTTTTCCATTTAAGGAAATCCGGGGAACCCCGCCGGGAATCCGGCCGGCGTGCTAAGTGCGCGAGCACCGGTACCCCATAGACGACACACACACACACACATACATATTAATAATATATGTAATACATATAATAAAATCACAGATCTGTTTGAGAGATAAATGTAATGGAATGCCGACTCCGTTTTTGGCCCTATTATTCTAACCGCACTGTTGGTAACGTGAACTAATGATGTGAAAATGCACTTAAGGCAAAATTCAGACTACCTTATTTTTAATCTGTGGCTCAGATGTGGTTTAGAAATACTAAATTTATGTACATAATTGCGAGTGACTCACAGTCCTTGCAAGTTGGCTCGTTTTTAATGACGTATGCTGACGAAGCTGGTGATACATGCGGTGTTTGCTTCTGTATGTTAGATATAGTCTATTCACAGTTTCTTCGCACTTTTTTAATCTAATCTTTGAAAAATCACACCATGTATGACGTGTTTAGTTATTTCCTAAATATGCCATGTATCACAATTGTATTATACTTGTGTTAACATAAAAGGCTTTATTTTGGTTAAATTGAAATGTTATAGTTTATTTTATTTATAAATTATAATGCTTAATTTATAAATAATCTGAATGAAAATAGAGAGCAAACACGTGTGTTTGTAACGCCTAGTAAGAAATAGTTCTCATGGAAAATAATATTACAACTGGGTGCACGCGAACGCGGCACGTTGTCCTTCGGTGTGATTTCCAGACTTAGCTAAGCTTAGTTTACACGAGGCGGAGGTATATCCTGGAAGTGGATCTTTAGCAGGGCTTCAGAAAAGTGTAAACTAACCGTGGCATTAGCTGATAAGCAATGATGCAATCTGGACAGGGTTTCCCTGGAACTGCGTGACCCTGGTTTCCGAAACGAGAGATAATACATATATTTGATTTATTAATGCATTCGTGTTTTTTGTTTCGGAACATTTTCTGTGTAGGAATAAAAAAACGACCCCGTTACATAGTTGAAAAGTGTATAGAAAACTATTTTTAAACATCTCTTTCACTTAAATCATTTATCCACACTGGTGGACGAAAAAAAAAAGTGTAGGAGGGGTTATTGATAGATTCGTAAAAAAAAAAACACCCAAAATTATTATATGTGGAAAAATTACATAGAATTACTTACTGAGAGGAGAACAGGCATAAATGCCAAGTGCTATTCCTCCCATCGAAATTAAAGACAACTTCACGACAGAATATTGGCCACTGTCGGAAAAAAAAAACGGTCTTCAAATCTACAGAATCCTTTATATCAATTTGACATGCGTTTTCATATAATACTGAGACTTTTAAGTGGGAGTGTCATTTGTGCACAGCAAAAATTGTTAAAATGTGGGTATTTTTATAATTTGCTTGACATCTTTATTTAAAATATACGCGACTCGCAGGGACATACTGTTGGTTTTAAAACAGTTCAGATATATTTTGAAGAAGTTGTTTTATGTTAGTAATGTTTGTACCAAATCAAATTCTTGCAACAGTTGTCGTTAAATGCCAAATTATTTATGCGGGAAGACAGGGAGTAGAAAAAGCTTAAATTATATAATTTACTCAAGAATGCACTTACTGTTATCTCCCAAGGTGTGTTCTCCTTAGTGTAAACAGAGTATTTTTTAAAGACAAGTGTTATTAAGTATTATAGAATAAGGCGAGGTCAATCAAATTTTGTTTTCTGTGCATGTCCCATACACTGACCAATGAATTACCAAAATACTGCCAAATTCAATTCACGTGTTTCAACAACAGCGTGACACTTGTTCATATTTGGAGTAAACTCACAACCGCTCTTTTACGAGAAAAGACTTTTCCCTAATACGAGTATACAGTATTTGAGTTCAAACTTAGTCAAAAGTAATGATCTGACGTATCATATCACTTATTTATGTAATCAGTGTGCTTACTTTAGTCGAAATCATGTGGTCTTGATAATCCTGCAAAAAGGAAAGCAGTTGTGTTAAGACCCGGAGTTTTGTTGCTGCGAAACTGACATACAGTCTATTAACGGTTTCTTCACACTTCTTGAATCAAACCTTTGAAAAATAATCGCTTGCATAACGTGTTTTATAATTTATAACAAGCGTTTTATTCATATGTTTACATATAAATATTTTACGTTTGGTAAAATGGAACGTTTACTTAAATTCTATATATAAATTATAATATTTAAATAATAATAAATATGAATAATGCGTATGTTGGTAACGTCTACAGGCTTTTCACGGTAAAATGAGCACTTTTGGAAGCCTTGCTTAAGATCTACTTGTATGCCCGTTACGTATTCTTCAGCCTTATGTAACATTAACATTGCCATGGGCCTCAACTCTTTATTCAGGCATCGGTCAAGTAAAACTGTAAAATTATTAGAAAAGTTAATACTTAACAAATCTGGTAGTTTCTACACTACGGCACATAAAAAAAAAAACAGAAAACGAAAAAAAAAATTAAGTTATCACAAATGGACACCTAACACTTTTTATTCGACGATAGGATATGGGAATACTTTCCATCCATCGTTACCAACTTTACCGGGCACATAACACTAAGTGCGCCCATTAAAATATATGCAGGAGGGTCAGTGATTTTTTTCTAAGGTTCATTTCAAAAGTGCTCACTTAATCGTGAACAGCCTTTAGTGATAATTCTCATGCAAAATAGTATACAACTGAGTACATATGAATGCGGTGCGCAGTCCCTTTGAAGTAATTTTTATACTTGGTTAAGATTTGTTTGCGTGAGGCGGGGGAGTAGCCTGAATGTATAACTTCAGCAGCGCTTCAGAAAAGTTGGAAGTAACCGTGAATGGACTATAAGTATCCTATCCTACCTTATATTCTGCCTACGCTAAGTACTACATTATAAGTCAGATGTTCATGTTGCTGCCGATACGGCACTCAAGACTAACTGTTCAAGTTCATTGATATTTACGTCGTTGAATCGAGACTACTTAAAATCAGTGAGTGTGCTCACGGCACATGGCAAAACTTCGAAAACTTTCACTGAGAAGCTAAATTCTTTCTTATACGACTGCAAAATAAGTATATTTTTCCTGGTAAAAGTACGTCCATAAATTTCATATCACAGCGCAGTTACTTCGAAGCACGTTGGGGGGGGGGGGAGGGGGGAGTCCAGCGGAAGTAAACTGTAAATTAGAACTGGAAGAAAAATGTTACGCCTACATTTTTTATTTCGGTGACCTCGTATTGACTAGCTTTAGATCGCAAACACGCAAAGAAATTTGGGAAGGAAACAAATAAGAGATAAAGCGATATAGGTCGAAATAATCGATACGTGTGTAACGTATTCCGTTAAGATGATACGCATTCCGGGGCGAAGTCGACCGGAATTCGATGGAGGATACTGTGTGTGTGTGGGGGGGGGGTGGTAGTGGAAGGGGGAATAGGGGGTGCTGGCATCTCGAATTCCTGGCACGCGGGGGAGGTTGGTTGGAAGGGTTGGCGGGGGTGGACTCGAGTAGGGGTGAGGGATGGTGGGGGTGGAGAGGTGAGTCAAGGGGTGGGATGTAATGGCAGGAGCGGCGCCCGCCTGTCGCGACATCGGTTTCTATGAGGGAGGGATGATCTCCTAGACTGTCAGAAAACCCCCATCCCCCTTTTTGCAGCGCCCACACAACCCCCGGACCAGATCCAACCTGGAACTTTCCACCAGCATCTCTCTCTCCGGAGAGGCGCCACGCGAGAAGGATTTGTGATGTTTTCAACCAGCCAGCCAGCCAGCCAGCCACCCAGCCGGGGCTTTTGCATGCCTCTTGTTGTCCCAGCCAGGCTGTGTGTTGTGTGTTTGCAAGCTGAAAGGACTCATTCCCCTGCATCTCGTCTCCGGTTACCCTCTCCAAACTCTCTTTCATCGTGCAGTGACGGTGCACTGGTCGCGTACATCACGGAGCGCATCGTCTAGCCCAAACAACGAATTGGAAGGAACGTGGTAACTCTTCGCTTGTCTTTGAAAACCTAAATCACTTCGATACAACCTAAAATAAATAACTGCGATAGAAAATAGCGCAATGTGAGCCATATCTCACTACATTTCAGAATGGTTCGTCTACAAAATAAATAGCGATTTTTGCAAAGCGTCCAGCCATTCCAGCTTGTTTTTAAAAACTTAAATCACTCCGATTGAAAAAAAAAATTAAATGGAAAATTGCAAGACCTCAGTCTTAATATTAATTAACAATATTTCCAAAAGGGGCTACGGTGGTTGAGCGATTAGCACGCTCGCCTCCCACCAAAGCGAACCGGGCATCTCAATCCCGGCCGGGACACCGGATTTCGCAGTGGGAATCGTGCCGGACGAGGCCATTGGTCGGCCGGTCTTCTCGGGGATCTCCCGTTTCCCCCACCCATTCATTCCGGCGCCGATCCACATTCACTTCAATAACCCTCGTTGGCTCTCAAGAACGTACTATATTTGCAAAATGTTTCACAAAATTATTAAATCTTTCCTGGTAGTGAATGTGTATTTACACGTTACACTGGTTGTCGTTGAATTATCAAAATCTGACTGGTTATAAAGTGGTTTACCCTTGTAGACCTACCTTAACTCATGCTGATTTGTAATACAGTGAACTTGTTACAGTACAGTCATATCGCTTGGTCGGTGGCCATCAAATAAATGCATTAGTAATCGCTTCAACTTCAATTTTAAATCCGATGTGGCTGTAAAATAAAAACCGGGACAAGGAAACCTTGATATGTTTATTTGCAAACACAGCTATCAATTAAAAAGAGACTGTGTAGCATTCGAAAAATAAAAGAAAGGAATAACGTATGAGTATAAACAAAGTGTTTTTCTGTTATCAAAAATAAAAGTTTGTCAGTTTTGTTTTAAATTCCGGTAGACAAATGATGTTTCTCTGAATAACAGCTTTACATGAGGAAATATTGCCCAGGTTCCAGTCTGCATTCTCTGCTCCCTCCGTGCCTCTTTGTTTATACTTCCTGAGCGAATGAAATAATTCATACTCGTGGAAGAAACACGACTGCCGTGGTCAGAAGTGATGTGCTGCATTTTTCAGCAGGGAACGGGCTTCGATAAACTCATATTCGATGCTCCCCAGTGCAACAAGGATGAGCTACTCTGAATAGCTTACCAATACAACTAAAATAAATTTGACAGAGATATTTTTTAATAATTCAGTGCAGCTCCATTTTTGAAAGCAGTAAAAAATTTCTGATTCGGACACGAACTTTCTATTGAAACGTACCACTTTTTGCATTAATTTGTCGCGTATTTATACAAATTTCTCAATTTGTATTTTTGTAAGAAAATTCCTAATTATTTTTAGACCTAGTATACCACTTATTTGTAATACAATTACCAAACGAATATATGTAAGTAAATTATTTGTTTTCAGTGTATTATAATATAGTAATTTCAAAAGAGATTACTTTTCATACTTTTACTTACTAGTCGACCTCCCGTGACGTAGTACGTTGGTGCACAGCCGGTCTGGGATGTGGGAGTTTCTGGATTCGAAGCCGTGGTGAAGCATGGGTGTTAGTTTAAGTTAGGTTATAACTTAGTTTATAAGTCATACACTGATAAGCCTTCAGGCATAACACCAGTGGAAATTAATAAGCGATTTTAAATTACAATTTTTCATACTGTCTATAGATATTATTTGTTATGTACAAGCCTACTTGTAGTCTATTAGAATTTAATGTTTAACGTAATAATTGTACAGAGGCTAATTAAGCTTTGTCACTTTATGAGTATTTAAATTAATTTAATGGTAATAATTTTGAGGAAGAAGTTTTTAATGTCGGCGACTTAGGAAACAGCATGAATAAGTACAGGTGTTTTATATTTCAGCAAAAAAAATTTACTTGTATGTTAACATTTAAAATAAACTGAAAATAAATGCTGTGCTAGTTATTAATTCCTGGATATAAAAATGGGTAACACTAATTATTAGTACATACAAGTTATAAAGCTATAGACCTATACGCCTGGGACAAACATAATTTATTCACATTATTATTATGATATTTTTAAGTCCATCATTCAGCAAAGTTTTGTCATAAATACCTATACAATATAAATCAAATAATAAAAAAAGTTTTTTTTTAATTTTTGCTTATTTTTATTTTACCAATTCTAATCGACTAAAATAAATAATAAATAAATAATTAATACAATGAAGGCTTAACTATTATAAATGCATTTGAAAATAATTACTTTTTATGATCTTTAGAGATGGTTACAAATAAGGAGCAAATCCTAGACTGACACATGTTTCTTATTTTCAGTTCACATAATATAATTGCACTTCATTGACTTCATTATATAAATGAGACGTAAACGTTCTTTCTGGCTCATTGAATGGTAGAAAAAGAAATATTATTCTCAATAGCTAGGGAAAAAGGCTTTATTTCCATAACTTCAGTATTAAACACGCCACCATTTGCACACTTAATTCTCAATTGATATTTCCGGTCCCTGAGTACATTCTTCGCCAGGGGCAATCTTAATAATATTTATACGGCACATGACTTCAGAGTTAGTGAGCGTAAATTTGCTGTGTGGTAATCAGAACTGCTCATTAGCAGAACTTGTTTCTTTATCAGAGCGAAGTGAGCTGTGGCTTCTGTCTCTCCTAAAAGTAACGCCTTAATGTATTGTTCTCGCTCCTTTCCCATTTCTACTTTTATAACGGGATCAGATTTTTCTTTAAATCCTGCAGGTATCACAGAGTTTTACACTAACCAGAGTTGTCGAATGGCTACCGATACAATTTTAAGAAAAGGAGAAAAGTGACTTGCTTCATAAGGTCAACATTTTCCCTGCGATATTGGATTCTTGTTTTTTTATTTATGGCCTGTTTGTATTTGCGACGTCCTCACCCAAGGATGTCGCAAAAGGGCGTATAAAACCAGCCCTTAATTCATCTAAAACAAACTACAAGTAAACAGCTCTTTAAAGCGGGCAAAAGCATGCAAAACTACCAACTAACAAAACATATCACATGACTTGCTTTCTTTTCTTTCACTTTTATCAAACTTTTCAGTACAAAAATGTATTGATCTAAATAGCATAAATATTTTTCTTTTTCAATTCTTCAAAATGGCACCAGGCAAAACAATTAAGGCGTATTCAACTTTAACAAAATTTCACATACTTTGACAAACTTTGAAAACCTTTGTCAAACTTCTTCTGGATGTGTCTTTAAAAATCTGGTAACAAAACCAATCTCTAATTAAATTTATTTTTAGGTCCAATAAAATGTCTTTAAATAGCCATCCAAAATGGTGACAACTTTTGTGTGAAGCAGGAAAAACCATTTGTTTCTTGAAGATGACTCATGTAGTTTTGATTTTAACTAGCTGCATTTACTTTAAAAATAACAGCAAATTATATTCTAAGAAGTATTTTTACATGCCGTCTACATCACTACCTTTAATTTTTCTCAAAGTACAATTTATTTGATCAACTTTGACTATACAAAATTTTACATTTATCCCGCATGGTAAACAGTCATCTCAAAAAGACATTTATTTGATTTAACGAATTAATACTTGTCATGCCAAACCTGGCACAAAATTACTGCAAAAACTTTATAAAGAATGTGCAACATAAAATGTCCTCTACATGGCTGAACATCACAATAAAACGTATTTTTGCCATTACTCTCATGTGAGTATTTTTAAACGTTTGCATAACTTTTACCTTTGATTTTACATATAAATTCCACTGATATTAAGGTACATTTTAAAAGCATTTTCCCCAAAAACTCGGCAAACAAGGTAAAAACATTAATTGCCGACTTTACTTTGAACTTTGAAAATTGGACAAATTCATGTTTTCAAGCGCACTTATGGTGCCTACAAATTCTGTCACTTCACATAGAGTATGTCCCTACAGTCTGATGGGCCATAATTAATACCATTATGAATGAGAGTTTTCTGTCTACTTATCTTTTCACTGAAGACTCAGAGGCTGCCATTCTCTCTCGAATGAGCCAGCGCCCTTATGTATATATAGTGGGAAAACACAATTGTCCCTATAGTGGTGGCTGGAAATGAACAGCTAATCCCTGTACAAGGATTGTTTTAAATTATTCTAAGACATTTTCAAATAATTTTTTTATACTAGTTGAGGCTCTAATGGGCAAGCCAGGCCGCCCTCTACTAGTTTGCTCAGCCAATATATCGTGCGCAGAGTAGAAAGTTCCGAGTTCGGTACATTCGAATGGCAGGCCTACTGGGTCAATATGTCTCCTCTGAGCGCAAACATTCGAAATTATAATTTCAGATATTATTTAAAATTGTAAATAAATTTTTGTAAAGATAACAAATTATTATTTTTTTTTTATTTTTTTTTTTTTCCGGAGATCTTTGGAGGTTTTTGTGATTTTTTGGGAACAAGGTCATCCAAGTTCATGGCGTCAAGCGAAAGGTAAATGTCAAGGTCACCGACATCGTAAATTACTACAAGATGGCTGACAGAACCAAAATGGTCCGATTCTGGACCCTGGCCTTATGTATCGATTTGACATACCCTACTATTATTAAACCAATATGGCCGCCACTGCCCTGCTCTAGAAAACGATTTCCCGAAATCCTTCCGATTGATCGAAAATAGCTTTTCTGGGGATCGTTTTTGCAACTGAGGCGATCGTTGCTTTTTTGAGAAAAATGGGAGAATTTTAAGGGGAAAGAGAAATTTTAAGAGAAAAAGGAAAATTTGGAGGAAAAATGGCCGCCGGGTGACCGGGATGACAGAGCATGAACAGCTCCAGCGCTCCGATCCCGGGTCTCTGTTAGATTTTCCCAAACCATTCTACACTCTACGGGCCTTCCCAACATTTCTGTAGCTTTGGGCAATATCTCTCCCACCTTTGAGGGTTCTACAACCACACCAGCTGTACTTCTTGAAATGTTTCTTGAGGCATTCTCCGGTCATATCGTGTTTCTTTTGTAACTATTCATTTTAACGTGCCTCCGTGTATATTCATGAATGCCGACAACCTTTTTGCGTAGTTTATTGGCATATTCTGGGGTGGCTGCTTCTTGCACTGGGCGTCCGAACAGCATGTCTTATTGTAGGTAAACATACTGGGGGGTCGTTTAATAGTTTCCATTAGTCAAAAAATAGGATTTCTAGCATTCTGTAACGCATTTCAAAAGCGAGGCAGGCGACCCTCAAGTATTCTTCACGTGCAATATATCCACCGGGGAGAACCCGATGATTAAAGGATTTAAGCATGCATGTTATAACGTCCTGAAATTATGTTAACCTACACGATGAAAAAAAAAAGTATAACATCATTACAGAATTGTTTGTGGCGTGAATACGAAATGTTTTTGTGTGTCATATAACTGTTTGTTTGTGGTGAGCAACACAAAAATAATCACACTCTCACTATAAATAATGTGTCAACATAAATTACACGAAATATTTTGATGTAGCCGCCATTATTTTTCCAAAGGCAAATGCCCAAGAAGAAGATTTCAGCAACCGCAAACTCAGCAGAAAGATGAGCTGTTGTTTGAAGAGAAGTTCTTATCGCCTGGCCCAGAGACGTGTGGATGAAGCAATGTACGTGCATAAAAAAATTTCACCGTAATATTTCAACACTGGTTTATGAATGGCTATATTCTTAACTGCCAATGAACCGAAAGGCTAAGTACTATCTACTACCCTGACAGCTCTCTTTTAAAATTTTCTGGGTAAAATATAAAAATACCTTTTAATAATGTATGAAATATTATACCACATATAGTGACAATATAATTTAGTAGGCCTACAGGAACACTTTACTCAAATTAATTCCAAGCTTCTTTGAGAGATCGTCTGGTATGCGCTTGTTTCGACAGTGCAATCCCGTAAAACGCACTCTGAAAAAGAAAGAGAAAGCAATTTTAAAATGATTAAGAAGTTTCTTAGAAAATCTGCA
The DNA here is from genome assembly GCA_029891345.1 of Dryococelus australis. Taxonomy (NCBI): domain Eukaryota; kingdom Metazoa; phylum Arthropoda; class Insecta; order Phasmatodea; family Phasmatidae; genus Dryococelus; species Dryococelus australis. The sequence goes on along the minus strand of CM056995.1, from coordinate 302,979,044 downwards.
TGGTCTCCTTCATAGCATTTTTTCTTTAATTTTAGTAACAAAAAATCATGAAACAAATATTATGAGACAGAAACGAAAATGATTCTGCTTGAGAGATAGATCTGAAAGTGTCATCTTTTGCTAGTATTTCAAAGTGTTCCGAATGGAGCTGCGACATGTGCACAACAGGTTTTACAAAAAGTGGTCAGTGATAAATAATAGATATACTATAGCTGTGGAGCTAATATTGAAAGCTTTAAATTGGTTCATGCTTGAAATAGTTCAGTAAAATTGAAATTGGGCTCAAAAAAGTTTCGTTTAGAGAAATCTCCCCAACGTGAGAAATACCTATTCACAATTTGTTGAGGAAGATATACATGCCACAGAAATAAATATGGCGTCCATATTTTTATCCAATGACGGGATATGGAGAGAGTCAGAATTGTTGAACAGGCGTGTGTCTTCTTGCATAAAAACGGAATACGGATTTCAGAGAGCTGAACTTTCTCTCTACTGCTGCGTTAAATGTATTGCAAGTTGAAATATTTCTCTGCAGGTCTTAGCATAAAAGTATCTCACGGGGGACCGTCTACGTGTAGTGAGTAGTTGTATTGCCTTTCATCCGGGATCAAGGTTCGAATACCGGCAGCGAGTAAATACGAGAGATATCCGGCGATTGTGGTGAAGCGAGTTAAATATGACGGGAAAACAAACGGGAACACGCCGAGAAAACCCACCGGCCAATGACAAAATCCCCTCCCGTTTCCCATATGAGGAAATGCGGGTGTGACGCCAACTGGGATCGAACCTGGTCTGCCACGCTCGAATGCGAGTGATTTCAGCACTGTATAGTCTGTTCGCGGTAAAATGAGCACTTTTGAAAGCCCTGCTTACGATCTATTTGTATGCAGGTTGTGTATTTGTCCGCCTAATGTAAAATTAACATTGCCATGGGCCTCATCACTGTATTAATGTGTAAGTCAAGCGAAACTCTCAAATTAACAAGAAAGTAAATACTTTACCAATTTGCTTATTTTTACACTTCGACACATTATAAAAAACAGAAAGCGAAAGGAATAATTTTAAATTATCATGAATGGTTACCTAACTCTTTTTATTCGACGTTAAAATATGGAACTATTATCCAGCCATCGTTACCAACTTTACTGGACGATTGTCACTAAGTACGCTCATTAAAATATATGCAGGCAGGGGCAGTGACATTTTTCTAAGGTTCGTTTTTAAAGTGCTCACTTTATCGTGAACAGCCTTTATCACCGAGGCTCCTGCTTTATTCCCTGCAGCGACCCTTGGGCTGGATTTTCCAAGTGGTTGGTGGGTCTCGCACTGCTGTGTACTGAGACTGACCACCTGTCGTGAACCATGTGAACGCGGACAAGCCAAGCAGACTGCAGTGATGCATCCGTATTCATGTCAGAGGGAGAGTACAGAACACATTACAATAATAGTTTGTAAAACATAGTCCTAAAGTGACAGTGGATCTCCCCTCCGGGTGGCACAATTCTTGGGATGATTACACCACTAAGGAACCACATGACGCTTGGGAACACCTGGAACGGGTTCTACCTCTGGATCCACTCACAGTAGAACAACAGTCAAGATACAGTTTCAACTTGGCGTGCCGTTCGTCGTTTCCCGCCATGACACTCAGCTTACGGCAACGGTACATAATATTGATTGTAACTATTTCTTGAGCTAATGTAATTGTACCCCTGTTCGGTATTTTACATAACTTCATTATTTAGTTCACGCAAACCTTACCTAGTAAAAATAAATAGAAATATAACAACGCAGTGTCGTCACAAATGTATACAGAGACGGAATGGCGTGACAGTTACTTTGACGTAGGCGTACACATTCTCTGATTTACTGCACAAGGCTATGGTGGGCTACTGCTTGCCGCGAAACGTTCCGTATTGGCTGGGCTTCTGGCTGGCGCGTAGGTTAGCCTACCAGGAGTTGACTGGCGAACGGTGTTGCAACAAGCTGCTGGCCAATAACACCATTTTTCTTACGTGTACGGCTGGAGTTCCAGGTGTAAGTCCTTGTGTCGACTCTGTAATGTCAAGTACTCTGTGGTATCGTACTGCCACGAGAGCCCTGGGGTACGAATCTCTTTCTCTTCTCCGCTTGTCGATACGTCGTGGATACAATAAGCGAGGAGGAAGTCGCCACGGCGCGAAGTGTACTGGTCACTTCCGTTTCAAATCACGCAAATTTCCGCTACGCCCAGCTAGCGATGCCCATCTATAGCCCATTAATGGCTAACTTCTTACTTTCCTGAAGTTGTGCTGAAGTTATGCTTTGAGGCTATTCCTCCGTCTCATTCAAACAAATCTTAACTAAGTCAAGAGCATCAAACCAATGGGACAACGCCACGCCGGTATCTGCGCACTCGCTCGCGGAACATTGTTTTATGTTATCGGGATCTTCGACCCAAGAGCAAATGCACAAAACACTCCCCATTATGAAAATAAAAGGATTTGCCACCCTCCTATTGCTAGCAACTACGTTACCGTTGGGAATTATGAACGTTTGATACTGATTTATTGAGCAGTATGATCTACGAAACAAAAATGGTCCCCTTGTTGCAACTGCCTAGGACCCGCCGTTTTCATTTAAAACGCACATAAAGATTCCGCTGCAGCGGTACAGTGCCTAGTATGCAGGCAATTCTACCTACATGCGTGTATTGCCACAGCACAGCCGATGGTTGCGGACAAGGTTAACACCTATTGTAAACAATGCATACCATATATTAATAAACATACACAATGGTTCGATTGTGGTGACAGTCGGTGTGTGAGTCCCTACAGGACGTGAAGATATTGGTATTGCCTACGCACCTGGAAATTTATCACTGCTGCTGTGTACTGTGCGGGCTTTTGAATGTTGAAACATTTGGTGCAGCAGTGTAGAGTAATGTCATTAAAACACATCACATTTAAGTAGTATCAGGTAACACATAGCATTCGACAACAAACGCTGTGGAATTCCATAGGTTTTATTTTATAAACATGTGTCACAATCACTTTTATAGGAAAGGCTCGAGGTTACGGTTGCCATGTTCGACGCACAATTCACATCGCTGCGCCAACGATTGTGGGACACGTTTGAAAATACCCTCATTGTTCCGAATAATCCCTGCAGCTGCAACGATGCGGATGACGAGGTCCTTTTCGGATTCCACCGCGGTTCCATACACCAAACTGCGCACGTAACCCCAGAAGAAATAGTCCAATGGATTCATATCTGGAGATCGTGGAGGTCAGGTAACATACCCCCACGGCCTATCCATCGTCCAGGGAATACGAGATTCAGGTCGCGAACAGTAGACTGGGGCACCGTCGTGCTGGAACCACATGGCCGCTCGTGTTTTTAACGGGACCTCTTCGAGTAATGTCGGCAGAGCTTCCCACAGAAATGCAACGTACACATTGCCGGTGAGACGATGTAGTAACAGGTAGGGGCCAACCAACATGTTATGTATTAGGCCCGCTCAGACGTTGACACTGAATCACAATTGATCCCCGTGGACGAATGGGGTGTGAGAATAGACATTCGCTCACTCGTGGACATTTCGACAATTCTTTATGCCATCGCGTTGAAAGGAAGTCTCGTCAGTGAAAAGAATGTATCTGTCAAAGTCAGGGCGTGTTCTGCGTTGTTTCAGAAACCATGCTGCCAACTCCACGCGTCGAGGATAATCCGCAGTACCCACGGCATGCACACGTTGTACATAGAACGGATGCAGTAATTGCTCATGAAGCACTCGAACAATGGTGAGGCAGCTTCTGTTCAGTACTCTTGCAATAGTGCGCGTACTCACACGTGGGTTATTCTCAACATGCCTCAACACATCCTCTTCAAACCTGACTGTCCTTACTGTCCGCCTGCGCCCTGCATTCGGTCGGTGTAACCTCCAGACTTCCACTTTCCCTCAAACGTCGCTCCACAGATGCAAATGTGGTGTGGTGTGGCTGCTGTCTGTGCGGAAATCGATCCCTGTACATTCTTTGCGCTTTTCGTCCATTTCCTTCTGCGACACCGTAGACGAGTAGCATATCTGTCAGTTCCGGCCATGTAAAGCGTTCCATTTTGTGGACACAAAATGCACCTTAACTAAAAGGAATGTAAATGATACGTTATGGAGTGCTCTGATGTTTTATTCAATTCGTCTCGGGATTTAATGGGCCTCATTCGCTACAGCGCCTTTGGTGCCGCAATAAAAGTCGTGCCAGGCGTGGAATTGAACACGTTAAACCGTACAGAGCTGTCTAGTGTGATATTAGTGCCAGACATGTAGACCGCTCGCACAGCCTGTACACACATGTTTTATACTTCATACTGTATCTGACACCTAGTTAGATGTTTGCTCGCAAACGAATGACCTGGCAGTGTTGCATTATGGGAACGTTACTTTCAACTGTCGACTTGTCGTTTGTCAAAAGTAACACTTATTTACGCGCTAATAATACAGTACGGCTACCTTTTTGTGTTTAGTTTGTTCGTTTAATGTCTCGTCGCAAGTGTGGCCATTTGAAACAGGAACATACAACTAGGCACTTGAAGGGAACTGAGGAAGAATTCGGCCATGGCCTTTATTAATGAACCATCCCAGCTTTTGCCTGAAGTGACTTCGGGAAACCATGGTAAACAGAATTCTGGATGGCCTTACCAGGATTCGAATCCACGTCCTCCCGAATGTGAGTCCAACATTTTACTGTTGCCCCACTTCGCTCGGTCCCTGATCTATTAATGACGGGAGATGTTTATACGTAAAGTCAAGACTTCACGTTTGATGCTTGTTTATTTAACACTATGACATAGGTAACACACAACAACGCCTCTAGTCGTAACTGCCTAGGACCACCGCTTTCGTACAAAACGCACATACATAAAGCTTCGACTGTAGCGATACATGTCCAGGCGCGTAAACGATATTCTTCACAGTACACAGCAGTGACAGCAATACGGTTCCAGGCACGTAGGCAATACCAATACTTCATGTAGGGATTCTCACACCGACTGTTGCCTGGAATACATTGTCGGATTCCGTTTCGTAGGCTACTTAATGGACGGTTATGGTTGTTTACAGTACGTAATAAATTTACTCTACCATTGTTTCTACTGTGGGAACAGCCGCTTACCATACACGCATGTATGGCGTATTGCCTACGTACGAGGCGCTGTATCGCTGCAGCGGAATCTAGCGAAATCTTTGTGTGCGTTTTAAACGAAAACGGTGGGTTGCAACAGAGGGGCTATTTTTATTTCGTAGATCATACTGCTCAATAAACCAGCGTCAAAAGTTAATAATTTCCGACGGTAACGAAGTTGCCGGCAATAAGAGGGTGGTCACCCCCGTTATTTTCGTAACGGAGAGTGTTATTATTGTGCATCTGCTCTAAGGTTGAAGATCCTGATAACACAAACGAATGTTCATCTGGTTTCCAATATTTCGCAATGATATATTCCAAAATATTTTTTTCGGGGACTTATTTTGCACTATATATATATATATATATACTGTAATTAAAAGTAATGGCTTTTATGAAGTTTAGATTTACATTATTAAGTTGTCAGTGTAAGCAAGTTTATATCTATAACGGCTGTGAACAGCATCTAGGGTGAAAAGGGAAATGTTAGCATCCTTGCTCGCTCAGCTTTATGAGGAGAGACTGTTTTAGTCTCATATGGAAGTACAGAAGCTCGCGGAGGTAGTATCTACCCCAGTTGGGCGCTATTATGCGAGTAACAATGGCAGGAACCGGAGCGACGAGTTGTCGAGTAACGTGGTGCGTGTTCGCCAGTCTGATGTGAGGTCGGTATACATGAAATTAAGCCGCGGGTAACCGCCTTTGTGGCACCGAGCCCCTGTCCAAGCCCTGGTCTGGATGATTAACTTCCGTGTCGTCGCTATTTCGTGTGCGCTGAGTTAATAAATTTTCCTTTGAACGCGAACATGCGTGTGAGAGATTTAGAAGGACTGTATTTGCCGTATCACTGAAATTCACTTGCGCAGCTATTATTTCGTAAAGCCACAAAAATGGATATACTATTGTGACGACGTTCCATTATACCGAATTAAGTTCAGTGACGCGGATCTGAGTTTTATTTTCTTGCCTCGTATGAAAACATTTTCCGTCCTTGCGTATAAGCTATTCACAGTTAATTGAACACTTTTGAGATAAAATTAAAAAAAAATGCCGTGTGGCTGTGTCGGGAACACGGCAGTTTGTTTTGCGCGAATACATCCGTGTTGACGCACTCGGACTCCTTGATGTTTATTTTACGTTCCCGGCACTGCTTCACTCGATCATATGGGGTTTTACGGGTATCACCGAATAGCTTTTGATATGCTCTTTTCAACTATATGCGATTTGTGTATTTCGACTTGGGTTTTCGACGAGTGTACGCCAAAATTGTGTTACGTTTTCTGAATTTTTTTTACATTAAACGCACATAATTTCACCATAATCACGCCACAAAGATGTTTTTATTTGCGGCATCGATTGATCTTGACGAGAGCTGTCGATTGAAACTCGAACGAGCGTCGTAGCTTTCCCCAGACAAAAGTTATACTACGCGGAAGTTATGGTACACAGCGAAACGAACTCAAAATAGTCCTACCCTCCCCCCCCCCCCTCCCACTCGATGCTTCACAGTCCTCACTCTACGTAACATATTATTTGATCCTTTGGCAATCGAGTGGTGTAATTGAATTTTGAATGTAGACGATAGATTAGGAGCTGTGATGCCAATATCTATCCCCCGATTTTGTTATCAGCGGGTTTTCTGGATTGCCTCCCACTATCGTTGCAAATTTAAAGAAGTATTCTCGTCAAAATTTTACTGCCCCTACCTGCGTATATTTCAACGGGTACACCATCGTAAGGTTCTATCAGTGCCTTTTACTACCGCGGGGTCGCGGTGGTTGAGCGATTAGCACGCTCGCCTCCCACCAAGGCGAACCGGGCTCAGTACCCGGGCCGGGTCATCGGATTTTCGCATGCATGTGGGAATCGTGCCGGACGATGCCGTTGGTCGGTGGGTCTTCTCGGGGCTCTCCCGGTTCCCCCGGCCTCCCCATTCCGTCGCTGCTCCATACTCACTTCAATCACCCCCATCGGCTCTCAAGACCTCGCTGTTAAGAGCCGCCCAAATCTCTTCACTGACTTTTACTACCGCAACTTTTAAAAAATTTTAATATTTTTTAATACGTGATTTGGTAGCGAACGTTTTTGGTATATTATAGGAAACTAAGCAAGAATTTTGCATGCAAACTGGAGTGTGTTTCTCAAGAGAAGATATTAGTAGGGAGGAACACTTGGCTCTGCACTCTCTCTCTCTCTCTCTCTCTCTCTTTCTCTCTCTCTCTCTACTTTTTTTTAACATTCAGGTTTTTTTTTGTGTTCTCTAAGGATTTGGTTTATATTTGTTACTATACATGTGTTTTTATATTAATTCATTTGTGAGAGAACAGCAATTTAAATGGGCTGTTAAATGTACATTTATAAAGATCTGTCCACTGACTAAAACATATTAACAAATCTGTTGAAAAGATTTTTAACCTTTGTTTATAGTGTATGCGAAATGGTAGGGCTAGGTATCTTGTAGTAAATTATTTACTTTTGTAGAATTTGGCTTCCATCGTCCATAATATGCATTCTGCGATTGAGCGTACATCTGATATGCCAGCAGGCCCTTAACATTTGCAATGTTTATGTTCATGTCAACATACGGATATATTTCGCTATTCAAAAGCATTTTCCTCTTTCCTGTCTGACATTTGTCGAACTGCGAATGACTCACTCTCACATTGTGATGTCTTCTGGTCTGTAGCCCAATGATGATGTACCTTGGTTTCTCAGAAGCAAAGCTGGATTTCACCATCCAGTTGATGCGCTGGCTTTCTAGCACATTGATGTTTTTGCCATCTTCCACGTTCAACATTTTTATGCGTTCTGCAGTGCTCAACTGCACATGAGGTAGCATCAATTTTATAGGTTGTAGTTTAAGTTCCACTGTCTCCAGTATTATTCCCGTGCCCACGATGGTGTCTGTATGCGTATTAGCTAGAAGTAGTACGAGTTCCTGCTTCGAATTTAAGATAATTCGTTAATAATCTTAGGCAAAACCCAATAGCATACTGAGGGGATGCCCACTTCGAACTTGCCTCCACAGTATGTGGTCATCTACGGTACCCCAGCCTGCCATCTTGGCCGCAAACAGCTTATTCAGTATGAGCAGAAAGTAATATTTGATCATTGAGTTTATGCCCACATCTGGCGACTAATCCAACTCGACACCATTGAGAAAATACGTGATGCGATCGACCTGTTGAAGAATTCTATTGCTTATTATTTTCTTCGATGCTGGGTTGTTGCCACCTTAGAGTCCCCCTTTTCGCCGGAAATACTGGCAAGGAAGAGAGCAGATATCTTGGTGGATCCCAATCGGAACTTCCGTGTGTATGGCCCGTTCAGGAAAAGCTGGTATTCATGAAGTTCCACCTTCGTTACTCTGTTTTCAAAAATGGCTGGTACTTCGATGTTTAAGTAATCTACCATGGCGAATGAGTTTGAAGCTGAGACTGCGGAGGAAAATCTCGATATCATGTGTTTACTTCTTTGGGACCTGTGACGTACTGATTGCAGATATTGCGCGATACTTTGTTTTATTGGTTCTGGCTGCCATAAATCGTATTCCTATCTTCTTAAATGGAGGCATAGGGTGATTTCTGTTCGAAAGTTTACCACATCTACATGTTGGTCGACGATTGACACGATCACGTCGTGTGCTCTCTTCGCGATAACATGAATTTAAATGATGATTTGCAGTGCTACGGCCAGTTTAAAATATGAAGGGACCACCCACGAAAACTCGTGCCGTGTATTGCTCAGCCTACCATTAAGGTATGTTCCACACGCTAAAACGCAGTTTATTGACTGCAAAAAAATTTACAGGCCGCAACGACTCGTGTGTTTAGCTAGCTTCGTAGATGTGTGGCTCGAACCCCAGCATTGGTCCGATAGTATCTGGTTTCGTAAAGTCGATATCTCCGATTCATCTGATTACACTCTTCAGACTATTGGGATTCCCATGTAGTTCGGATTCAATGTCGGGGGACAGCGAAAATTCAATGTACCTTGCAATGTCATATATTTCATAAGAGCCTACAGGCAATGTTACTTCGTTGGAGACATTGCCACTTTTTACTAAGCATATCTTACAGTTTTTTCATTGACGTTAGGTATTGGATTATAGGTTTGAAAATCGACAACGCCTATACACCATTCCTCCTCCAGATCAAGCGGCAGAAAGAGTACAGCACGCAGCTTGGAGCTACAACCCATCAAGGTAAGCGTTATCGACATGATTGATGGTTTCCCTTCGATGTATAGCCATTTTATACAATTACTTGTACGAACGAATCAGGACACAAAGACACAAAAGTCCACAGTATCAAGTGTTAAGCATCTGCTCCATCTCGTAGTTATGTCAGCTTTGTTCCTTTCAGGTATCATCGCAGTTCAGGTGGAGGATGCAAATTCCCAAAACTGTAATAATAGTACGCATGTTTGCCTCATTTTATGTAAGGTACCCATTGTGTACTGGGCCATGCTGTTGTTTCCAGATTAATTATGGAGCACTCATTACATTTTGGTTTCTGTGTCAAATAGTCTCTCATAAAAACTCCTCTAAAATTAGGTATTTTCGATTTGTGCACATACATTTCCAAATCCATGTAGTGGTGTTCATTTGGGTAGATATTTCATTATTGCATCTTCCTGTTGCGTCGCTTTTGCACACTTCCATCTGCTACTGGTTATGGCCCTAGGTAGACGTCTTTGGCAGTTTTTTACTCATGGCGATAGTTTCCACATTTTCATTATGTCTTTCAGCATTGGACAACTGCTTCCGTTCGTTCGTTCGATGCAGTATTGACGGCTCAGACGATACCACTCATGACTCCGATTAGGCCCCAGAGGGCCCGGAATGCAGGCAAAAGCAATTGAAAATATCCGCCAGTAGATGTTTTCTTGGTCTTGCCTGATTTTCTTCCCTTTGTTTTCACTTGTACCTTTCTCTTGCTCTCTGTACCTACCCCTGTTTTAATATGTGCCTTTCTCTTGCTCTTACCACCTATTCCCATCTTCACCTCCGCCTTCATCTCATTGGATATGCCCCACGAGACTATTTCTTCTCCGAGTACAGTGTCTGATGATTTTATTATCTCATCGGCCTTCTCTGCAAGTATCTTGTCTGCCTGGTGTTCTGGTTTCCAGATCCTTGTTTAGGAAGTAAGCTATGCATTGCTGCTTGCATGGCTCATCCAGTGTATTGATGCCTGTGTCTCCACATGACATCCTTATAGCTATCTTCGTTGACAGCTTGCATAACTTGTATCCAGTAATGTGCAGCTCGAGCAGTAGATTGTTGTTCAGTGTATCAACGATCCCACTTCCAACTACAGGCTTATGTCTTCGAGATATCGCAGTGAACTGAGAGAACAAAGTATAAATAGGCTACTTTTATCCTTTTTTAGTTTCAGTTTCATGCTAGACTTGGAACAGTACGGATGTAACATGCTAATGAAGTATCTGCTTTGTCGGCTATGCGGTGAAACATTTACAGCTTTGTGCAGCATGCGTCAGTAAGAAATAATGACCCGCTGAATTAAAAGTTCAACTGTGAGTATTGAATGCAAAATCCAACAGAGGATATCCGGAGTGATATTTTGAAGAGCCATTCTAAGACTTGTAGTACTGGTTCTCTGCAACTGCAATTATCACCGTAGTTAGTACCGCACACACCACAGCTAGTAGTATAGTTATAACCTCAAGCACCACAGTTAGCACTATATATACCACAGTTAGCAACACATGCACCACAACAATCAGCACATAATTTAGCACTGCAATCAGTATCACAGTGTTAGCACTGTAATAGCACTGCACTTAGCAATGCAATCAATACCACAATTAGCACTGCAAGCAATGCAATTTTCACTGCAGTTAGCACCACATGCACTGCAAGATAGCAGTAATAACACATGTATTATCAAGCCAGATGCTACTCTCCCCATCGGAACATGGAAGCATACTTCCGATTACAGTAAGGTGCATGATAGAGGGGCCATCTAATTATGGGTAAACATGCTTTCTATTGAGCCTGCTGGAAGAAAATAATGGCCTTCAGTTCGAGAATGTGTACCTATATTAAAAATTGCTTCAGAAACCGAAAAGCCAATGACTGTCACAAGTACTGCAGGCTATGGATGGCATGGGTTATTTCCCCTGCAGCAAAACTGAGGAGGTGGTGCCTCCAAATGAAGCACTGCAAAACTCGATATTTTCTTCGATGACATTGCCTGTGCGAAACAAAAGTGCAGGCAGGAGTACTTTAGCATGTGAGGGATGTGAATGTGGACTGTGTGTACCTCAGCCAGACTTATTTGCACATTCCCAAACAACTTCTCCGCGACAATGCAAACATGTTGATGATGCTTAACATGGATGATATGAATTGGCCACATATTTACGATGATCACGCCAATACAGACATGACTAGCAGATTTCAAAAGTCTGTGGGCCTTGTGCTGGAAAGAGATATGCGGATTTATGACTATCGTTAAGGACTGGTCCCTGTATAATGATAGATATCGATGGGGATTCATTCAGTTAATAACCGATAATTGAGAATGAGTCACAGCATATCGGAATTCGGGCAAAGTAGCCTCAAACTGCATCTTCACAAATACAAAGATGGAGGTTGTCTTGTACCAAGAAACAATGGAAATTGTGATGTTGGCAGGAGAATAATTCGAAATGTTGGCGATCCCGAACGATCTGAGGATGCTACTACTAAACATTTCGCCCTCGAAACTGGTAATGGTATCATCCCGGAATTGTGCAGTATATTGACTGAACGAAACACATTATTTCGAACTACCTGTGTGAGCTCGGTGTGAAGATGGAACATGTGAAAATGGAGATTGTCCACAATATGGTGGCCATGGATGAGCACATAACGAATGTTCAAAGGCAAATTATCGACATATTGAGTGTGGCATCTGTGCATAATGAAAAAATCTGATAAAACTGGAAGAATATATGACACATACATTCACGACCTTAATTTCTCTTCTTGCCACAAAAATTGATATTAAAAACCACAGCAGGAACATATTGGATGCCTGCAGCGAATGCCTGGGCAAAATAGAAAGTCATTTGATGGAGATACATGACTAAACCTATAAAAGAGAGCAACAGTAAATATTTTTATTTTTTGCAATGTTGGGCATTGCTAGTGACTTACATCGGACGATTCAGTCTGTTCACTCGAAGTATTTTCTCGCCAAGAGTACCAAAATTTCATGTGACCTTATAAATGAAGAAATTTTTAAGCCCATTACTCATTGTCTCGATGTACTCAACAAGAGCGATGTAGCACCCATTACCATGAAGACCGAAATCGATGATAATGCTAAGCCTATGAAGAACCAAAAACATGATGATGTACAGACAGACAGATTGGGATGATGGATCGGATGTGGATTTGCCACACAAAAAAAAGTATGGAAGAGAGTATTCAAACCCAATGCTCTGGTTTGCTGGTACCTACTATTGTACACTTCTCATAATAATGACACGACATACGGTGTATACAGGCATAGCAATAAATGGTTCCTCAGTGCTAATGTAATTGTTTCTACCTGGTGAGATTATCCGAGTTGGCCATTACAAGACATATAGAACCCCTGGTATATATGAACTTCTATTTCTCAAGAAGCCGATGCAGTGTACAGAATCCGACCTGCTGGAATACAAGACATTGCTCGAACTCACACATGCAGATAATGATCCCAAGACAGGTGTTTATAAAGATGATCATGATAAAATTTACATTCTTGCAGACCTCTCCAGTGGCCTAGCACTGAAGAGCAGCAAAGGTATGGAGAAGGTAGACGATGACAAGAACACCAACTATGTATTCTAGGACGACCCGAATGAGCTGGTCGAAAGATTATCACTAATTATCACTTCGAAAATGGTTGGAAATTACTCCCACACTAATGAGATCATTTCAATCATCGTAGAACTGAAGAAGGGAGGCTACATAGAATGAATCTATTGGGAATAGCCAATGAACTGCACACATCTGCGAAATGCAACAACCATCACCACAAGGTCATGATATGTGAGATTTACGACATATTTTAAGCCGACATCGTGGAGTTGATACAGTATGCTTGGGTCAACAAGGGTTACAAATTCATGTTGGTCATTATCGATGCATATAGCAAATTTGTCCGGGCCAGGCCTGTCAAGTCGAAGAATGCCCATGGTGTTACCGAGGCCATGGATAATGTGCTGCATGAATGATGCATATCAACTAATCTACAAACTGACCAGGGCAAGGAATTCTACAATGCAAAGTTCAAGGACCTGATGAAGAAACATATTATAAATCATTACTCCACATACAGCAATCTCAAAGCTTATATCATCAAGAGGTTCAACAGGGCTCTGAAGGGCAAGATGTGGAGGCATTTCGCTGCGAATGGCAACTACAAGTGATTGGATATACTCCCAAAACACATACGCAAGTACAATTCTACTATTCACTCTACCACACACATGAAGCTGGAAGACGTGAAAGACGATTCCCTTCTTCGAACATTGTACACTGTTATGAAAAGGAAGACCCACACAAGCCTAAAGACAAGATTGGTGACCTGGTGCGCATCTCTAAACATAAAAGCATCTTCGAGAAAGTATTTACAGCAAATTGGAGCCCTGAACTCTTTCACGTTTGACATATATGCATCTATGCTCCGAGTATCTAATTTCTCGAGGATCTTAATAATGTTCCATCCATAGCAGTTTTTGCGCCGAGGAGAACCTGCCTACAAAGTTTCCAGATGTGTATTTGGTCGAGAAGGTGTTGAAACGACGTAATGGACTGTCGTATGTCAAGTGGTGGGGTTTCCCATTTCACTACAATTCCTGGGTCGCTGATGAGGACATCGAGTGGTGAACACAGAAGATTGCAATTAATATACCTTTGCATATGTGTTTACTTTTGCCGTACTGTACTGAATAAATTTTGTATAACAATATGTTTTGTTTTATTTATTTTATTTAACCCCCTCTTTATATATAAAATATTTTCAATAAAAATACTTGCACTTAAGAATAAATAAAAAAAATGAATATGACAATTAACATGTCTTCGTCACTATTCGGTGCAGGTCGAATGAACTCTCGTCGATAGTATTATATTTTTGGTGGTTTAAACATGTTACCAGTGCATGCTACTGGTGATAAAAAAATAAATGGACAGTAGATATGGCATGGCATGGAAGGGTCAAGTGAAATTGGGTAATTGAAAGATTAAATAACCAACAAAGTATTCATGAAGGTCGGTTGTGGTGGGACCTCTATAAATATACATTTTCAATGATAATTTCTATTAATTTTTATAAAGTCTTAAAAAAATATTTTTAATACATTAAAACTTTTTTTTTCATTTTAAAAGCTTTTGTGTTGTTGTTTATTTTTAGCTTCTCCTTCTCGCTGTCTCCCTCTGCTCCTCCCTCCAAGCAGCGTAGCACAGTTTATGGTGTGGCGTCGCTTTCTGATTGTTGACACACTTCCCAAGCATCTATGCGGTATCCTCTGGGCGTCCCGAAGCTGCTGTTGCCCATACTGACAGCTTCCTGTTGTCCTCACACTGTTGTGGGTAGGAAAAGGCAGGAAAAATTAAAATTACTGTTCAACAAAACTTAGTGGAAAATTTGGCAGGAAAAATTTTTGGTGGGAGATATGGCCACATGGAGGAGCACCATTTTGATACCTGTGCTATGCTGAAAAAGATGTAATAATGATTTTGGGGTTGTGAAGGTGAGGTCTAGGATTTGAGTGTACATGGTTGGAGCCAGACGTGTCAAGGCGACGTCAATGTATTCACAGAATCTCTTAACTTCGGGGTTGCGGACCATACGCCCAGACCAATCTCCTCGCCGAAGAATCTGATGACCTCTGGCCTGTTGATTACTGCACTACATGAATTATGCTGTTTGTTGAACGGTGGCCGTCCGGTCGACTATGTACCATTGTTGATCTAGATGGGAAAGTTGCCTAGATATTTAACACTTGTGTACATGCATTGTCAGGGCCAACCACATGCCCATAAAGTTCGGAACAATGCTTACTGACACTTGCAAAATAATTAAGCTGAATTGAGCTTGTATTGTGTGGCCCTGTCCCCTGACTCACATAGAGCAATCGAAAATAAATACTGTGCCACTCAGTTCACAGTGCTGTGGCCTGACTGAGAGGAGCAGGTCATCATACATTATAAAGGGGGATCAGAGCAACTAGGTGGAAAAGCATTTGATTACAAAACTCTACTTTCTTTGGTGTCACGACAGTACAAAGTATGCTGTAGAACAGCGATTAGCCAACACAAGATTCACACAGAGGTCAAGCTACTCTGCTAAGGTATTCACATTGGGAGGCACTTATGCCTCTTCTCAATTAATACGATTAATCCACACAAGAGGCTAATGCTCTGCTCTGAGAGAGCTTAAACTGACCTTCGCATGGCTCGAAGACTCTCGTGCCTTAGTCGCCCTACCAGGGAATTTATTTACCCTTATATCGACGACGTCAATGAGGAGGCTCTCTCTACAGCGGGCTCGTCGGGTATTGAAGCAGGACCATGTCAAGTGGTCCTCTTGGCAGGCAGTCCATGGGCAGAGCCTTCGGCGTCGCTGGCAAGATGGTGCCCAGAGCCGCCTTTGCTCCAGGCTTTTATACCACCTTCCCGCGATCTTGTGCTCATTCCCGCAGAATTTGTTTTCCACAAACAGCAGCTCGGCTGACCGAGGTCACCCTGCATCTCACATCGGCTCATTGCTTAGCAACCCTAACTGTAGCCAACTGCAGCAAGACACCACTCTCCTTAGGGAGCGCCAGGCACCCTTATCTGGAAAGGCCGGGGGTCGAATTTTTATGGGGGCAATCAAATTGTGAGGTCGACGATCTGTCCAGGAAGGCGACTGCATAGACAACTATGTCTCCTGGGAGGTGTTGAACCTGGTGGAGAGAGCCTTTCTTCTATGCAGTTGAAAGGGTATTTGCAAGAAATTTTAAGTGTCCTCCATGCACTGTATTGTATATGACCCTAGGGCGAAGTCAGTCATGGAGGTTCGGGCATGCGTTACATGTAAGGCTGCCTTGTATCATTGGTGATGCTGAACCATTCACTATACTTAGTGTGAATACCAAATACTGATGCAGTTTATTAACATATCAAGCATTATTTAGTTATTATTTATAACTTCTACTCACTAAGTTTTCTTTGTTGTTATGCCTTTGTAGACTTTGTGTCTATGTCACATGAAAGATTACTTACGTAATACGTCTTTGAAATTTACATTTGACACTTGTGGTGTACGATTTGTTAACACTTTGGAACTTAAAAAATATAATATCTTTATATTACTAGGATGTGCTTGACTCCGTGACTCTATAGAACCCCCTTAAAAGAAAATTTATAAGTAAGGAAAACCGGCATCGAACACTTAAGGATGGGATTTGGTGTGCACACTTCTTGAACACAACAGCCTGCAATAGTGCTGTATTATATTCTGTCTAGAAATTTACTTTATGCAATGTGAAAGTCTGCATTTGTCTATTTTTAACGTGTGATTTCAGTCTTATATTTTCCTATGGTACAATTATAAGAAAAGTGTTTTATTTTACATATTGCCATTGTTATATATACATATAAAATTAAACTACCATTTATAATATTAAAAGCAAATAAATTTTTATTACAAAGGTATAAAACATCATTAATTGGTATGTTCATATGTTGCAAAAAGTTATTAAAACTAACATTGTTTTCGAGTTTTAACTATTAAAAACAAGGAATATACAACTTGAGGGACCCCGATAAAGAAAATTATGGAGTGGATGCTGAGTGGCGTAAAGTGCCGTCTAGTGCTCTCTAGGGTGAGTTTAAAGAACTGCATAATTATGTGCATTAGCTGCTGTTCTCTACATTCAAGTTGTGCAGTTATCGGGCTGCAATTGCAGCATTTTCAGCTGTGCTTACGTTGCCTGTTACTAGGGAGCATGGACCTTATCATGTCTTGTGTTCTCTGTTAAACTTGTTATACGCCCTATCTGGTACTGCGCTGACTTGGAATATATTTGCAGTGATAGTCGCTCTATGTATACAACATAGTTCACATTTCCTTGTTGCAGGAGGAATTACTTATTGAAACACTTATCCTATAATGTGGAATTCCCATTTACGCCTTTACTACACACACACACACACACACACATTCATATATATATATTCAGTAACGAGCCACTTGCCTTTTAAGATTATTCCCTATGCTATATTAAGCTAATAATAAAAATATACTGTGGCCACATGTTCGGTCTTACTCCTTTACTTGACTTACTTCTATGTTTGTCTTACAATTTAGTTAGTACTACCTAACGGTAATTCTGCTAATAAGCTATTAAGCACAGTACTTTTACGGGGACGCCTCTTGTCCGTTATTTATCTCCAGCATGTGTTATACATATTATGATTATGCTGTTTGAGCCAAGCGGTTCATTATGATGACAATTTTGATTAATTTGTAATGTATTAATGCAAGAGAAAAATGAGTACTACAATTGTTGAAAAAACTGATGTAATTGTAATGCTCTTGTGTTAGCGCTGAAAATATTGAGTTTGTCGAAATCACGCCCAGTTCTCTATATGTTGTATGGCAGGAAGTTCCGCATACTGGATTTTCCATTCAGTATATACTGTCTCTTTAATCGAGTTGAAACAATGCCTTCATTTAAAGTTAAGTTAGTATCTCCAAAAATGACTTTGCCTCAATAAAATGCAATGCCAATATTGGACCAAAAAAAAAGAGTAGCAAAGGCAAATGGTCATGTTGGCACTACTGTAGTTACCATTTTTACTTGGGCCACATGTGCCCTCGATCGCCATCCACGTGCTTGTACACTGCTGCTGCAAAAAAGGGGGAGGGGGGACATTGCACAAAATTTACATTTATTTGATGCACACAATAAATTATTCTTAGTGATATTGCTGTGCGCTTTCGCCTGACACTTGCACCGTTATGTATCCCATGGTACAGCCAAACGAGGCCATTACCAATCTGGCTGGAACTATGTTGTTAATTTAAGCTGCGGGATTGATGTGAAGTGGCAGCTGAAGTGGTGTAACCTGGCACACCATTTTCTTCATGCTGCTGGGCTGGCGTGAGCTGTTGGAAAATAACCCCTGGTATGGGTCCTGTACAAATGCATACCTATAGTAGCCGACACTATGTGGAGTGCAAGGACCAGCACATCGATTTGATTTGTCCCCATGTCAATGAGCGTTTTAACTGTAACATACATATAATTACTAGCCCCTTGCATTTGCAATTTTGATGTTCCTTGCATTAACTGTATCTATTTTGTTTGCCCCCTTTTTCGTATTTCAATAGCGATTGTGGAAGGCCCTAAAATGTCATGAACCGATAAGGACCGTGGTGTTTAGAATTAAGGGCTTTGTGTCCTGTGTGCCTTTTTACTATACAAATTTCCCAATCTTGAGGTCGTTTGGATGAAATTTGGGGTCAAAAATGATTTTTTGCTGTTGCTGTGATGCAAGTAGGTTAATGCGTCCTTTTTCATGCACTTGTTTTAACTGTTCACACCAGTCTTAGGCACATTGTTAAAACATGTGTGATATTACATGGCGAGGTTGGACAGCTTCAATGTCATGTAAAAGGATAAATGGGGGAAATTTCGTGCTTCTGTTGACTGTGGAGTTATAGTTGAAAATGGTATAGGTGACATACTCGTCCCAGTGTGTGTGATCTTTGTTAGCACAATCTGTCAATTGTTGTGACAGAATCTTGTTGACTTACTCCGTCATCCCGTTACATGCTGGGTTATACGCTGTTGTTTGGAGCTTTTTAATATTGTAATTTCTGCAATAATTCTGTAATCATTTCATTTTTAAAAGATGTTCCACGATCAGGTAATATTTATTTGGGTCACCTGTATCTTAGTATGATGTATTTAATGAAGTGGGCACATGTTTTTGCATCAATGGATTTGACGGGTTGGGCGACTACATAGCAAGTAAAAAAACTCAGTCATTACAAGAATGTATTTATTACCGGATGCAGCAGTTTGAAGGGGTTCTTTGGCGTCAAGACCCCACGAATGGAATAAGGGCTGTGCATGAGTAGGTGTCATGTGGCATACTGGTTTTTAATTCATATGTTTTACTGTTTGGCAGATGGAGCAATTTTTGATATATTGTTTCATGTCTTTAGACATGGTGTCCTAATAATAATGGTTTTTAATTTTCTCGAGTGGGTTAAATTGGCCGTAGTATCCTCCACTTAATATCGCACCGTGGTGTGCTGTAATAATTTATGGATTGTAATATTGTGGAAACAGTGATAGATCATTTCCCCTGTAGGGGTACACAATTTTATGTGTATTCCCCCATTTCCGATTATACCATATCATCTGGCTAGGTGTATGTATCTAGATGTGGTGTGGTGTGGTTCTTTAAGTGCAATTTTAAGTAGATTAATGTGCGGGTCTCTGGCATATTCCATTAAAAATAGTGATTTAGGTGTTTGTGTCAGTGGTGCTTATTACAAGTGACTGTCATCTGCAACCTTAATGAATTCATGTTCATTATGTATACATGGTGATAATGTGGTTTGGAGTTTTGTATTGAGATTATTATCTTGCAGTTTAAATGTGGGTCAATACATGTTGTTTTGATCTTATTTTCGTGTCCTTCCATAGTAATTTCCATATTTACTTGGTATAATGTTGGCGTGATTTTTTTAAATTGCTTGTGATGGCAAGTATTCTTCATTTATAACTAATTTGGCTATTTTCAATTTATCATTTGTACCCACATCTTGTTTGATAAAGGATTTTATCTATTGCCAATTGTTAGTTATATATTTAGCAATGTTTTGTTTTACTTCGATGTCTTTATATGGATTTTATAACAAGGATTCTGCCAGAGCTTTGTAAAATGATATTCATGTGATGTAGCCCCTTTTGATAGGGTAGGTCTGGTTTTCAATTATTAATTGTGTAGTTTTGGCTTTACCTGTAGTGGGATTCTGCTCATCGCGTCTTCGAGTGTATTTATTTCCCTTTTACAATTTTTGCTTCAAATTCGTATTCTGTAAGAGCTATTGCCAGTTTTTGTATCCGGACATTATGCTCAGCCATGGTATTCAAATAATGTAAGCTGGTGTGGTTAGTTTCTATGGTGAATTTTCTACCGTACAGGTATTGTTTGGAATATATTACGAAGTATTTGATTGCCGATATCTCATGTTCTGTTGCTGACCAGTTTTTTTTTCATTTAGCGATAGCTTTTTGGATGTGAATGCAAAAATTGAGCAGTCTTTGTTACCAGGAGTTTCCTGCATGAGGACCACTCCTATTGCCATTTGGGAGGCTTCGTATGCCAGAATGATGTGTTTGTGTTTGTTACATTTAGCTAAGACAGGTGGTTTAAGTAATGCTGCTTTAAGGTTGTCAAAAGACTGCTGTTCGGTTTGTGTGCATCAGAATGGTGTTGTTTCTTTTATTATGTCTGTGAGTGATTCGACAAGTTTTACATAATTAAGAATATATCTTTTAGGTAGGAAGTTAGTCCTAAAAAGGTTCTTAACTGCTTAATATTCTTGGGAGGTGCCATTTGTTTTATGGTTTCGATTTTCTCAGGATCCGTGCGGATCCCTTCTGGTGTGATGTAATGGCCGAGAATTTTAAGCTCTTGCTGTACGATGTTACATTTTTTCTATTAATTTTTACGTTGTACTTGCACAGCCTCTCCATAGCTTTACTTATATTCTTTAAGTGTCCTTCAAAAGTATTGACTATGATGCATATGTCATCAATATAGGCTACTGCAGTGTTCCAGCGCAATGGGCCAAGCATTATATCCACAAAATTTTGGAAATAAGTGGGGCTTGTGGCAAGGCCCATCGGCATATGAGCATACTCGTATAATCCTACACCGTCAATGCTAAATGCGAGTTTTTTCTCTATCCTCTTGTCATACCAGAATTGCATAGAATCCACTAAACATGTCGATGGAGGAAATATATTTGGAATTCTGCAACATATTTATGATGTATTCTGTTCTAGGGATGGACTACTGTACTATCTTTAGGTGCTGGTTTGGAAGTCTGAAATCTGTTAAGAAATGTATGTCCCCTTGGTATTTTTTTATTACATGGCTAGGCATGGCATAAGGGTATCTAGCATTTGTTGAATCTGATAAGGACCTGTTCTCGCAATCGAGGGTTTATTCTGTAAGGTTGTGTGTGTATTGGTTTGTTCATAGTTAACTCAATCTTGATTTCATAGTGTTCAGTTTCTGTTAGTTTGGTGATTGAGATAGTGGAACGGTCTTTGTAGCATTCGAGTACTTCCTTTATTTGAGTTTTTGTGGTGGCAGTGTTTTGTTTATGTTACCTAATCTGATGTTGTCTGGTTAGTCCTCCTGAGCTTCCATTTTGTTTATGTAGTATTCTATACAGTTATTTGTGTCACACTATACAAAATTGGTGTTAATTGGGATTTATATTATATCTTTATTATGATATGCATATCCATACACAATATCTCTAGCTAATATTGGTACTGTCACATTTCTTAATTAAATCTACCCCCAGTATAATATATAATTTCAAGTTATCTATTAGCAGGAATTTCGGTTTAAAGTTGTATGCTGCGATATTTATATTCATATTGGTTTTGTACCTGGGTAACTCAATATCTGATGTAGCCCCCACTAATGGGAATTTTTCTGTCTCTGGTTCTTGGTTATGTTTATTTATGAGCATTGTCGCTATGCAAGATCGCAAGTTGCTGGTGCCCAGCAACGCATAATACGACCTTCCACCAACCCAGACAAGGACATGTGGTGTTGACATTTGCACATAAGTTGCTCTGCATTCGTCCTTGCCATTCAGTGGGGTATGTTGGCCTGTTGTGTATGTATCTGACCTGTGGCTCAGTTTTTGCTTACGCATTTCATCATTGCCCCTTTTATCCCTTTTGCTTTTGTAATTGTTGTGTGAAGACTGTTTGCTATCTTTTCCCATGTTTGGAATGCATATTTTTATCTAACCCAAGGAAAAGCATTTTTTTAATTTGGCAAATCGTGCCATGATGTCAGTATGAAATGCCTCTGTTTGGTTGGGGAATAATGAGCATGCCACAGCATGGTGACCTTGGTACATAAACAGAGTGCACATCATTGCCACCAGCAACCACGGTCCTATGAAGACTGCATATACTGAGCTGATTTCATGGCCGTGCTGACTCGTGCATTCCTGTGGGTGGACCTCTGTGCATGCTGTCACTTCCGTGATGTGTACTGTGTTGGCTGTCTTTTGTTTCCCTGTAAACTTTTCTTTGTGGGTGGTGTCAGAGTTATGGCTGCTTGTTCCTGACCCTCTTTTTACCTCACGAAACGTGATTCAGGGTCACCTGTTTCTCATGTTTCGTGTTTTGAAAGTTTTGATTGACTTCATTAGTAGGTTGCTGTGGCATCTGGAAGTTTTTCCCTCAAGAATTAAACTTCGCGATATCCGAGTACGTTCGCATAGGCACGCATTTACTGAACAATACCTAGCAGGTGTTAGTGACGCGCTGGACTTTGGATTCTGGTTTCACACTTTTATTCTCCTTGTGGTGAAAATTAACATCCCGTGTTTTTTCTGGATTTCCTTGGTTTTTTCAAAAGTTCTTTTCTTATTATCTTTACTGTGGTAGGTGTCCCTGCTTTCATTATTGTGCGGGTGTACTAGGCTGCCTCGCTGCACCCTTAAGGGGCCGCCCTGGAGGATTTTGTGCACTGATATTTTTGTGGTGGGGCAGGCTTCTGTGATATTCCCCTCTTTGAGCCTGGCTATGTTGTGTATTGGGTTCCACGCTGACATAAATTGGCATTATTCTGCGGGTGTGGTGTCTGTGTTGTAGGTGAAGTGCTTTTACTTGTGTTTTGGAGTGATTTTGTACTGTTGTGGAGGTGACTGTGTGACTGCTTTCGTGTTTATAGTGGCTAGTTCATTCTTTAGTAGTTGAATTTCTTCCTTGAGTTTAGTGGTTTCTGTGCTGTTGTGGAGGTGACTGTGTGACTGCTTTCGTGTTTATAGTAGCTAGTTGATTCTTTAGTAGTTGAATTTCTTCCTTGAGTTTAGTGCTTTCTGTGGCTTGTGTCTGGTTTTTCATGAGTTGGTTGTATCGGTGAATGCCTACTTCGATGTGTCTTTAAATTAGCAAGTTTTTCCAGTGTCATTTTGCAATGCCGTTACCTTGTCTGCTACAGTCGGTAATAGGGATAGCCAGATAATTTGTACAAATTTTTCCTCTAACAAGTTAGGTTTGCATTTGTTTTTATAAAATGTCATGTTTTCCACATGGACATGGCAACTTTGACCTGGTTGTTGCTTTGTGCTATGAAGTAAATTAGTGTATTTCTCAATTTCATCAATGGTCATGAAAATGGATTTTAGTTTTGTCTCAACAATTTGCTATGTTAGTTCTCCTGTGTGTGTGTGTGGTTTACATTTTCGTATGCCCACTTAGCAGTTTCTTTTAGGTAAAATGTAAGGAGTCTGTGTTTCTCTACATCGCACCACCCATTGATTTCACTGGCTGCATTGTACGTGCCCAGAAAATCATACACATTTTCGTTATTTTCCCCTGAAAATATGGGGATGGGTTGAGGGTATTTTAAAATATACTGATGTGGTCGTTGTGCATTATGTGGTTGTTGGTCTTGTGTGTTGTTGGTGTCATTAGCATATGGATGTCCTATGTTGGCATTTATGTTGGTGTATTCATGTTCTGCGGTGTTTGTGTTTGTACTGGGGATAGAGTTCAAAAATGGCTCAGTTGCCTGAAGTGATTTTAATGGGCGGGGTTGCAGATATCCGCTAGTACTAGTCTCATGTATGGTGTATTCGCTTGTGTCTGAAAATTAATAATCAAGTACTGAATTTTGTTGCATGTGTAATGTATGTAGGTTTTCTAGTAATGTTGTAAGCTCTCTGGTTAATTGATTTTGTTGTTCCTCTAATGCACGCTCGGCTTCGCTTGTATTAATAATGCAAGTGTGTTTTTTGCGTGCTTTGTGTCTTTATCTTTTTGTGTTATCTATGGCTATATACAGGTTATATCTTGTTTCTGACGTATATAAAGGTTGAAATTTGTTCGTGCATTTCATATCGCTCCGTGTCATTAGAGAAGACACATCAATAATGCTTCCTCGGCATTCTCGCATGTCTATGTATTATACTAAGAAGGTATACCGAAATATTTTGTATTTTAGTAAGGATGTCAATAAGGACGATAGGTCTTGGACTGTTAAGATTGTTGATATAGAAGAGAGTTATATTTTGTTGCCGTTTTTGTACCATTTTGGTCTTCAAGGAATAACCGCGAAAGCAGGTAGTGGTTTGTTGGAAATGTGTTTCTTCAGGAAGTCGCATACTCAGAAGGATCCTGCGCCTAAGGAAATTAATGACATTGACTCTCATGATATAATATGTTGGAAGACTTTTCCAGTTCATGAAGGGAAAGCTGATAATTCTGCTGTTATTAACGTATTTGGTAACGCTTCCATGTTTTCGCATAAGAAACTTAAGTTTGAACTTGGTGATCAGATTTGGTTGTATCGCAAGCTGGTTGGTACGACTGGTGATATGCATATTCATGGTCATGCTGAATTGAGTTTTAATCCATAATAAATATGTTTTGCGTAATAATCGGTTTATGTTTTGTTCTTTTCCTTTTTTTATTGACCCATAGATAACATTTCTTCGTAGTATGCTGTTATTGGTATTATACTGTGTGTATCCTTATTGCCATAAAGAAGTGTGAGTATAACCCCTAACAGACCCTTGCACCAAACGACCCATAAATATGAAGTTATAACCGCACCTCTACATACACATACGTGACTGACAGTTGACAGTGAAATTACAGTTCAAGAAGGGAACTCATTAGGAGGAATACACCCATGTGGTGTATTATGGTTGTAATTTGATAGTTGATTTCTGATCCAATATACATAATCTCAAATCTGTATTTGGTTGTTGTTTGTGATGAGTGTAACATAATTAATCATGCTTCATATTTGCATTTATTTATCATAATTGTATTGCTGGAATAACTATGATGAAATTGCTGTTTGTTTCACAGAATTCGGTACAGTGGTTCGAATTTTATGGACATTTTTGTTTTCAAAGTTACGGACTTAATATTTGTGCGCGCGACAGACACACTAGTATTACCAGGGGCTGGTGCGTTCACCTAGGTTAAAGTGTTATCAGCAGCATGGGAGATAAGAGCAAGCTGGCAAGGAGATAAGAGCACGTCGGGTCATTTGGTGCGATAAGATATTGCGTGTTTTTGCGTGCTTTGTGTCTTTATATATCATTTCCCTTGTTTGCTCATGACTGCATGTTGGTGTAATGTAGTGCAATATGACCTTAATGTGTAGCATGCACACACACAAAGCTTTCTACTATTTACTTTCCACATTTGCACACTCTCTCTGTGGAATTTGCGTTAAGCAAATGACAATCAGGGCGAAAAGTGGAACCGTGGTTAAATATGCATTAAGCTTAAAGCCAAGCTCACTCACACATGCTATGCTACTAAATATACTGAGCGATTGTATGGCAGAGGTATTTGAAACGCGGCAGTTCTTGCTCGCGTGCTCTGTCGCAGCCACGGTTTTGCTGAGTCGGACAACACACTGTGCTTTGAATGAGTGCTCATGTTGTTACTATAGTTTACTACAGCGAATCCATTGACCCGTCATTTGTGAGGGAATTCTAGCCCTGTGGGCTAGTTTCTCGACACTATTTTTAATCATTACTCTAGAAAACTCTTGCCTCCTTTATTTACTGTCTTACATAATTTTACCATGAATGTAATTTTTATTATATTTCCAAGCTAGAAGGGGAGGTTGGAAGCTATGGCGCCTCCACCATTAGCTGTGGCCTGTCCTGAGGAGAGCATGTCATGCATTAACAAGGGGGATCAGGGCAGCTAGATTGAAAAGCACTCGATTACAAAACACTACTTTCATTTATCTCACGACAGTAGAAAGTCCGCTGTAGGAAAGTGGTTAACCAACACAATATTCACGCAGAGGTTATGCTACTCTGCTACGGTATTCACATTGGGAGGCACTGATGCCTCTTCTCAATTAATACAATTAATCCATGCAAGAGGCTAATACTCTGCTCTCAGGGATCTTGAACTGGCCTTCGCATGTCTCGAAGACTCTTGTGCCTTATTCACCCTACCAGGGAATTTATTTACCCTTATATTGGCGACGTCAACGAGGAGGCACTCTCCACAGCGGGCTCGTCGGGCATTGAAGCAGGACCACGGCAGGTGGTCCGCTCGGCAGGTGGTCCTCTCGGCAGGTGGTCCACAGGCAGAGCCTTCGGCGTCGCTGGCAAGATGGCGCCCAGAGCCGCCATTGCTCCGGGCTTTCCCGGAGTAATGGCGACCTTGCGCCCATTCCCCCGGAATTTGATTTCCACAAAGAGCAGCTCGGCTGGCCGAGGTCGCCCTGCGCCTCGCATCGGCTCGCTACTTGGCAACCCTAAGTGTGGCCAGCCGCAGCAACATACATATTTATTTCGATGAATTTACACCTCTCTCTCTCTAGGAGAGCTCTTGACATTACACTTGCTGGCTTTAACAGGCCGCTATGGTTAAACTGTTAAAAATGTCTTACGACCTACAATGAGTTACTATGAAAGTTGAAGCTTCCCGGGCAATCCAAATCCCACGGGAAGAGGAGGTGGCTTACCGGGCAGTGAAAGAGAAAAGAAGGTTCCAAGTTACATTACATTCTATTGCAGAGAATGTCCATATCAAGAGTTGAAGACCGCCCGGCATGCGTGGGAAAACGTCAGAGCTCATGGCACGCACTCCACCTCCGTCAGATGTTACTCGCTTACTAAACTCCCTGCCTGACGCGCGTGCTCGCCGCAACTTGCCCACGCGCCAAAGCGGCACTACTTTCTGCTACAGCTTGCATATCTCTTACTTTACATCATGCCATCAAATGAATATGCATATTAAAATTAACCAAATAAACCCTGCAATACAAAATACGTGTGCATGAAATGGAAAAACGCTAGATGTGTGATGAGAAAGATGATAACATGTTAACAATGCACTATAAACAAAAGGAAACAAAACACTCATTAAACCTTTTAGTACACATGACAAACACTGTTCAACTTAAGCCCTGGACTCTCAAGGTCAGTCATTACTCGGCCTCGTTTGTGTCCTTCCGTCTCGCAGCGTCCTGGTTGTCATGGCAACCACCGGGTGCTCTGCACCGACGTGCCCTTGCACTTGTGCTGTGCTGATCGTTCGTGCGACCAGGCGTGCGCCCTACCAGTCGGTAGAGTGCACAACCCTGCTGCGGTGATGTCGTAGGCTATGGCCGGACAAACGGTATTAGGGATGGGTGCTCGTAGCACACGCCACGCTGTAAGACCTTTTAGTCTTGGTCGAAATGTCTTTAGGTAGGATGTAGAGGCGAAGTTCAACCCCGACCCTCCAATGCTCTGTCCTATTGAACATCAGCAGCCAAATTCACAGCACAAAAGCAAAAATACGCCACGAAAATGCTGTAACAGAAGCCGTTACAGAAAATGAATTAATGTCAATAGTAGATACAAATGCGGAGGGGTAACAGAGATCAGAAATCTATGAAGAAGAAACTCCGCATGGCAGCGGACACCCGGAAGAAAGCGAAGAAGATACGTCAAAAATACAAACTGAAAGCAGGAGAGGCTTTACTTGTACACACTTAAGAGATCAATGATACAGCATAACCTATCATAAAAAATTAATACAGTTATACCATGGCTCTTTTAAATCTAGCCGCCTAGTTCATTATAATTAAATTGAACGTAAAGAGAAAGAAAGCGACAAAATTATCGGTATGTTCAACGTTACACATCAACAGGATTGTAGTAAACAGTTACCAAAACTTTCCTCAACCCGCACAATGTTTGAAGCACAAGATGACCAGAAAAGTCTGGTGGCATGCCTGTATATTACTTTGGCTTGTTGCAGGAAATATATTAATTTGCTACGTCTGACCACTTCTGTTAATGCTCCATGTATTATGAAGTACTATATGCATTTAGCCTCGAGAGGCTATTGTTTGGCTGGAATAGACGCGTATTCGGAAATTAATTTTGCCCTACTATGGGAATAAGTACAATGAGCATAGGCCTGATGTGGGTAAGTAATTAATTTGTAAATCATTTACTCACCAAAGCAACCTTATTGGCGTTCAAAATTAGTTGTCTGCGTGGAAGAAAAGAAGTATCGAACGTAGCACAAACTCCTGAATACCACTAAGAATGTGTTATGTAAGGGCGTATAAATTTACTTCGCTGAACGTACGGGAATAGTCACTTTTTTTCTTTCTACTTGACGAACCGCAATAGT
This sequence comes from Dryococelus australis, assembly GCA_029891345.1. Lineage (NCBI taxonomy): Eukaryota > Metazoa > Arthropoda > Insecta > Phasmatodea > Phasmatidae > Dryococelus > Dryococelus australis. Next base: position 302,950,446 of record CM056995.1, on the reverse strand, counting down.
ATTTCATCATCGCTTGTAAAAATATATAAAATATTATCTAAGTAAATATGTCTCTGACAGCAACTGATAAATAATACATATGAGACGAGCCTAGAATGGAAAATAATTTATTGACAAAGTTTCACCACGTCAGAATAAAAGACGTCAATAAACTCTGGTGGTATTCATGTATTATTTTAGTGAACGACGAGGCAGAACTTTATTGATGTGTATTATCGGGATGTGTGAGCGACTTGAAGAGAAGATGATTATCATCAAGTGAGTATCCCACTGGGAACACAACGAATGCGGTTGCAAGATTACGGGAAACTCTTTCTAGAACGATAAATATCATATGAAAAGTTTCTACCTTGATTTTGACGAGTGAATAAATATAATTTTTTCTGAAGGTTAGACAGAATATTTGGACAAAGCTACTCGTAAGAGTGAGGAGTGGTGATGTACTTTTAACGCCGGAGCGGAAAGAAAATTGATTTGATTTTAATGCTTTGATATATAGAGTTTTACCTGTGATAGATGCCCTTACATGTGAAATTTCAGGACTGCGATAACCCACATCTGATCTTCTGAAGGAAAAAGTTGCTTACCTGAGACTCGGTAATCGTATGGAGGGGCATCAGAGAGTCTTCAGCATTTTGATTTAATTTTAAATGTTAACCTTTAACAGTTTTGCTTCCTTATCTTTTTTTGCCCTGAACATGTTATAGCTGTTAGATTCTATCTACGTGAGTGGAGTAAGCGTCTACACAGCATCCGCCTTTGGAAGGGAGTCGAAGTCGTATACATATAGGAATCCATTACTGATCAAGATCGTTCCGAACTGCGAAGAGTAGTGGAGCGTAAGGCAGTTCGATACAGCACAAGAACACCTTACAGGCTTTCTTGCGGGATTGGATCACCTGTGGAGAGTTGTGCCACCTGCGACGAACGCTACCGTGCCGCGGCACCTGTCCTTACTCCAGTGTACACCTGGTACCTCGTGTTGGCACGTACACTTCCTAATCGTTGCCAATGTGACCGAGAGAGGTTGATCCTTCAGACGGCATCTGCAGGCCAATCTTAGGAGAGGCCTGCGATGGCACATACTACGAGCTTCGTCTTGGTCACGCTGTTCCTCAACACAGTTACCAGAGTGCAGCGGTCACACGCCTCCTCTTCGTGACACAGAGTGACGCGGGAGTGCTATTCTTATTTGCGACTATATATGGATCTGTTGATTTTCCATGGTTTTGGTCTTCCAGACTGTCCTTCGTTAAAATGTTTTAATTAAAACATAAACTATTTTTATTTCTGGCCCAAAGTAAATTTTCTTCGGGAGACAATTTTCTGCTGCTTCATCAAAGCATCGTGAGTTTTTCTGTGTTGTTGCCCCAAATTCGTCAGTAAAATTTAAACATTTACAAGAATGACATTGTAAGACAACTTTATACAACTTCGATTCTTTCCATATAAATATGCCAAGAACTCGCGCTTGGCTAGGCGAGTGCATTAATAGTACTTGTATAGGTAAAAATCACTTAATATTATTTTGGACTAATCTAACAGATATATCGAAAGCAAGTAGTCTGGACTATGCAGATTTCCTTTCTATCAAATCGCAGCCCGTAACCAAGTAGAGGCTTCTGTAAGTTAGTTGTTTAACAAACGATACAAGGAACGAACTGAAAGTTTTGGCGATTTCGTTTAACGGCATGACTAAACTTCGCACTCGTACAGTCATGATTAAGTCACGTTTACAGTAAGATCACAGTTTACAGGAATCGATCTCAAGTCCATAACAGTATCTACAATATAGCAAACACCGAATCCCGTGTCATCTTGAATGTGGTAAAAATGACTACTCATCGGGACAACGAACAAATAAATCGCAGAACTGCCCGAGTGTCTGACGTGCAGCTTTTCCTCGACATCTGCTTATCATATGGGCTTCTCTGCAAAAACAGCTAGCCAGTGTTGGCGTGGTTTAGTTCACGCTCCTCCCAGTATCAACATGCCGGAGATGTAGACAGCCTAACCTCAGAATCACGTAACAGGACTTGAAAGAATACATGGACATGGAAGCTTTCTTACGTGTTCAAGGTGTTTCCGTCAGTTCTCTGTGTACCGTGCAAGTTATATCTGTAACATTAAGACTTTTACACGCCACGAAAGCACACACTTGAAACTACGTCCATATGGTTGTACTTTTCTCCAACCTCTTGAGAAAACGGCGCAAGTAAGTTATAAAAATGCGATTATTTAAACCTAATCTCTCGGTTTTTTCTCTTCGAATGCACTTAATACAAACAAAAGCATGCAGGCTTAAGTGATTTCCATTTAACTTTTCTGGCAAAAACTTGTATTCCTAGAATACTTATTTACTGAGGTATGCGCAACTGCGCAAACATCTGATAGAAGAATAAAAAAATACTAACTCTTAAGGCTTGGCTTCTCATATTACGCAGAAATTTTTCATTTTCATGTCATAATTTCAGTTTCAGAGGTATTACTGGAAATGTTTGATTATAGTAAATTTGTAATTTACTATTTGTTTAATATTACCACCGTATCCAGTTTTCACTGTGTGTTATTTCTTGCTTGGAGGAAGGCAGGGACTTATTGAGGAGATAAAACAGAATTAAAATTACTCACGAAAGTATTAAATATATCGTAAAATGTAGATTTTCTGTAATCGTACAGTCAGTAATTACTATGAATCCAAAATTATGACGCGAAAAGGAAAAACGTCTGCAAAAGGGCGAGGTCTGAGTGTTCAGCTTGGTTCACGATGGAAAACTTGTACTTAATGAAATTGTACGTAACAGAATGAAAGACGGTAGATCTATTTACGAAACGGTTCATGGTCATCGTGTACGTGTTGTATAGCAACATCCTCAACGTGTAGAGTTACGTGTATGAAAAGGCGATATCTTACTCCGTCTCGTGTACATTAAGCCATCCACCAATAATGTTACAAAAAAAAGTAATATATTACATTTATCTGTCTACCTCATTTCTATAGAAAACTTAAGTTAATATTACCATTTATTCACTTAAAAAATACATCTAGATTATGTTACTTGCAGATCAATCACTACTTCACTAAAATCGAGTTAATTGTCGTGTGTTAATAGTCGTGTGTGAGTGATTGAAAATAAGACAAGTGTATTCACTACGAATCAAGCTTTTTTTTTACACGTTGTATGCAGACGTCTCTCAAGTACCGTCTTCACTTGAAAACTTGTCTGGGAACTGTCTCATGTTATTGCCAAACAGCTCGTAAATGATTTACAAACAGTTTAACAGATTATTTCCAAACTTTTTCTGAAACATTAGAAACATGTTTCACAAACTCTACTTTTGTCCTGTATTGTGTCCTAGCTGCAGTTCTGTTAGAGATGTTGCTAGAGGAAGTAGCTTACGTAACGAAATTTCGTTATAGACTATGTAGCGCACCTACCTAGGAGAAGGCGATTTTTATAATCGGAATTTGTCATGCACAACAGAACTGGCGAGGCATGAAAATGGAAAAGGCTGAAAGTTCCAAAAAATATAATAAATAGTTACTTCATTGGAAAAGAAAGTACTCGCCAAGAACAATGTCATAGGGAACGCTGGAAGTGCCTTTGCTGCGTTTATGTCGGTAAGAGAAGTCCGACAGATAGCGCAGTTGTATAAGTCTGTGGGCATTTTACTAGAGAACGATGAATGTGCCAGGCAGTCGGTCGGCTATTACGGCGTGGCAGTGAGTAGTGTACGCGAAGATGGTAGCTGTGGAATTCACGAGTTTAACCGTTGTGCGAGTTCAGTATTGTGAAAGTGCATTTGTCTTGTTGTTACAGTAGATACATATGGAACAAACAACATGGAAGACAAAATCAAATAAGATGCGACAGGAGGCGCGGCGTGCAGGAAAGCCGTATGAAATATGTTCAGGAAAACATGTAAGTGCAAAAAAAAAAAACCACAATGTTATTCTGTCACCTGTAAATGTCGCTATGAATGCAAAATTAGTACAGCAAATTAAAAAGACCGTCGGTTCTTCGAATTGTACAAACTCTCTTGGAAATGAACAAAAACATTTTGTTGGGGAAAATACACGACGTTCAGGACATTCCACGTCGTCATCATGGACTGTATGACGATCCAAGTACCAGTAGGAGGCAAGTTACTATATCTAACGTTGTTCGCGATGGAAACGGTAAAAATGTGCGGGTGTGCAGTAAAACATTTAAAGACATCTTAGGCTGACACCACGCACACTTCAAACCTTGCAAATCAAAAAGCAGTCACATGCCCTGGCATACATTGATGGGAGACGAAAACCTCCTAACTAGAACGAATTTAAGAACAAGTTTACCGAAAATGATCGCAATTTAATACGAGCTCGTATTACATCTTTCCCGCAGCATGAGAGCCATTACTCCCACAAAAAGTCTACAGGTGAATTTGTAAGTGCAGACTTAAACATGAATCGCTTGTTCCGAGAATTTAAGCAGAAACATCCAGACCCTCAAGTTTCGTAACGTTTCTACTTTGATGTTTTTGAGCAGGATTTCCCCAAACTTAAATTCGCACATCCTGTTGTGGATTCTCGCAATGAGTGTGATAGACTTAATGCTATAATTACATGCTCAACAACAGAAACTAAAAAGGCTGAAGCAAGTACAAACTCGGAACAGCATCACATGAAAGCTGAGGAAGATAAAAAATCCACGTGAACAGACTTTAACTCATCACAAATGCCTGGGAGTAAAATAGCATCGCTATGCACGGACTTTTAAAAGGTAATGTTTGTGCCTACTTTGACATACAGCTCTAAGTATTACTTCCGACTGTTATCAGCATACAATTTTTTCTTGCATTTAGCAGATACAAATGACAGCTGCACATGCATGTAGCACAGAGGAATAGGAGGAAGAGGCAGAAAAGAAGTAACCTTCGTGTTTTCCCGAGGTGTTTACACCTGGAGTTATTGTAAAGAAAATATTAATAATCTGGTGTGACAATTGTGCGGTACCCTACGAGAGTCGTATCTTACTAATGGCCATAATTTATTTGGCCAGTAGGGTACTCTTCGAGTCTGTGGAACTGAAATATCTTGTCAGTGGGCACAGTTTCATTGACTGTGATCGTAAATTCGGGGTAATCTAATATAGGCGCAAAGTTTCAAAACCTAAGATGCTAAAGGAACTAGAAGACATCGTGAAATCTACCCAAGTTAATACTTCTTTTTAGGTGATACCTATGGTTACAGACGATTTTATTGACTATGCTCTTTTAGCAACTCAGTATATAAACACTCAGAACTTAGGAATAAGCAAGGCATCTCATATAAAGGTTACAAAGAATAAACCATTCATCGTAAAGATCTTAAACACATTTGCTTTTGAAGAGCCTAGTTGGACAAAAACTGATGTTTTGAAAAATCTCATCAACTTGGGCTCGCTCCCAGCAGTAGAGTAGTTACCAGGGCAAACTTTACATGTGGACTTAGTAAGGGAGAGAGAGAAGATTTTCTAGCAATGCTTTTATAGCTCAAAGAAGAGTACCGTCAGTTCTATAATGATCTTCTCCAGGAAAATTCGAACAACAGTATAATAGAGTCACGCGCAGAAAATATCTAACGAGCGTTATTGTTAATGTTTTGTTGATGTGTCTTTATATTAATGTTATTGTATTATGTCATGCTGGTTTTCTTAAACGTGTTGAAAATGTGACATATTGCTAATTAACTACATCATCCTTACTTAACATTAGTTTTCTTTCTTGTGTTATAATGACAGTATTGTGTTGCACAAACCACTAATTTTCCTAATTCATATTTTGTGACAGTTATATTGTTTCATTTACCTTCAACAAATAATATTATAGACCAGAATGTAATGAATTTTATTTTCCAAATACTTGGTTATTTTATATTTCTTTCAGCAATATATATTATTTCTTTATTGTATAGCAAAATGTTTTCTATAGACAGATATCATGGCGCATTCAGCATATGGCACTTAGAGTGTTTTCAAAAACAGTCTTTCCTGTACATTAATTATTCTCTACGGCAAACAATTGACACATTCATCGTTATCCAAATATATTGTCCTTTTTCATAAACAATTTGCACACATTATACATTTGTCCCATTCCTTTCTCTTAAGACACTTCTGCTGGTAACATGTTATTTTTCATACCACAATTGTAATTATAATATAATATATTATAGTCGTCACAGATGATGCTAGGTTGTTTTGTAGTTCGTGACAATTTACACCTTTGGCACTTTCGGGGGTTTCCATTGACATGCTTCTAATTCTTCAATGAGTTTCACTGTATTATCTATCATGTTTTCATACATACATTTTAATAAAATTATCAATTACAAACAACAATCGATAGCTTACTCACAAAACTTATAACAGCACTTTTGACAAATGAGGAACCCATACTGACTAATGTCTAAATACTGGCTCGTTTCCCTCAGCTAGTTGCCGAACACGCTCAGGTTGATTATTCTAAGTTTCGTCGGGAACTACCGACATAGTCACGAACCGACTGTCTCGCAGCCAACGGGTGAGTGAAGAGATTTGGGCAGCTCTTAACAGCGCGGTCTTGAGAGCCGATGGGCGTGAAGCGAGGTGAGAATGGAGCAGCGCCGGAATGGAGAGGCAGGGGAAACGGAAGATCCCCGAGTAAACCCGCCGACCAGTCCGACACGAGTCCCACTTGTGAAAATCTGGAGTAACCCGACCGTGGGTTGAATCTGGTTTGCCTTGGTGGGAGGCGAGCAGTCTAATCGCTCAGCCACCACGGCCCCTGCAGCCAACGGGAACATTTCTCTGCATGAAGAAGGTGTTCACAGTTTTCGTCATTCATCACGGAAGCACATTGGGGCATCTTCGACGTAACGACTTTCTCCACTCCAAACTAGTTGTGCGTTAGTGTCTGTGCACACGAAGAAAAAAATATTACTAGAATCATTGTTTCAAAATTGTACAAATCTGTTGAAAAATAATTATTTAAAGACACAGGAAATATTTTTTTTGCTCTTGAAAAATACTTTATGATTACAAAAATATGTATTTTATTGCAACAAATAAAATGCAGTTATAATTTATTTTGCGGGTAGTGTGAGAAACTGTTGTTGGTGGCGATGTTGAACTGTGGGCATTTTTTCTTCTTCGTGAGACGTCGATGTTTGCATTGTCCATTTGTTATGCGAACTACTTGTGTTTGTGGAAAATAAAATATTTTGGCAAGGTTAAATGAAGGAAAGTTAGCAACTTTCAATTATAGATTACATGTAAAACTGCCTTGACTAACAAACAAGCAAATGTGTACATCTTAATATGACGATGATAATAATATTCCTAACCGTTGTGTCCACATAAATGTGCCGTATAGTAAATAGCAAAGCCATGAAATGTAATCATATTTTAAGAATATAAAATGAATAACATTGACTGGGTCACTGGCGACATAACAAACATTAATTTTTTTGGTAGTTAAATTATAACAGTCTTGCTAGTCGCTTACCCTACAGTTACTGGATTTGAAGTGAAGTAAAAAACCTTCCCTTTCTATTTACTACACATGAAGTCAAAAGTCAGGAAATAAAAACTAATATTACTTTTGTCTACATGGTTTTTATATGTCGATAAACGTACTGCGCAGAAAATATTTGTTTTTGAACTAAAGGAGCATAATTAGGTACGCAGATTTTGAGTGTATTTGTGCTATTCATTTTGCCTTCAAAGTTAGTTTTGAAATGATTGAAAGGCGCAAATTTATATTGTTACCTTCTTTTTAGAAAATATGCGAGAAATGGTTGTCACTGTGTTGAAGAATATACATCCGTAATATTAAAAGATAATCCCGGACCCTATTACCTATAGTTCGGTGTGTGATAATATAGGTCTACCTACGAATTTTATTATTCAATTTGAAACATACTAAGTCAGACCCGAAATTTTTCAAACTAAAGTCTATTAGGGGCAAAATACAAATGTACGGAGCCATTATTCTCAACACTGGTCTATGTTTCAATTTACAAATTTGAAGAAGCTGCCATTTTAAAAGGTTTTGTTACTATATAGCAACAGTAGAATGATTTTACCGATTCTGGGACAAGAGTGTAGAGAAAAAAAACACAGGTTTAATAATTTCAATCTTCCGTGTTCACTGCCTGATGTCCGCATCGTCGACCCAGGAATTGTAGCAGGCTGGAAAACCCCATCACTTGACAGACGACCGTTCATTATGCCATTTCAGCACCCTCTCAGCCGCATACCCATCTGGAAACTTTGTAGGCAGAATCTCCTTTGTGTAGAACCCACCATGAATGGGAAAATTATTCAGATCTTCGAGAAAGTAGGTCGTCGGTGTATAGTTGCGTATACGTCGCACACGAAACAGTTCGGGGTTCCAATTCGCTGTGAACCCTTTCTCGAATATGCCTTTCTGTTTGTAAATATGCGCCAGGTCGCCGATCTTAGCTTTAAGGCTTGCGTGGGTCCCTCCTTTTCACGCCAGTGTACAATGTTCGGAGCAGACAGTCGTATTTCGCGTCTTCGGGCTTCATGTGTGCGGTAGAGTGAGTGGTAGAATTGTACTCGCTAAATAGTTTCGGGATTAGTACCAGCCACTTATAGCTGCCAATCGCAGCGAAATGCCTCCACAATTTTTCCCTTCAGAGTACTGTTGAACCTTTCGACAACAGAAGGTTTGAGATTGCTGTACGTGTAATAATGATTTATGTTACATTTATTCATCAGTGTCTTGAACTTCGCACTGTAGGATTCCTTGCCCTAGTCGAATTGCAGATTAGTCGGGCGCATCCTTGGCGTAATACATCCGACATGGCCTCGGTGACATCGTGTCCATTCTTCGACTTGACAGGCCTGTCACAGGCGAATTTACGATATGTATCGGCGACGGTCAATATATATTTGTAGCCCTTGTTGACCCGAGCATATGGTAACATATCCACAAGGTCGGCTTGAAATAGGCTGTTCATACCACATATCACGATAATGCAGCGAAGGTAGTTGCATCTCGCAGATGCGTGCATTTTATTGACGATTCCCATTCGACTCATTGTATGTAGTTTTTCTCTTTCAGTTCTTCGATGATTGAAATTATTTCGTTTGTGTGGGAGTAATTTTCAACTAAGAAATCACCCTCTGCCTGCATTTGAGAATAAGGAGATATAAAATTTATGGCAACACGATACAATAAAATAAAGTGTTTTGCAAAACCTACAATCAGTACGCTGCAGGTCTCCAAGGAGTTAACACGTGCTAGCAAGATTTTCCTCTGCAGTCTCGGCTTCAAAGTCAAACATCATGGAAGATTACCTAAACCTCGAAGAGCTGGTCGTTTTTGAAGACAGTGTAAAGAAGGTGGAACTTCATGCGTACCAGCCTTTCCTGATCGGACCATACACACTACCATCGTAAGTTCGGATTGCAGTCCAACACCATGAAGTCTGCTCTCTTCCTTGCCAGTCTTTCCTGCGAATTAGGGGATCTTTGATGAATGAAGATGGAATCAACCCAGAATCGACGAAAATATTGAGCGTTGGAATTCTTCACTTGATCGATCGCATCACGTATTTTCTCAATGGTGCCGAGGTGGACCAGTTGCGAGATGTGGGCATAACCTGAGATCATAAATTACCTCTCTCTCATACCGAACGAACCATTTGTAGCCAAGATAGCAGGCTGGGGAACCGAAGTTGATTGTGATCCTATACACCCTAGAGGCAAGTTCGAAATGTGCATCCCACTCTCCATGCTATTGCGATTTGCCGAAGACTACGAACGAATTATCGCCAATTCTAAGCAGGAACTAGTGCTGCTTCTAGCTAATATGCATGAAGACCCCACTGTGGGTACGAGAGAAAACCTGGAGCCAGTAGAACTGAAACTACAGTCAATCGGATGGATGCTACCTCAAGCGCAGTTGAGCATTGCAGAGCGCATAAAAATGTTGAAGAATGTGGAATATGACAAAAACATTGATGTGGCTCTCAGGTCGTGGAGTCAGGAGATATAGCCCAGATTGCTAGCAAGCCAGCGCATCAACTGGATGGTGAAGTCCTGCTTTGCTACTGAGAAACCGAGGTATATCATTACAGACCAGAAGACAGCACAAAGTGAGAATGAGCCATTCGCAGTTCGACACATGTCAAAAAGAAAAAGTGAAAATATTTCTTAACGCTACCTGTACATTGACATAAACATGAACTTTGGAAATAGCCAGAACCTACTCGCATATCAAATGTATGCTCAATTTCAAAATACATATTATGGACACACCCAATCACGATATTGAGCCCCGAGAGTTTCAAGAGTTTGGTCCCACTCATGGTATTCGTTGTGAGGAAACATGGCGAGAGTATTACCTCCAATGTAATCGACTGCAGGATCGAATGTCACATGGAAATATACATGCAAACACTTAAACATTCTGCCTGATACTTCACAACCAGCTTATATCGTACAATTGCCGATATATGACTGTCAAATTACTGTCGCGAGCGCAGCTGATAATATAATAAGTAAAACTGTTCACACACTAGAACCGTTTACTCGTCTTCGAGCATCGCCAGCTTCACGGTTCGAGAAGGTGCTGAAACGGCATAATGGATGGTCATATGTCCAATGGTGGGGATTCCCAGCCCACTGCAATTCCTGGGTCAACTATGCGGACATCGAGTAGTGAACACAGAAGTTTGGAATTAATGAATCTGTGTTTTATTCTCATTTTGTACATTACCAAATAAAATAAGTTTTCATAAAATTATTTTGTGTTTTATTTTTTGAAAAACTCTGGCTTTATATAAAAAACTATTTTTAATAAAAAACAATTACATATAAACATAAATTTAAAAATTAGGTATGATGATTTACGTACTTTGCAGGCATGGTCAACATCACCATTTGGTGCAGGCCGATAGCAGCCTGCATACTCGAGAAATTAGCACTACCTAAACATTGAAAATAGATTCCACTATGGAGGGCGCCGACAGCAAAACCTATACTTTAAAAATATAAACAAATATAGTTGCCACCTGGTGGCTAAATCGCCAGCTCGTCTGGTGGGTACATTAATACACTAGCACCACTGGGGTGTTCAAAATGAAAAATGAAATCCAAGATGGCAACCTCCAGCAATGTATAAACAAATGACAAACGAAAAAATCAAAAATGGCTGCATATGATGGAATGAGTATGGATGGTGGCAAGCTGCCTAATTAACTAATGAGAAGCATTGGTAGGGGAGGGGAATGTTAAGACAATGTGATTAATTGGAGTGGGTCAGTCATTTGCCTGACATGGAGCTGGGAAGGTGACCTGTGGAAATGTAAATTTTTTAATAAAATTTTTATATTATTTTTAAAAAATTATTGTTTATAAAAATTGTTTAAAATTAAAAATAATTTTTATAAATTTTTGGAAATTTTTCGGAAAGTTTTGGACTCACGGTCATTCAAGGTCAAAGGTCAAAGTCACCTGGATCCAACATGGTGGAAAATATGGCTGACAAACCAAGATGGCTGATGATAAGGTCTGACTCTGGACCCTGGATCCTGTGTATCGATTTGGCATACCCTATGCCTATAAAATCAAATGTCCGCCACTGCTCCGCTCTCGAGAAGCGAGCCTCCCCAATCCTTCATATAGAGCGAAAAGTACCTTTCTACGGCTGGTTTTTGCAACTGGGGAATCAGTGCCTTTTTGAGGGAAAAGTTGGTAAGTCTTGAGGGGGGAAATGGAAATTTTGTGTGAAAACAGGAAATTTTAATGGCAAAGGGAATATTTGAGGGAAATTTGGTAGATTTTGAAATGAAAAATGGCCGCCGGGGGACAGGAATTGCAGAGCATGAACAGATTTACCGCCCTACTCCATTGTCCCCGAATTGACATAATTATTCCACTAGCAACATATAATCGTATTTCACATATTTAAACAATGAAGTAGTTTCATTATTAAAACATAAATTGCTAAGGTTATGAAGCAAGTACCCCAAACACTCAGAACATGTCCTAGAAAATCAGTCACGCCTTTCTTGATGCAATTAAAAATAATATCTCATATAACTATCGTGCTTTAAAAATGTAACATTTTTAACCTCCTTTGTCAAAAATCAAAACGGTTTATTATTGGCTACCGTGTGTGTATGACGTAGTTGTGCACCCACCTTAATTTCAGCGTGCGGACGTGCCGTCAGCCGGTCACCGTAGGTTATTGAGAAAAGTTGAAATGTGAATGGGGTGTAATTATTGTTGGAAAAGTATATTTATTGAACATTTAATTTCTATTTGAAACCTGACTTAGCTTCAATTTCCATGACCTTCATTAATGTTCGAGTCATTTTCGACGTTGCAAAATAACACTTTAGTAAAGCACTAAGCAATGAATTTAAAGTTTTAAATATTTTATTCAAGAAATTTACTCTCAAGAATAACCTCTGTTATGCCCTTTTAATTATCACTGATTTAGAGTCTTGTCAATATAATTAATTTAAATATTTTACTGTAAACCACAACTCTCAAAAATATCAAACTTTTTTTTAGATACATTTGAAGAACATTTTATTTCCATACGAATATGACTTTTTTTTTTCATGTTAATTTGGTACCACGGGATTTTGAAATTAGTCATAAAATCCAAGGATAAGATTAAGCATGTATGGATGGGATTAGCATGATACGAGTTTTATTATTCCAGAAATGTTCTAAACGTATGCCTTCACAGGCCACAAAATACTAAAGCAATTTTGAAAGAAAACACAATTATAATTTTTATCTGATACAATAAAGAAGTGTTCGCATTTTAATAACAAAAGTGACAAATCCCGTTCCTGTGCTGTAACAGTGTAAACAATATAATAAGTTGTGTGAAACGTAATAAATATATATCGTTGGCCAGACAGACACCTGCTTTAAAATGAACGTAACTGTGTTACGAATTATGGCAGGGTGTTTACAGTAAGAAACAATATATTTATTTAACTTTGAATTTATATTCACACAAAACATATACTTTTGCCACAAATTTCTGAGTATTTCACGCCTCTTATTACTACGTTCATACATGGTCCACTCTTTGGATTTTTAACTTGGAACATTTTCAGGTATCTTATCGGGACTGCATTTCATTGTGCTTTTGGGCAATGGGACTATGGATTACTTTCTGGTACTCGGCAATGCGGCAATAATAAAAGAAAATAAAACCAAAAAACATAACATAATAAAAATTCCCACATGTAACCCACTATGATATCTTCGTGTAAACAAATAAGAACAACATGCACAGTGACGTCACATGCACATCATCATGGCGATGTCTGTTCTTCCCGCATAATATTGTAATCTCGTTTTAAATGTGTTATTGTGGAGCTATACGCAGTATTAGGCGCATGCCGGTTCTAGTTACAGTGCCTAAAGGGTTAAATTGTGTGAAAGGGTCAAGTGCCCAAAGGGTCAAATTGATTGAAATGATTAATTAAGAAAAGTGTTGATTAGGGAAAGGTTCAATTAGTGAAACGGTTAGTTAATTAGGGAAAGGTTCAATTAGTGAAACGGTTAGTTAATTAGGAAAATGGTTAATTACTAAACGGGGCAATTTTATTTATTGGTGATTGGTGTTGAAAGAGTTAATTTTTTGGGTAATTGGAGTTGAAAGGGCTAAGTGTCATAAGGGCGATATTGGCAGAGCAGCATCGATGTTCACCCTCGGGTGTAAGCAGCCGACTAAGTTGAGGGATGGTGTGTGGGCAGCACATGTGTGTTGACCACAAACCCTCCCTCAACTCAGTCGGCAGTCTAGCGTCCGAAGGTGAACATCGATACTGCTCCTCCAGTATCGCCCTTATGACACTTAACCCTTTCAACGCTAACTACCCTAAAATTAACCCTTTCAACACCAATTACCAACAAATAAAATTAACCCTTTTACTAATTAACTAACCCTTTCACTAATTAATCCTTTCCCTAATTAACCCTTTCAGTAAATTTAATCCTTTAGGTACTTAACCCTTTCTGTTAATTTAACCCTTTGGGCACTGTATTCAGAACCGGCACGCGCTTATTACTATACACGCATAAATATAGAAGGACCCACTTTGTGAGTCTTAAAATTTATAATACTATCACACAAGAAGCCGGAAAAAATAGGATGCATACCAATTTATTATGAATTAAGGCAGGGACCAGGCATTGCAAATTTTTCCGCAGTGCCGAAAACGCAGCGGCTCGGTCGTATATCCTGTTTCCGGACGTTACACGCACTCACTCAAACCGCACGCACGTTCAGCTTAACCTGTATTAACTATAGGCTGTTCACGTTAAAATGAGCAATTTTGAAAGCTCTGCTTAAGATCTATTTATATACACGTTGTGCAGTCTTTCACCTTATGTAAAATTAACATAATCATGGGCCTCATCACATTATTCATGCGTTGATCAAGTGCGACTTTAAATTATTATAAAAGTAAATATTTTACGAATCGGCTCACTTTTACATACCGATGCATTAAAAAAACAGAAAGCGAAATAAATAATTAATGTCGTCACAAATGGTTACCTAACATGATTTATTCAACGTTAAGATATGGAATTACTTTCCCTCCATCGTTACCAACTTTACTGGGTGCTTGTCACTCAGAGCGTCCGTTAAAATAAATGCCGATAGGAACAGTGACTTTTTTCTAAGGTTGATTTCAAAAAGCGCTCACTTTATCGTGAACAGTCTTATTGATATTCCTCTGAGAGCGTGAGTGTGTCGAAGTTTGCGTACGTGGTGTTGATCTAGCGAAGTGAAGCTATCAAAATCATAGACTAAATATGAGGTAGACCGGTTGTTCGTCTTCTGCGCATCTACCCAACATTGACCTACCCCAATCCTACACATCTGTCAAAGTCACATGGTCAACAGTGATGAACGTGTTTGTTTACATTTTAATTTTTAAATGACAAGCACTGTCGTATTAACAAAATACTTTCACCAATTTGAATTTTATCAAACTGAATTACAAATTGGTTAGAGGAAGTATACATACATCTCAAAAGCACTTGTTTACTAAACAGTGTTCTAACCTCAAACCCAATCCACGCCGTTTTCGCTAGACGTGTAGGCAGGTGAGCAGTTCAATGTTGGGACATGGAGAATGGCTGTGCGCAGCCAGCGAGATCGATCTACCACATCTTTAGTCTACGATCAAAATTGCATGCAATACATATGTGCTCTTGAAGGCGCTGGCGTGCTCGAAGAGCTTCTCAAACATTGGTCTGCCAACACAATACCGTTGGCTTGGTTTGCACCGAGCGAGGTCACGCAGTACTCACTAGACTCGCATTCGGAAGGAGCCGATTTAGATTCCCGGTCCGGCCATCCTGATTTTGATGTTCCAAGGTTTCTCGAAATCACTCCAGGCGAATGCTGGGGTGGGGCCTTAACTACGGCCATGGCCGATTGCTTCCCATCCCTTCCCCAAAACCAATTCCGAGAGAAACTTGCTCCGTCTCCAATAACCTTGCTGTCGACGAGACGTTAAGCACAACTACCAACCATCTTGCTCTTCAATTATTACCCGTGTAACTTTGATTAAATTCCTTCCAAATTGCTGGTTGCCCTTGCATACACTGGGTAAACTTTTCAAACGGCAAACATTTCAAAACGCACCGCACTGCATGGACGCTCCAATATCCAACTGCAGCTGTTGTTCTCTCCGTGTCGTAGTAAGTTCACCTCAACAAGTTGCGTGCTGGCCGCATTGCGTGGACGCCCCACTCAAACTGACACTTTGTACCGTCAAATGGGCTGAACAGGGACAAATTATTTCAAAACTCTTTAACGTACTGCCACATTTTTAAATTAAAAAATGTAACTTTGAATAGTTCTTTGCAGCTCAACAATAATTCTGATTTCACATAAATTATTTCAAAAGTGACAGAAAACTAGATTTTTGTGAGAACTTTTATCATGCACCACGTAAAAAAAAAAAAAAAAAAAAAAAAACCTTTCATTTTTCGGAAAAGTGTTGGTAGATATTAATCCAAATGGGCCCGTGAACTGCGTAGAATAACGGACACGTTGATTTTTAAAAACGGACTTTCCTTTAGTTACACTAAACTCTCCGTCAACTAACCGCCTGGTTAGTTCTCTATGCTTCCAAATTTATAAACAGACATCATGGAGAAATCTTTAATTTTCGTTATGTAGGCCTTCTATTGTGTATAAAAAAGATATTTAAAAACGATAAAATATTTTATACTTGAGCAAGAGTTGAACCCGAGTAAAAAAAAAAAGTTATAAATCCGCGATTATAACCACTCAGCTAAAACTCTCACAATATTTATAGTGTAACTCTGGGATTTCTAATACAATCATATAAGCACATTTTTCATTTTCTATCAATGTTCATGCATTTTAAGTGTTGTTTAATGTTATCTGATACTACATTTTTGCCTGATACTACAGGTTTACCTGATACTACATTTCCATGTTTGAAAGAATATGTTTATGAATTTGTGGGTAACATAACTGCCGCAGAAACGATAATAGTGTGGTTTCAGTTGCAAAGAAATTATCAAGCAAACTCGGTTATTGCTCGTCCTCGAAACCATAAACAATAAGAAATACGGAGACTTTCCGTATTTTGTATATACAGAGCTCAAGTCCGTTTTTCGTCATTGCAGACTGCGTTCCCGCATATTTACTACACATTTCCGTAAAGAAGTCTCCTTAAATATACGGAAATTTTTAACAGTGTTACTGCTGCGGCGAAACCGCAGTATAAGCTGTTCACAGTAATGTGAGTAATTTTGAGGCCCTAGTTACTTTTTTCCTATCAGGCATTTCTTATTTTTCCACCGCTATAATTAAAAATATTGCCGTGAAAGTAATAAACGCAGTGTATAAATTTCACTGGACTCGAAATTTAACTTCTAAGACTACAATAAAATATAATTATTAACTATTTTTCAAATGAAAGGGCTTCAAAAATTGCTCACTTTACCGTGAATAGCTTATATGTGGTTGCACACCAGGGGGAGTTAGGCATAAGGAAAATTTCCACTGCTAGGTGCGCAGTGTTCCAAATACTTAAAACGTTAAGCTACATGAACAATAAAAAAGATTTTACTTAGTTATAAAGTTATTTTATATTTGATTTATGATTATAGCAATTATTATGCTTTTTAATGTAGAAAATAGAGTAAATACATGCGACTTAGCACTTATCTAGTGGCAAAAAATTTCAGTTGCTAAACTTGAAGGCATTGAGCTTCCCAACGTGAGTATAAATAACCTTTAAGAGTGGGATGGACCCCCGTGGGAACCGCACATCTAAGGTCAAGCGAAGGAGCGATACGGGCGACACCAACACGCACTTCCAGTGCCTCATCGCTCCTACGCGCAAGACGTGCAGTGTTTCCGTTGTGACGCTGTACTGTGCAAATTAGATCGGTAACATATGGGTTTTATTACTCGCGATGAAAGACCACAGATTAATCTTCGCCTGTATCTTTGTACTTTTCTCTTACCGCTTAAGGAAACTGCATAGGCAAGCTTTAAAAATCCGATATTTGACCATTTCCACGATTTTTTTTTCTCCAAGAATACACTTAATATGATGAAAGTAAAAAATGACAGGGGTATAGATAATTGTTTCTTATCTTTTCTGACAAAAAGTCGTATTCGCATTATTTACCGAGATACGCGTATTCGCGTAAACAACTGTTTGAGATAAAAAAAAAAAAACGTGGCGGGAGTCGATCGCACTGAACGTGTGTGGGTTTACCTGTACGGTGAATCCGTGTATGGGGAAGATCTTCATGGCGGGGTTCTCCCTGGGCGTGAAGCGGTAGAACTCGCGGCCGCCCTTGTACCATTTGACGGAGTAGAGCGAGTCGCCCTCCAGGTCGAAGATGCAACGCAGAGACGCCGTCTCTCCCCGGATCACTGCGGCTGGCACCCACACACGCACGTCCTTCAGCCCGGCGCCCCCGCCTGTCAACACACACGCACACATCCCTGCATTACCTACTGTCTACTCACTCACTCTCCAACAACACTTTCTGAACCAAACCCTTTGAGAAATCACCCCATGTATGAAGCGTTTGGTTGGTTCCTAAATATACCATACATCACGAGCGTTTTATAGGTATAGGCTGTTCACGGTAAAGTGAGCACTTCCTAAAGTCCTCCCAACAAGCATTAACAACTAATAAAAATATCTTATTGCAGCCTCAGGAATTAAATTTTGAGGGTGGTGAAATGTATACAGTTTGTTTATTGATCGCATTGCAATGTTTATGTTAAAAAGCAGCAGGAAGATGGAAATTGGATGAAAGGAGAAATTTAGAAGGGCCTTAAAAAATTCTCACTTTTCCGTGAACAGCCTATACTTGTGTTCAAAGGCTGTTCACGATAAAGTGAGCACTTTCGAGATTAACCTTAGAAAATGTCACTGTCCTTACCGGCATATATTTTCACTTGCTCACTGAGAGATATGCAGCCAGCAAAGTTGTAAACGAGGGAGGGAAAGTAGTTCCATGTCTTAACGTCGAATTAAAAGTGTTATGTAACCATTTGTGACAACTTAAATTATTTTTTATTTTTTCTGTTTTTTTTTTTTAACGCATCAAGTGTAAAAATAGGCAGATTTCTAAAATGTTTACTTTTCTAAAAATTATAGAGTTTCCCTTGACCAACACATGAATAGAGTGATGTGGCACATGACAATAATACACAACGCGCATAGAAGTAGATCTTAAGCAGGGCTTTCAAAAGAGCTCATTTTATCGTGAACGTCCTATACATGTAAGTTCCTTATTTTTGGTGAAATTTTAAGTTTTACTTAAATCTTATATATAAATTACAATATTTAATTTCTAACTGATATGAAAGAAAACAGGGAGAAAGTAGGTGTGTTGGTAATGCCCAGTAAGAAACAGGTATCATGCCAAATATTATTACACTGAGTGCTCAAGAATACGGTCGTGTAATTTCCTAGACTTGGTTAAGCTTCGTTTGCATGAGGTATAGGAATAGCCTGAAAGCAGAACTTTATCACGGCTTCAGAGAAATTTGAAGTAGCCGTGAATGAACTATATACATAGACCGAGGATGAAGTCAACAAATTTTCGCATTTACAGAATGTGGACATTCACCACGCCAACACAACTGTGAGTTAGTGAAGAGATTTGTGCCGATCTTAACATTGAGGTCTTCAGATCCGATGAGGGTGAAGTGAGCATGGAGCAGCGCCGTAACGAGAGGGTTGGGGAAACGGGAGATCTCCGAGAGAACCCGCCAGCCAGTGGCATCGTCCAGCACGATTCCCACATGCGAAAATCCGGAATGACTCGGCTGGGGATTGAACCCGGTTCGCCTTGGTGGGAGGCGAGCAGGCTAACCGCTCAGCCACCGCGACCGTACCACATTGGTGACATAGCTCAAATTTGGTGATGTTTTGTTACACATGTTTTGTTTTAAAAAAAAAAGTTAATCTCATTCAGTAGCATTCATTCGCATCCAGTCACTTGTTGCCATATTATGAGTTGGTCACGCTGGTAACTTTAGTCAAATTTATTCATAATTTGTTCCTCTTGTAATATTTGACAAATTCAGGTCACGTGTGGTTACTGTTGGCGTCAGACGTAGTGAGGGCTGGAGTCCCTAGTCCTAGTTCACCCCCGCTCCCCTAGACATCCCCTTGGTTTGGTCTGTCGCGTACCTCCCTTCGACCACAAAGTGTACCGTTGAACGACGTACTACGCATCCTGCAAACATTCCAGTGACCACTTCAAACAGAAGAGTTTGAAAGGTACTTCAACATGTATATTGCTGACATTTTTGTTTTGTGGCATAGTTTGTTGCACGCCAGCGTACGGTACTAGATGTTCTGGATTTAAGTCCCTGCGCAAAGCGTGGTTGTATAAATTTCTTCAGCTACACGTCTTTAAAAATTGTATTGGCATGGATACGACACTATTACAAAGGTGAGTGGGGATAACATTAATGTCATAGTCAGTACTATAAATGAATAAGTCATATTTTTGCTCAGTTTGGCAAAATATTTTATTTGGTATCAAGTGCTACCAATAAAAAGCAATCTAACATAAATTAATTAGTTTCACTGTAATTGCATGATTTTGTTTAAATTACGCTTTAGGATTAAAAACCTGTGAGCGAGACAATTGTGCGAAAATATGGTTTGCAGGGTTTGATGATACAATCGATAGACATGTCGTTATGAAGTTAGTTAACTTATTTGTTCGCCAGAGTTAGTAGAATATTCCCGAAAAGCAGAATTAAAAATAGTCTACATATAATTTAAATCTTTAAGTTTCTAAAACCTACCTGAGTTAAAGTTTCAAGCAATCGTACTGCATGTGATTTGATAATTTTGTTTTTATTTTTTACTAGCGCAGTTAAGTAAATGTTTGCCTTTTATACCACTGAATTACAGCAAATATGCATACATTTCGATACACAAATACAAAAACCGTTGTAATTCTGTCTTAAATATATGTACAAGCTGATTGGTAATGTGAACTGCCTGACTATAAACTATAATGACACACAATGATTAATTGATTTATCGATTCGTTTGGACGAGTCTTAGCATATGAGGTCTTCGGAGCCAAAGTAGTG
The DNA here is from genome assembly GCA_029891345.1 of Dryococelus australis. Classification (NCBI taxonomy): domain Eukaryota; kingdom Metazoa; phylum Arthropoda; class Insecta; order Phasmatodea; family Phasmatidae; genus Dryococelus; species Dryococelus australis. The sequence goes on along the minus strand of CM056995.1, from coordinate 302,929,806 downwards.
TGGAAGACTTGAGACGGACATGGAGTAGCGCCTGAACGCAGTGTTAGGGGAAACGGGAGACCCCCGAGATAACCCACCAACCACGATTGCCACATGCAAAAATCCTGGTTTACATAGCCAGGAACCAAACCAGGATCGCAGTGGTGGCAAGCGAGCGCTCTGACACTGCCTCAACTGCGGTCCTCGACATGCTGTGATAACATTTGTGAACTAATACTTTATTCAAGTAGCTGCTTCCAGAAGTCAAACCAATGAAAATAATTTAATAACACGAATAGTTAACAACACTAATTTACAAGTGTTGTACTCGAAATCTTGAAAATTACTCACCATAGATTAAATAGACAAAGGACGATGAATAAAAATAAAGAAATCATTAGGCACCAAAACACAAAATTTAAAACTTGCAATGACATAATCAGCTAACAACCACCAAAGTAATTAACAATTTAACACAGTTAGATAGTATATTTTTAGGACATTATAATATTACTTAACAATAAACCACCCAAGATTATGATGTGACAAATAAGCATAACTAATTAAAAATACTGAGGTACAAGTATTCAGTTGTAGCTAATTATTACTGAACAAGATTTGAGCGTATAATGTTACGGTACAGAGTGACCATGAGAATAATCAGTGATACCAAAATCATGGTGTGGGGAACAAAAAGTCAAAATAAGGGAAAATATACTGAAATGTTTGGCTTAAATTTACTTATTTACAAGTATTTAAAATAAAAACTATTAATTCGTCAAGTTACACCATGTAACATTCATGATTCAAGTTGCTTCAGCAAAAAAGTGATTAAGGTAATAGTATAAGTAAAAATGAAATAAAAATAATATATGCAATAGTATAAGTACAAATAAAAGTAGATAGTAATCTTTCAAACTGATCATTCATACTACGGATATGTCTAAACATAGCATTGTTAACAGTGTTTATTAACTGTTGTTGAGGAAGCTTAGGGAAAAGTAAAACTATTCCTAGCTCACTAATTAAAAAGTGATTAAGCAAAACAAATTAATGACACTGTAGAGTACATGTATCAATAAGATATAATCTAATTTTAATATTTGCAATGGCTGAGCTAAGCAAGTGATGTCACTAGTGTTCACTAAACATTTCTTGCTCACTGCAGCTGTCTTGGTGTGAATTTTTTTCGCTTTCATCATCTGTCGTCACTGTCACTATCCAGTTTAATTACGAATTCATCTATTGCTAACTCCATGAGGTAGTCGTTCTTCCAGAACTCTTCTACAATTCCTTGAACGTGTCTGCAATATCCCACCCAGTCTTCCTTTGTTGAAGCTTCTACGCCTTCTATTATTAGCCTCTGTAAGACTTGCAGTGATAAATCTCCGGTCGTGTTGTGAGCTCTGATATGACGTTTAATCTTAGCCCATGCTAGTTCTATGGCATTGAAATCGCACATATAAGTGGGCACATATAAGCTGGAATACCCTGTCAACAGCGAATATTTTGTTTCTTGGTCGGTTTTTCAAACAATTCAATGAGAGTAGCTTTTCTCATAGGTTCGTCGCAAGAGACCCCTTTTCCATGTAGCCACGCTACTGCGCCAAATTTACCATTTTTAAACAAAATCTGTTTAATGGTTTGTTTGACTGAAAATAATACTTGTATATTACTTAAAAGTCACGGATGACTATTTACTATTGGTGCATATATTTTAAAAGCATACCTGTTCAGTCAAGAAAATAAACCTTGCATTTGATGCTGTTACGTTAGGTATTTATCTTCATCTGTCAAAGTGACTAAAAATTAACACAAATTCATCACATTGCAGAATTAAAAACGGCTCCGACTGGCCAGCGCATGAAGTATATTACAATGGTTTGGTAGTACGAAATACATGATTCTAAAACAGTTGGATATTTTGTAATGGCGTCCAAACACCATGTTTTGATACAAACTCCAAGAATTATTTTTTGACGTATGAATGGCTAAAACGGGTGCTTTCAGAAATAGTTTCAGCCACAGATATTTTATACGAAAACTTAAGAGTTGCCTTGAGAAACATATACTACTTATTTCTTATTAGTATTAGAGTCCGCCCGTTTTGAGGACTCGATTGCACAAAAGAATTGCAGGTAGTCGGAACCCTTAATAGAAGATACGGTCTCTCTTTGCTTTGTTTTCGAATTCTCTCGATAGACGCCTTACTTACTCCCGTGTACTTTACAGCTCTCTCTCTCTCTCTCTCTCTCTCTCTCTTTCTCTCTCTCTCTCTGTGTAATTTTGTTGATAGGAACCAAAAAATTTGTATTCCTTGCATCTTCATCACAAGCTTCTACAACACTCCTGATGACTTCTCTTTCCTTGCTGTGTATGACTTGTTTATACCTCTTGGGCCGCGTGCTACTCGCCATTGTTCACAGTCCGTCACTACAGCGAGGAACAAGGGGCAATGTGTTTTGTACGGCACGTAGCACGACGCGGAGGCGTGACCACTTTCTTCTTAAAACCCTAAACCCCCCCCCCCCTCCTTGACTTGGGCCCCACGCTCCCAGCCATCACGAGTCTTGTCAACAGTACATATAGTTATTTTACTTAATATTCAATACTTTGGCTAAAAATTTGGTCAATTTTTGTTGATTTTGCACTATTTGGTCACTTCTGCCGTGTTTTGTCTTTCTTGGGCACATTCCATTATATCTAATCACATTTTAAAATACTATAAAATGCTGAAAATGAAACAACAAATTCTTAACAATATTTTATTTAGTGGCGATCTTTATTACAAGAATGTTTTATGGGTAATTTAACAAATTTCACTTTAGAAAAAAATGGGTTACATTTTATTATCGTAAGAAAACGGAAACTCTGCTCTGAGATAAAATATTCTGTAATTTAAATTAATTACGGCGTGTTAGCAAACATTCTACATTCATGTAATTCTCTGACGAACGTTGAATTGAGTTCAGAGATTTGGGCGGCTCCTGGTAACGAGGTGTTGAGAGCCGACTCTGACGAACGTTGAGTTGAGTTCAGAGATTTGGGCAGCTCCTGGAGAGGTGTTGAGAGCCGACTCTGACGAACGTTGAGTTGAGTTCAGAGATTTGGGCGACTCCTGACAACGAGGTGTTGAGAGCCTACTCTGACGAACGTTGAGTTGAGTTCAGAGATTTGGGCAGCTCCTGGAGAGGTGTTGAGAGCCGACTCTGACGAACGTTGAGTTGAGTTCAGAGATTTGGGCAGCTCCTAACAACGAGGTGTTGAGAGCCGACTCTGACGAACGGTTCTCGAGTAAAACTGCAACGAAGTTTAAAATGATACTGTTTTTTGCCTGTCACCTATGCTACAATTTAGGCATTGTATTTTTTTTTAATGAAAAAAGATAATGTTACCCTACAAATCGTCGCAAGCGCCAGACTTCAAATCAACACTTCGCTATTTTACTGTTGATTTGTTGTACTGTAACAAGTAGTTACAGGATGTATTGAAATGAAGTCATATTGTGTGTACCTCCATTAGTAATAATAGGACGCAAGCCATTATATTTACTTTTTCATCATGCATAACGATTGATCTCACAGCGTTTTGGGTTTGAGCTCAGAATAACAATAAAGAGGAATATGAAATTCTGCCAAAATGAAGTGAACTGTTGATTTTGAATACATCTGGTAATTTGGCTTATACTTCGCATTCCGTGACACCAGTAGCAAATCGTAAACATACTCGGACGAAGAGAAATTAAAACAACAACAGTGGAGTTTTTCAACATTAGATATTTTCAGCTTATAATTAGGAGGTAGGAGGGATAAAAGACGTTACAGTCATACACACAAACGAAATCAAAAGGTTACAGCTTGTTTTTACCTCACACGGCTATGCACAGAGTCTCAAGATGACAGGACCACCTGTTCGTGATGGTTTCCGAACCGTGTGATGTGTTTGAATCTTGTCAGTAGTTGGGTGGACCCCCAGTTGCTTTAGTGGTTAACCATCATCCCAACGCTTGGGACTTCATTCCGGTCGATCCCAGAGCCAGCGAGCAGAAATTATCCTGACGGACACTGCTTAAGACACGGAAAAAGCTGACTTGTAGTTATTTTCCTAACCTACCATAATACTGCCCTGGATTTCTGTTTACAGCACACTCAGCTGCATGAGGTCACACGAACCAATTACAACAGGAGCACAAGTAACCTTGAAATAATCAGACAACTGGACAGCCGCACAAAGAGGAGATGAATAACACTATCGGGGTGTGGCGGATTTTATCGAGATAGTCCCGTTTTTCGCCATCAATCCGCTTTTGCTCCGCTACCATCTCATGTCTCACCTTATACGTTTTTCAGGTCACCTCGGGCTAGAGGTGTGTTCGTGGGGAAGGGTAGCCGGCTCCAATTAGTACTTGTCTATCATCCATGTTGACCCTGCCTAAGGGCGGAGAGCGCGGATGAACATGTATCCACCGGAACTGGGCTTGTATCGTCCTCGGCCTGGCATGCTGTCGTATAGATCTTATGCTGGCCGGAGCGCCTTGTTGTACGCAACCTGTTAAACACGCTCGCTCGAAGAGCAGCCTACTACCAGCTCTACTGCGTCATTATCTAGCGATGTTTTGTAGTTTAGATTGATAATTACGTAGGTAGTTAAGGTTTAACGTCTCACCGACAGCGAAATCATTACAGACGAAACAAGGCGCTTAGAGAAACAAGACTTATAGTAAGTAAACTGCTCAGCATTCGCTGGAGTTATTTCGAGAAACCAACATAAAGATGGCCGGGACAGGCATCGAACCTAGGTCCTTCCGAATGTTAGTTCAATGTTTCACCACCGTACCACGTCATTCGTTTTTTGTAGCGTATGATCGATTTTTCCGGATATAACTTTACCGGGATATTTTATTTTGTTTGTTTTATGGCCACGGATGCTGTGGTCCTTACGAAACTGTCATACAAGTATGACATTACTTAAAACTCCAAAATTGGCTTGGAATTCATAGTTATGGTAAAAGAACGTCACTTAAAAGTCGCAATATTCTTCTCATTTTAACCACATCTGAGTAAACTCACAAACAATTACATTCAGTGTAACAAAAATGTATAAGCAAAACCCCATGTTACATATTCAATAATTACTTTTAAAAATAAATGCAGTGTAAACTTATGCAGGTCTACCCAACACTAAAATAATACAGACTTCTTGCTAGTTGGTGACCGATTTTACAATAGCTGTAACTATCATGACTTGAAAAATAGAGTTTCTTGTTCTGACGTAATTGAGTCATGTTCCGCTCGACCAAAGTCATTCTAAGAAGTTATAGCCAGTGCACCGTAGAGACGCCATGGGACCCATTTAAACTTCGTCTTTGCGATAGTAACTGCCGTTATGATAAATATAGCAATATAGAAAGTAACTTATAGCTGTCACTATACGCGTTCTCTTATATCTCTGTATTTTTTTCGGTATCATTATAGGAGCTCGTCGGTTTGGCAAAACTTTCGGCGGTTTTCTGAAAATCCATTGTCTGCCGGAAAAATATATATTTTCTCATAGCAGATACTGTCTATCAACTCATATTGTCTTGGCTATTTGAGATAGTCCACTAAAAAACCTATATTAATTTTGTGGGTTACAAATTAGACATCGTATGTGTTTCTTATTGAAACTCCGTGTAATAGTTTTAAAATTAAACCTACCGGACTTCGTTAGGCGTTCGTTGTGAAGAACGTAGTTACTCTTTATTTAAGTATCACGAGAAGAGTAAGGAGACCACGTTCAACATTGTTTACTCCGTTGTGATTTTCGTATAGGTTGCCTCTGTTAAGAATGGGAAGGAGCTGCGCGTCCAAGGTCAAGAAGCGAGGTAGCGATACGGGCGACACTAAAGCTGGGTCTTAACGAGACACTAAAATGTCACACACTCACTATCATACACCGGGTGTCTGTGTGAAGACGGGTGTGAGAGCAGTGTCGCGACACAAACCCTGGCGTTGCGCGACACCGCGCTGGCCTTGAAGAGAGTGTCGCGTGAGGACGACCCTTCCCTGGCTCTCGGACATGCTCTCGCAAGTTTCCGACACGTTGGATTTAGTGTTCGGTGTCGCTGCCTGCCAGGATGTTCGAGACGGTGAACTCCGCCAAAGAATGGTCGAAAAGCGATACCGTGAAATTAATCGAAACTATACAGTTGTATCCTATTAAATAGAATCCAAGAAATACAGATTATAGAAATCGTGTAAAGAATAATTCTGAAATTCAGGACGTGGCAAAAGAATTTGGAACAACGCCAGAAGAAGTGCAAAGAAAGTGGCACAACCTGCGAACGCAGTATAATAATGAAGTGAGAAAACAAACAAAAAAGAAGTCTGGTTCAGGCACTCATGACTTTTCCTTGCAAATCACATGGGAGTATTACAACAAGATTAAGTTTGTGGGAGGATCATTAATTGACTCATCAACCATTAGTAATGTGGTAAATAAAAGCACAATTGTTAAAGATCGAATACAGTATCACATTGGCATGTAACTTTTTCCCATGCCATAGTGTAATTAAAATATTATCACATATTTATATAAATGTTTTGCACTCTTGTAAGATGTTTTGATATGTTGACAAAGGGCGGATCGAAAAAATTATATGTTTTTGTGGAGCCCCTTAAAGCTCGGCCACACACGCCATATTCGATTTTATAATTTCTCGTATTATTGAAGACAAGGAAAATGTGGAAATTGTGACTATATTGCTTTTTATATGTACGCAATATTATATACAATACGGGCATTAAATCCGAACTATTAATGTATAATTATGTCACAATTAGGCAGGCAAATAAAGGTATAAAAATTATTTGCTTATCTAACTATGACATGATTATACGTTAGTAGTTAGGATTTAATGCCTGCACTGCAGCATACATAGAAAAAGCGCTATAGTCACAATTGTCACATTTGCCTTCGTATAACTCTAATAATACGAGAAATTATAAAATCGATTATGGCGTGTGAGGCTGAGCCTTGAGTAAAGTGAAAAGTGATGATTTTTGTTTGTGCTGCTGAAAGTCTTGTCGACAGCTTCGACAGTATTTTCAAAATAAATGGCACTTTATGTATCATTGTGAGATAATAAACTGGTTTTTATACCTATCTTAATTTTTTTTTAAATTAAAAGTAAGTTTCAGTTTGGGTTTCAGTTTGGCGGGGCGGCAGCCCCCCTGCTCCGGGGGGGAGCAGGGGGGCTGCCCCTTCCCAACCTGGATCTGCCCTTGGCTGACATGTTATACAAAAAACAAAGTATTTGCTTTTTAATTAGTGCAAGGTAGGTTAGCTACGTAAAGAAACTATCAGAAAAAATAACAATTTAAGTTAAGTATGTTAGTAATGCATTCAAAAATTTTCTTCGCAGAATTCAAACAAGCAAATGCAATTTTTGACGTATTTCATTTTGTTTACATAATATATGATGCCATGTTTAACGGTACTGCCACTCCACTTCGCCGTCAGGGCTCATGAAGTAGGTTTTCAACTCAACTCTAACTTCTTTGCAGAAGTGTGACACATTTCGTAGTTGAAGTGTCTGTAGGGGTTGTAGATTGTTGCCAGGGTTCCCTTCCTTTGGCGATACACCTGCAAGAATTTCTTTATCACGAACGTGTGTGTCGAATGTCGTTGCAGTAACATAGTTTGTCTTCCTTGTCAGTAGAAAGTTATGCAAAGTGGCTGCAACAATTTTTCGCGTGTGTTCTCAGGACTGAGTAAGACGGGTGCTCCTCTAAATCGATTAGCAATGTGCCCAAAACTCTTTTCTACAACTCTCCTCGCACGAGAGTGTCTGTAATTATACACTCGAATATCACCTGTCTGATTTCGAAAAGGAAATGGTTTTAAAATGCTGGGAGTCATAGCAAAGGCATCATCTGCTAGCACAGCAAAAGGAACAGGTTTCGTTCTTCCTTTCGGTGGTCGTCTTCCTGGTATGTTGTAGGCTTCAGCCTCCAGTACTTGCGCGTAGCGCTGATTGGTAATAAACTCCACCATCTGCGATTCTTCCGTTACAGCCTATGTCCACAAACAATCATCTATACATAGCATCCACTACGGCAAGTAAAACTACGCTATGTGTGCCCTTATGATTAAAATGAACACTTCCAGAGTTTGCTGGTGCTTGTATAACAACATGTTTCCCGTCCAAAGTACCGATAAAATTCGGAAAGTTCCATGTGTCCTCAAATTTTTGAGCTATTTACAGCCATTCGTCCATAGTGTCAGGTGTCTGAAACACACGAGAATAGGACTGATTTATTACAATTGTTTTTTTTCTTTTCAGGAAGTAGGTGAATGCAGTTCACACGAAAATACACAAGAAGTAGCACAAACAAGTGACAAAGGACATTCCTCTAAGTCTACATGCACGAGTGCGAAATCAAGACGAGACAACTAAGATGCGATTCTGGACAAGGCAGTGAGTATATTGAACACAACCAAGGATGACTGTCACATTTTTGGTGAGTTAGTTGCATCATCACTACGCCCCATTAACAATGTGCAACTCAGAAATGAACTAAAACAGAAAATACGTAAAGACATTATTTCATTTATGGACATTGAAGAACGTTTAAGTTGTGTTTCAGCTTATTCTATACATGAAACGACTTCTCCTTTTGCAGAATGTGTAGAAGATGAACTAGGAAAGAGGAGTGAGCAGAATGAATCGAAAATCTCATTTACAGTTTTATAAGTGCATTACAAAATGGTTTCTGGGTATATATAATAACAATTTTATGTCAATCCAGATTATTTAAATATTATTTCCATATTTGAAACACATATCCTTACTTATTTCTATTGGTTTATTTCTTTATATTTTTTTAATTGTTGACAGTAGTGACTGAAGAAACTTAAATAATGTCATTATGATACAACGTTGAAGTTAATATTTTCAAGTACTTATACATGTGTGTAATATTTTACCCATCTTCAAATATTATTCTTTCAGTTCATTGTAAATGTCATCACAACATTCAGGTACGGTTTTAGCTACTTGAGACTTGGATACTCTGAAGAGATGCGATATTGATGAATAACTCATACCAAAAAATGAACAAACGATCGTACACTCACTATTCTGTCAATGGTGTTGAAGAATAGCTAATTTAAAACAAAAGGCTAAAATTTTGCCTTTATTTTAATTACCTGTTGCAACGAAACGTAACGTAATGGCGAGTCTCACTGGAGATGGGATTGCCTCTTTCAAATTTGTATCTTATTTAGCGATGGCAGCTGTAACTTTCGCAAGTAGAAACTGAAAATCTGATGGGCACATCCGAAAAAAGTTTCTGTATGTTTTCATTTCATTCATTTCCCATTCACTTACTAAAGTTTCGTATGCTCCTAACTGGTTTCTCATTAACAACCATCCAACGACAGGTTTACGTTTTCTTCGTTGTCTTCGTCTACGCAATGTAATAATGGAGACCACTGCAGCAGCAGCTGCCACTTGGGTAGACATCTCGCGCTGAACTGCCAAGGTATCGCATGCCGGCTCTCGGGACATGGGTGTCTTTACATTCCCATTAGGACGGCTGCAACATAGCTCTCGCTCTCGCTCTCGCTAGAGTCCATGTCACGACACCAACTATGAGTGTCGCGAGACAGCGAGAGCACTTGTGTGTGGATGGTGGTGTCTGATGTCCCGACACTAATGTCGTACAATAAGTGTCTCGTTAAGACCCAGCTTAACACGCACGCTTAGTGCCTCATCGCTCCTACGCACAAGGCGTGCAGTGTTTCCGCCGTAACGCTGTACTGTGCTAATCAGATCTGTAACAGTGGGGTTTTATTGCACGCGATGGAAGACCATAGATTGAACTGCGCCCGTGTCTTTGTACTTTTCATTTGCCGCTTAAGGAAACTGATAGGCAAGGTTCAAAAATGCCATATTTGACCATTTTCACGATTTTTTTCTTCAAGAATACACTTAATATGACAGAAGTAAAAAAAAAAAAAAGTACAGGTAATTGTTTTTTTTATGATAAAAAGTCGTATTTACAGAACATTTATTTACCGAGATATGCGTATTCGCGCAAACAACTATTCCACGAAAAATGCGGGGGTCCATCCCACTCAAGGTTTAATACATGTAACCGCAAGAAGCCACAACACACGCAACTTTTGAGTGGGAATTCAATAGACCTTTTATTTAATTGAAACTTCCGTTTTAGTGCGTATTTATAATTTCTCGAAATTGTCTGCGAGACACAACTTCAGTACGGTAGAATTTTCTCCACACCATAGTTGACATCTTAGAGTGAACATGTGGTAATGAAAACATACCGGAAGCGTAGAAAGCAGTGTCTGTGGCCTTACTTTAACTATCTGGTTTAAACTACAACTTTCAAAACTGAGAGGTTTTCATTAATTGGTATCACGCTGTTTATTCAAACACGTGTATAAAATTTAGTACACTTATTGTGACTAAGTTTTAATGCAACTAAGACTCATTCAAATTACCCAAAATACTCTTTTATGGAAACGAAACTCACATAAAAAATCAAACTTGAACGAACGTTTATGTCACTGTTAAATGGCGTGATTTTTACAATTCTGTGATGTAACGTCGTAGACACGAATAGAGAACGAAAATATGCATTGCTCATCCAAGGTTTGCAGTACATAAAGAAACCCTTTATGTTTGTGTATATATTATATATACATAAGTATATATATAAAGGCGGTTCGCGGTAATTCGAGCTCTGTTTAGGTTATACTTCTATTGTTTTGTATGCTTCCGCCATATGAAAAGTTTACATTACAACGGGCCTGATCACTTTATCCATGCACTACCAAAGAAAAAACGTGGGATTGTTAGGAAAGTTAATGTTGTTACATGCGAGGTCACCTCAGTGGCGGATCTGAGTTAGTGATGGATGGAGGGCTCAGTAAAAAAAAAAAATCTAAATTTGATCTTAGTTTATTCACACAGCTATTATTTACAGTATTAATCTGCCTATCTCCACTATTACTCTTTTTATTTCTCAAGGAGCACAATATTTAATGTATATTTTTACTCTAATTGTCGTCTTTCTTAATGTCTCTGTTCGATTATAGTAAACTCATACCCATCATTAACACACTTTCAGTCTGTCTGTTGCCATCATTTGTACTGTCTTTTACTCACGCACCCAGTTCAATAGTCCAGCCTGACAACCGCGCTCTTCATTTCTTGATACGCACAGTCTCAGATTTCCCTTCTCCTTGTCACTTCCTTCTCGCTGCTCGTCGTCTACCGCAGAAACTCAGCCACTCATCCATAAACTACTCTCGGCCCGGAGGCCCATCACAATATTATTTATACTCTGCTGGCCTTGACCTGGAAAGTTCGATGCGCCCCGAGTCACGCTTAGAGAAACAGGGCAGAAAATCACTAGAACATTCTTCAGATAAATACAGAAACTCAATACAACCAAGGTGAGCAGCGCGCGATGCAAAAGGATCATCGTGTCGACTCGCTTTTTGGTAATAGATACGCGGCTCTTGGTTGAGTGCGCGCCTGTAATTCAAAACAATCCATTGACTTGCCGCCGCCGCTATCATATGACTGCTGTCCTTCACTTCCACTCGCTCGCGCGGGATACGAAGCAGCGAGCGCGTAAGAGTATGTCGCTCATATGTAAATTTGTACTCTGCCATGTATAAAACAAGTAACACTCACTTCAGTGGTCATAAATATTGAACAATACGCTCTCAATACAAATAATACGACGTCAAGGTTTAAGGACTATTTTATCAATTCGCTGCAGACTTAACTCGAAAACTGCATTCCAGTTTGTACTGTAGTATGTATGCAGTTATGGCCAAATGTTTGTTTCAAAAGTTTTTACTTTACTGTGAACACACACACACACACACACACACACACACACACACACACATATATATATATATATATATATATATATTATATATATATATACACACACACACACACACACACATTGTGCACGAAGAAAATAAAGCCAAGTTCCCATGCACCGTTACATAGTACGGGCTCGTCTATCAGAGACAGTAATGCAGTAAATACAAATTTAAAGATAGTTACAATTTACAGAACAAACTTTTGAGTAACAGACATGTTACTGTATGAACTCACAGTCCTGAGGCCAGTGGATTTGTTTCATCTACAATGAGCTTTTCTCGCCATGCCTCCTGTCTCTTCCTAGCTTCCATGGCCTAGTTTTATGAAGAAGATACTACGCCACACAGCTTCTAAAAGCTATTCGCGTTTTCTTCACACTTTTTGGGTCAAGCCTTTGGAAAGTCACCCTATGAATGACGCGTCTGGTTGTTTATAAATACGGCATTTACCACATGTGTTTTATACTTCCGTTGATGTAAATATACATTATTAATTTATATGAAATTAGAATTTCAATTATATTTTATTTCTAAATTATAAATTTTAATTTTTTATTGATATGAATAAATATAGGGAGAAAATAAGTGTGTTGGTAATGCCTAGTAAGAAATAGTTCTTATGTATAATATTATTACATAAAGTGTGCACGAATCGATGCACTGTGCCTTTGGTGTTATTTTCTAGACTCTGTTAAGCTTTCTTTACATGAGGCGGAGGAATACCCTGAAAGTAGAACTTAAGCAGAGCTTCAATAAAAGTTTGAAGTAATCGTGAATGTACTTTTAACGTAATCCCAACGAAATTTACTGGATTTCCGCAGTAAGAATTCTTAATAAATTAAATTTTCTTGTGCAACACAATAAAAAAAATACCGATATAAATAATTATTCCTATTTAGAGCCGTGCTACCTGCCCCACATCACTAGTTGCTGGCTTGTAGGTTATGACTAACTTATTGTCTCAAGGGACCGTAGTACTAACGCCCTTATTACTGGGATGTAATTACTACCAATAGCCACCACCCACCGTCCAAGGTTCAAGCAGGGGTTATAGCAGTCGTGCAAAAACTGATTTGGCAACTGTTCAAATACAGTAAAAAACAGGTCGATATTCAATATACCAGAGAGGTTATGTTAAACCAGTATTGAAGCTTTCAAGTGCGTAGTAAGGCTCAATACAATCTTCCAAAACGTATCTAGAAATATGTTACTTCATTAAATATTTCCATATTAGTAATAATGAAATTATTTAACACGTAATAAAACAAATTGTTAAGCACGTCTCTTATATTTTTTAGAACCTCTTTTAATTTATTTAATTGCAGCACCAACTCTTTATCTAATAATAATAAGTGAAATAAATTTACCTCTAAAGGGTTCAATTAGGTTTTATTATATAATTTTTTATGTCATCTTACGCACTAAGATGTTAATGTATTATACCAAACTCCAGCTAAACAGATTTAGCTAACTTGTAGTAGGAAGATTTCTGGGTAACATTATATAAATAAAAATAAACTAATAGCTCTGCATTAGAATACTACTTTAAGAAAACAGAAATGTTTATATTGTTTTGACGAAATTTCTGAATGCATAATGCCTTAACAATTATGTATTATCCTCGAAGCATGAAGTTGCGCTTCGTAATATAGCAACGATTTTAACTTATGGAACTCTGAAATTGTTCAGCTGACATTACTTTACATCCCAGCAGAGGACGCTCTCTAGATATAGTGGTAATTACCTTTTGCCAGAGAACCTAGCGACAAATTTAGTTTAAAAAAACAGCATATCATGCAAACACTTTATTTGTTATAAAACGACGGAGAAATTCCCATAATATTAGTACGACAATTTTGCTAACTGATCTGGAGAAAGTACAGTAAGCGCAAGTAAGGAACTGGAGTAACATCCATGTTTACAGACAACTCCTTCAATAATGTGTTAGTTAAAATGGATTCCAAGTGCAACAGTAATGTTATATAAATTTTTAAAGGCTGTTCACGATAAAGTGAGCACTTTAGAAATTAACCTTTGAAAACAGTCACTGCCCCTGAATGCATATATTTTAATGGGCGCTCTGAGTGATATTCGCCCAGTAAAGTTGATATCGATTGATGGAAAGTAGTTTTATATCTTGACGTTGAATGAAAAGTGTTAGGTCACCATATGTGATAACTTAAAATTATTTATTTTGCTTTCTATTTTTTTTAATGTACAGAAGTGTAAAAATGAGAAGAGTTGTAAAGTATTCATTTTCTAATAATTTTTTCAGTTCCACTTGACCGACGCACGAATAAAGTGATGAGGCCCATGACAATGTTAATTTTACATAAGGCGGAGGAATACACAACGTGCATACAAGTAGATTTTAAGCACGGATTTCAAAAATGCTCATTTTATCGTGAACAGCCTATAAACAATGTTATATGAAGTATGTTTTTATATATTATCTCATTAGCCTACTTTTGTTAAAATGAAGACAATAAAGTCATGTGTGTGTCTGTGTGCACGGGTGACCGCATGTGAGAGAGTGAGTGAGTGAAGATATTTGTACGGCTCTCAACAGTGAGGTCTTAAGAGTCGATGAGGGTGAAGCGAGGTGAATACGGAGCATCGCCGAAATGGAAGGGCGGGGGAAACGGGATAACCGCATGTGCGCGGGTTGACTATGAGCCTCCCACCAATACGTATCGGGCTTAATTCGTGGGGGTGTAAAATGTGGACTTTCGGTTGTGGGAAACACTGAACATGTTGCTGTTAGACAACGTGTTCTCTCGAAACTATCCCATTCCCGCCACCATTGCGCTGCCTCGTTTCTCCATCTCCACTTCAATTCACTTCACTTCACTTCCACTGGCGCTGGACCTTAGCTGTCTACAACTACACAAATAATTTCTCACCCCTCAGTTAAAATAATTAAATGTTTCCAGAAATACATTAACGGTAACTGAATACTATTTTTAATGCGTCATTTTGAAAATACGTACCGGGTATATTAAAATCCCAAGAATGTAATTTGCTTGACAATCCGTAGGTTTATAAAAGGGTGTGCCCTGTAAAGTGTGCACTTTTAAAGTTTTACTTAAGATCAGCTTGTATGCACATAGTGTATTCTTCCACTATAGACAAAATTAACACTACTGTGGGCTGCATTACTTTATTCATGTATCGCTCGAGTGAAACTGTACAATTATCATAACTCAATCATGGAGATGAAGCGCTACTGTATAGTTACATGCAAATATTTGCAAAATTGCATGTTGTGTAACATGTATGAAGGCTACATAGACAAATAATACTGTGCTAGGGCATAAAAATGAAAATGTGTAACAAAGCACATGTTTTTGCAATATTTAAAGACACAAGCAACATGAACCCTTTTATTGCATATTTACGCGATGCGCACGTAATAAATATTATATTTAATTATTCAACAAATTTGTAAATGCCGATGCTGTAAGACCGTGCAACCTCGATTTTGTGTATCCTCGGTAAGAATTCGTTTATCCTATTCGAGTTGCTGAGGCTTGGTTTGGTTGTTGGTTTTGGGTTTTTAAGAGTGATTGGTGATGTTTGACGCGGAAAACTTTACTTATAAAATTGAAAAGCTGCCAACTACCACATATGAGATGCAGTTGAGGATTATAGAAACTAGCGCTAGTATAGAATGCTCCTAACTTAATTGTGACTACAGAGGCTGAGGTTATTTAAAAGATACTTGGATCGGCTTCGGTTAGTCTGGAATTTAAGCCGCTCACATATTACCCAGGTAGTGTAAAAGCGGGGGCTTCAAGAAGTCCAATCAAATAAGTAAAATATTTACAAATATATTTTTCTATAAATAGGTATTTCAGTTTTCATGTCACCACAATAAAATTAATTAGGGGAAAACTGCGATCATGCATTCACAGTCAGTACCAATCTAGAAGTTGAAACGCAGAAAAAACTGAATATAGATTATGATCAAATTAATATTAGCTGTTATACAGCAGAAATAATTATTTGTTAAAAACTCTTATGATTAAAACATATGAAATAACAGGGTTTTTATTTGCATGTATATGTAGATATATACAAGTGCGGCTTAGTAAGTAAGTATCTCTTTAATTATACTACGGGGTGTAGGTGTAAAATATGTACAAGTGACATTCATAGTATTGACCAAAATACTCATTCCTAGTTTTCCCACGTAGTCTTCTAAACGAATTATGCACAGATACGACCGTGGGACAAGATTGAAGACCCCATCTGTAGAAATCAGGATCTTGGCATTCCAATGAATACCTGACAGCATCATGTACTGTTGCATCATTTCGAAATAGCCTTCCACTAAAACATGTATTTAGCGGTTTAAATGAGTGGAAAACGGATGGATCAAATCATGACGGCAAGGAAGATGTTGCATAATGCTCCAGTTACAGGACTGTGTTACCTGTGCAGTGTGATGACTGGAACTATCGTGAAGAATCAAAACACCCCTTTGTAGACGACCTGATCTCTTACTGTGATTTGTAATCATTAACAGTTTTAATGTTGCACAGTACCTGTCGGCTGTGACTGTTTCTCCACGCACCATAAACTCAGCATAGAGAAACGTCGGGTTTTATTGAATACCATTTAGTCTTTTCGAAATACCAGAGCAATTTGGGTACTTAATGTTTTGTTCGTTGCAGTGAAGTGACGGATAAGGACGTTTGGTGATGTTCATGGTGATGACATGATTATAACACGTGATACTGTAAGGAAGTACCTTACCAGAGGTTAACCATTATTGGTTAAATTTACATTGCTTAATTTTCATACTAAAATATCTTTCGATGATATATCTATGTTGTTGATTAACTTTGCTCAATCATAATATTTGTATATGTGGTAAATATAAATTCATATTAACTTATTTTGATGGAAATAAAACGAACAGTTCTACATAAACATTGCTCAGGTTAGTGCAGAAGTGTGATAAAAACATGTATGAAATTCAGGCAAAGAAGATACGTTTTTATCTGAGGAATTTTGTTTGTTTGGAACGTAAGAAAAATGCATTAATGAGGTTGTGTTGAGAAAGAATATTTTAGCAAGAGGGCAAGCGAATGTTCTGATGAAAGAAAGTCGTTCGAATGGAGTCTTTGAAGGAGGACGTCTTCGACGGAGAGATGGCGTAAAAGACGACTAACATCGCCCAGAATTAACTGGAGGCCTGATCCGGTGTTGCAGAGGCGCGGTTCGACATCCTACGACTGGAGGACGCAGAATTAGGAAACCAGCTCCTAATTAAGTGAGGTCTTCACTGCTTCCAGGTCATCAAAATCCTGCTGCCATCTCCATCTACAGTTTGTCTCCAAGTAAGGCCAGCGTTATACCAGTTAGTTCTGCTGGCAGCTATTTGGTCGAGATTTTCCCTATCTCAAGAACATTATTCAATTGAATCCATTTGGTTAAACATCAAAAACTTTAATTACAAAACTTTTCAAGATGTGTAGTTCAATATTGAACAGTACCGAAAAACTCATAATTTTCAAAAATTCACTAACTACATATTCAGAGAACGTTTTTCCCAATTAATTATCAGCACATCCCAGTGGTACGTTTGTAAGGAGTTTCTTGCACTACTGATTGAGAACTAACCCGGAGAAACTTAGTGATTTGAATCCACAAGAGACTAATTTTATTACACTAGCTATCAACATTATGAAAACCTTCACTGCTGTGCAACATGCATAGTATTTGTTATATAATATTTTGACGATTAAATCTTAAGTCCCACTCAATAATATAACGATACCTGACAGCAGTTGTATCAATCTTCTAGTATAATTATATATTTTTCAAAAGGTCGATTATGGCATTGTTTTGTGAATCATGTGTGTTTTATTGAAGTAATAGTAAAATCCGCTTAACCAATCTTATTTGCTGAATATTATTATTTTACGTTTTTACTGCAATTTTAATCAAAGTCTTATTTTTATTTATGATGACGCTAAATATTCAGAAGTGAATTGTCGTATGTTAATTGTTCTTCTGCTATAAACACATAATCTTATTGACACAATCTTTGTTGAAACAATCGTAAGTGGAAATAGTTATTCATGTTTTGCCCTTATGATGATTTCATCACTACATATTTTATTATTATTATATTATTATCACCCCTCTTTCAGGATGGTGATCAACGTTTGGCAATGATTTGTCAGATGTTGTCACGCTATTGAAATACTTTTTTTTAATAACTATTATTCTTCGAAAAAGATAAATGGGGGCTAAATGCAATATTGAGAGTAATATGAAATACTAACACTTCTATTAAATTTTTTTTCGCTTATCATTAAAATAAAAATTAGGTTTTGATAAACAATATTCAATTATATATCATTATATTTGACGTTGTAAAAATCTCAAAGGTAAGTTTTGTTGCTTTCCTCTTCGAAACTGTGTACAGAACGCACTGGACCCATGTTTCCCCTCTTGCATCCTCAAGAAATGCTCACAATAAAACATGCATTGCGCATCGTCTCCTTAATTCTTGTCGCGGTTGTCATGTCACAATCAGAAACCGCCGAGGTAACGGAATGAAAGGAATCCCACACCGCTGCTGCTGTTTGTAAGTGGCTTAGGGCTCTCCTTCGTTCTACCGTCTTTCCCCAACTATATTTGCTATTTTATGAGACTTCTTATTGCCAACCTTCTGAAGAGACCCTTCAAGTCTTGCGGTGACTTGTCTGCCTCTTGTGACGCTCACCACTAATATCCGTTCTTCCGACGACTGTAATGGCGTGGGCAAGCCACTTGTCAGAACGCGTCATCCAAAATGTAAGGAGAGCGAGGACATCGCGGCGAGGTCGCGAGCAGCGGGACCGTTTTGACAACAGCTAAATGTTGGCGAAATAAGCGCCATATATATGAGTGGGCCATCGAGCGCGGGTCTTGTCTTACCACAACCAGCCGCTGAGGAGCCACTATGAAGAGACGACGACAGCGGCTTCGCCGTCCGCCGTAGCGCCACGATCATCAGCCTTCGTCATCACTATTATGGTGAAGACGTTCCGGTAATTCCAGTAGTTCAAACAGGACCTTTATCATAACTCGTACGTGTATCTTTAGATTGAATACATAAACAATTAACGGATGCAACTAAATAGTAAATCATAATATATAACTAATATCGAGCTCTCCCGAAGTATATGAATTAAATGTAACGTAATGTAAAAGAATTGCAAAATATGATGTAAATCGTTATGCTATTTATATTTAAAATATTTGACGTTAAATAGGTTTACGTATTATATCCCTCTGAGCACGCTTCTCACTTATATTTTGTATGGCCCCCTTAAAGGCGATATTACACGATACCAGATTCCGTAAAAGCTTGTGCACGGTCCTCCATAGCGGCCGGTATACGGGCTAGTGTGGCACATGTCATGGCATTTCCCGCCTTGCACGGGCAGATTTTGTACCAGGTTTGGTAATTGGACACGTCCTATTTTTCGTGGCAGGTTCCATACCGCCACTCGTACCTGGCCAATCACATTGCAGTTTCAGAGCGTAGGGCGCTCCCCGTGGCTACTATTTGAAACGAGTTGATGAAGAAACTGAAAAGGACGCCTCCATCTTGAATGTGCATCCGTGAGGTTGAAACTCTTCCAAATATATTTAAAATACGACATCGACGAATAATATTGGCGATGACAATTTTTAATTACTGTTTAAAGCCGTTCTAAATACATGAAAAATAACCTACTGCATGGAAAACTTAATTTAAAAAGTAAGTATTTACAGTATGTAAACGTGGCATTTTGTGTGAGGGTTGGTGGTATGGTGGTAAAGTTGCGCCACTCGTGTCTATTTTATAACATTTGGGCATGAGTTCGAAACTCCGTCGGACCTTAATTTTTTTATCATTAAATTTTACATGCGGATAATATCCCGGTACATATAGAAAAAACTATATTTTGCAGTAACTGGTCAGTAATTTTCGTCAAAATTAAAAATAACACTCTCGTACTCTACTGACTGCACGTCATTTTCAAGAGAATGAATGAAACTATACTAGTAAGGAAATAATTAATGTAAAAGGCGAACAGTAATATAGCAATATTAAGACGTGCTAGCTAGTGTTTTCATAGGCCTACGCAAGTTACTAAGCGGCAGCAGTTCTACGAATGTGTTTCACCTAGACTACAAACCACACACTGCGGACCCACCGACGGTGCCAAATGCTAGTACGCGAACTACTGTCATGTAATATGAATCTTCCATGGCGACTCATATAGCGGCTGGTATACCGGCTAGTACACCAGGGCTTATAGAAGCTTGTACAAGAACCAAGAACGGCAGCAGGTATTGTGTAATATCCGCTTTAGGGACCATAACACGGTGCATTTTTTGAACTGGGCTCTCACGTGTAGTATGCATACATACTGCTAGCTCGCCACAAAGCTCACACAAATCCAGTCCGTAGAAACCGAATGACAGGGCGAGTTTACACGCTGGACCACGACGGAAGTAGTGTCGCAATCATGCTGCTGACTTCAAGCACCTGAGTTGTAATGCAGATTGGTGAGCAATGTTGTACCATCCTCAGACAAGATCTGAGCGTGTAAGTGGATGTGGCCTTTGTCGTATAAGCCACTTATCCTTTACATTTCCAGCTCCCGGTTACATCAGCTAAAAGTAAAAACACTTTGCTTGCAAGATGTCGTTACTCGCTAAAAATGCTGCTTCCCAAGATCCTTACATTAAATTATACGATTTGAAAGAAGAACACTAAAAGAAAAAAATTATAATAATTCTCAACAGTTCCACTTTTGATAGCCGTCTATTAAAACACAACAGAAGTAGAATCCTACACGTATCAACGTACCAACACAAACCTAATATACTATACATATATGTATATATATATATGTGTGTGTGTTTGTATATTCATCCTTTGTAAGTAATGCCAACACTAACACTATCTCTTTTTATCATACTGAATTCATACTGAATTTGTAACATCATGCCACTATTTCGTACCATACTGCAGTTAAAAACGTGGGTAACCAGATTGCTACGATATGGCCAAAATTAAGTAGAGTTTCGAGACAGGATTAAATTATTTTTATATTTTTATTTTACTTTCAAGCATTTGATCTTCGTAGATTTCGTGATTTATTTTACTGCTTTCTCTTACTTAAAAGCTTTTACGACTTCCCGAACGTTCATACCAACGTCCACGCACGGAATTTTTATTTAAAACAAATTTGCAAACTTTACTTAAGATGCCGTTTTTAAAGAAAAAAGTATAAACTTTCCTTGAGAAGCTTTGTTTAGCAGACACGTCGAAAGGGGCGTACACTAGAGCTCATATGCTTGAGGACAACGAAGTGTTAGAAGAAGCAATAACAAATTAACAACGTAACATAATAAATTAAGTATAAAATTACAAATATTTTAGCAAAACTACCTTTACATCTTAGCAAGTGACAAAAATCTAATAAAATTATACTCGCGTAACACGGTAAATGTAGATGATTTTACCTTGCTGCGATGGATTCCGAAAGAGGTTCTTTCGAAGAAAATAGGTTCATTAGTTTACAAACTAAATAATTAACAGGTTCGATATCTGGGCGTTTGATAGGGCGCTGTGTTTCGAGAGTATCTAAACAGGGCTGCAGCTGACAAAAAATAACATCACAAATAATAATAATAACATTTTGAATGTAATTATTTTAACATGCAATTCAAAGACAATATTAAAGACAAATTAAAACCACAGAATTCTTATAACACTAAATTATTTTAAAAATTCAAACACCATTACATTGTGGTTAATGATCAGTTCCTGGAACTTGAGAAATTGGTATATTTTCCTCGCTGTCGTATTAATCAAAAAATCATTTTTAAAAAAATGTAACAATGTAAATTCGTGAAAGTTGAGAAAGTAAAACCGTAAGGCCTAGTATTGGAATAAATTAAAATAAAACGAAATTAATTGCATCTTGGGCCCCTCCCCCTCGCGAAAAATTAAGCGATGAACATGAATTAATGTAGAGTAAAACCTAGTAATCCAAAAAAATAACTGCTACCTTGTGTACACAGGTGAAAAAGTAAGTTTATCTAGTGAGAAACCTACTCATTTAGCCACCATTTTGTGTGTGTGTATGTACGCGTGCGTGTTAATTTTTTCTCTGTATTTTGCAGTTTTGTGCGCTGCGGTGATCAACCATGTTTTCTTCTCTCGCGAAACCTAACAAATTATAAATTTCTTCCTTTTTGAAACATTTTTATTGTTTGGGGGGGGGGGCGGGTTCCCCAGTAGAATATTGTCTGTAGATTAAGTGTCAGCGGACACGCGTTATCTCAGTAAGTACATATCCTCGGAATACGACTTTCACCTGCGAAGGTTTAAAAATAATAATCTACACCCACTGCCTTTTACTTCCTTCCTACTAAATACAGTCTGCGAAAAAAAAATAGTGAAAATGTTTAAAAATAGCATTTATAGGGCTAAAAGTATAAAATGGCATTTGTAGTTGAAACCACTGGCTTTCAGAGCGTGTAATAATATACAGAATGTTCACGATAAAGTGAACACAATTGCAAATCAACCTTAGAAAAATGCACTGCTCCTACCTGCAAATATTTTAACGGGCGCACTGAGTGACAACCCAGTAAAGTTGGCAGCGCGACGTAAGGAAAGTAGTTCCATTATCTTGACGTCGAATAAAAAGTGTTAGGTAACCATTTGTGATAACTTAAGTTATTTATTCAGCTTTCTGTTATTTTTTTATTTATGGATGTGTAAAAATTAGTAGATTCGTAAAATATTTACTTTTCTAATAATTTCATAGTTTCACTTGACCGACCGACCCATGAATAAAGTGACGAGGCCCATAGCAGTGTTAATTTTACATAAGACCGAAGAATACACAACGTGCATAGAAGTAGGTCTTAAACAGGGCTTTGAAAATGCTCAGTTCCCCATTAACAGCCTATACGAAAAAATAGAATAGATTCTGCCAGTCGATTAAAAAGAGTAAAAATTATTACTGCAGATGTGATGTAACTGCCGCACTATTTGCACAAGTGATGTATCCACAGCTTTAATTTACATTAATAAATGTCCGCGTTGCGTGCAAAAATTGTATGGTCATTCACAGTTTCTTCGGAAGTTTTGAAACGAACCTTTGAAAAATCACCCTTGGCATTACATATTAACATGCTTTTTCAATAACTTGTATACCACAATATATATTGTGATTAACTTTAAAGTGCTGTATTCTTGAATAAATGAAACTTTTAACTTAGCATCTTCTCTACAATGTAATATCTATATCGTATTAAATACGAATAAAAGACGGCGAGAGCAGTGATGTGATGGCAACGGCTACTAAGAAATAGTACACAGTTAAAAATATTGTTTTAACCTAGTTTCATGGTATGCAATTTGTAAAGTAAACTTCGCCTATTGATAAATTTGAATATTTAGGTAGCACTAGAGGAAACATATTTCATTGTTATTGTTATAAATATAACTGCAAATTACCGTTCGTAGGGCCTAGTGACATGGTGTTTTTTTCCGCGGAAGAAAATTCAGTATGTGAAGCGGAGCTTGTCATTCTCTCTCTTTCTCTCTTGGGAAGTTTCTCACCACTTGTAGTTGCAAGAAAATTTTACATTTTTTTTTTAATTTCAGCATATTTCATACTTATTACAGCAAAAATAATGATTTTTAAATTTATAATTTACAACTGAAACGAGATTTTATTGTTTTAATACTTGTCAAAATATATTTTATGTGATGGCGGGACGGTTACAAATCTGGAATTGGCAGAAATGGCGACTGGTGGCATGAGACAGCGTGTTGCTCACAGAAAAGAGAGACTGAACGAAGCGTTAATATCTTTTCTTGTGAAAAACACTGAAACGTACCACATCAAGTTTGTACACATGGCGATTTTTAAACATACCTAGGCAAGTTACAATGTTGTGATAAAATCTGGTTTTTTTTCACGGCAGGAATAAGTATACTGTAGCGCGCGTCGTGACCACTATGTGTGAAAGAGTATTGCTGCCTTTACGTTACGTTGGACCAATGTGTATGTGTTTTGGAAATATTGGACATGAAAAATTTATAAGCTTTAACCGTTAACTATTTTTGTGACGGAATTATTTTTTTTAAAGTCACGTCTGTTTATTTATCACAACGTAACTTTACCCTAGATGTTTGAAACACAATTGTGTAACGTGCTTACGTTTCTGTGATTTGAATGTTTTCCACAATCCTAACAAAACACTAAGCCCATCCAGATAAATTTAAATAAACAATTAAAGAAACCTAGTAAACAGTAAGTACCAATGCATAGAAATATGAGCGGAATTATAGTTACTATAGGCCTATTTGTGTGCATGTTCACTACTATTTGTTAAGTTTTTCGATGCAACGTACAAAATATAACAAACACGAGTTGCGTACTTGCATTTACTGTGTTTTCGTTGGGCTGGTTATTCATTCGTTTTAATACTTATTCCAACTGAAGCCGTTCTTTTAAAGAAATAATCTAATATATATCAATAACAAGATGTTAAAAACTACAGTTCTTTCACCCGCAGTTGTAACAGGGTAAACAGAGTCGCGTCAAAATATTAACGCGTATTACGTGTAATATGCTATATTGTGTATTTAAAAATATGTTTACAATGTAAAATAATAACTATAAGAATTATTGTCAATACAGACATTGTTAAAAAGTCATAAAACTGACTTAAATATGGCCATAGACCTAAATTGTGAACGTTCGTACGAAATGATATTTGAAATATGACAGAATTATTTGAACAGCTGAAAACAGTACATAAAGCATTTGACCGGTAAAAAATATAAATCACACGGCAGTGTTTATGTTCGCATGTTGCGGAAAGATACGTAATCACTAACCAAAAGTAGAACTCTTCAGAAAAGTGTAAAGTAACCATGAATGGCCTATATCAATCGATGGTGATTTGCTGCGACCAAGAGCAAAGTTTGTGAATTATGTACGTATATCTTTGTACATAGGGCCTTCTTTTTTTTTTTTTTTTTACTATACTCGCGCTTCTAGTTGTATAACCAGTATGCTTATTATCTGTGGTTCCTTTCATGGGTGATACCGGTTAAGAATATGCAGACGGAATTTTTACTTAATTATATCCTGTTAGGTGTTTTATTGGTGACTTCGAAGGCTACGTTCTAGGAGAATTATCAAGCGAACGCTGGCAAACTAGCACATCAATAAAAAAAATAGTGCAGAGACTTTTTTTAACGCGAAAGAGATTATGGTTTATAGCGGGAAAAGTTGACTGTTTGCTAGGATTCAACGTACTGTACACAAGCCCTACAGTTTTATTTCCTTATTGGATGTCATGCTTGTATAAAGTTACTACCCTATTTCATTGGGCCAATGGTAATTCTGATACCATAAGGCAGAACGTTCGTGATTGGTCTACAAATAACTTAGCTGAGTCAAAACCTTGTTCATCTAATCATAAAAGAATAAACTAGCTAGAGTGTAAAAGAGGATATGTTGGCTCAAAAAATTTTCGCGATTTTCCATAATCTCTACCCATGTGGTGAGCCATCCTACAATTAGTAAGCTTACTTTTGTTTCCGTACACGAACATATTTTTTTTTGCTTCACGCTGTATAATCAAATTTCGTAACACTACTTGGTCACTCAAGATTTACGTATATAGTGCATCAAGAGAACAATTCAGCCTGTTTCTGTGAGTAACTTGTATTTATTGCGACATTTTTTGCATCTTTCGGTAGTATACGTAATATACAATTTTGTTTCTCGTAAGTTATATATCAATAGTCCTGGATTTGGATAATCATACTATGTAGAGTTTGCCGGACACGCAATTTTATCTTAAATTAGGTACAACCGGTATGTACAGAAATGAGTGCGATGTAGTTTACAGATTAGAGACCTTGGGATATTATTAAATTATATAAATAATTTACCAAATTAACCGATTAGCTTTAATTAATTTACATTACTCAACAATATACGTATGAAAAGTTTCAGAACTGAACCTTCTCGCTGCTGCCGTTATATCTGTCGTTCCCGAAGTAATAGTTTCACTAATGTAATTTTGGGCTGCGTTTGCCGGATATTATGAAGATAGAATATCTGGATGTGGTTCCCATCTCCGGCGGAATCAGTGTGAATGGTACGAGGCAAGATTACGTTGAGTCCGCCCCTTTCCTTGAGGGACAGACCCTTGGGCCTCGGACTGCCTCAAGTATTTATGAGACGAGATAAGACGGAGATTGAAAAGTGGAAGGAATGAAAACAGACGGAAGAGATGAGAGTGCCAGCATAATCTACTATACTTTACCCTTTCCTCAAAAACAACACAAAAAACACTGCGCCCTCTTAACCAATAACTTATACAAGTTACAGTCCGGTTTTCAAGCGTATGGCATCATTAGGATTTAAGTCTGCATTCAACCTGTCAAGTAGGACACAAATCTACATTTTTTATAATATTTTTCTTTTACCTACTTACCGATTAGATAGCAAATAATACTGTTTCGTTAGACTACTACACTTTAAGAAATTGTTCGCAAATATACCACACAAGTGTATACGTATAGTGAGAAAGAGTGGATGGTAAAGTTTTTTTTCCAATACGTTCATGGTAGCGTTCCTACATTTGCTCAGGAAACAGTCAAATGCATATGGAAGTTACCAATTACGAATTCTAGCGGTGCTAAACATTCGTGTATTTTCAGTCTGATATATGGTAGTGTTACCATACAATGTATATGTTAAAAAATTCTATTAAAATTTGGGAAGTTAACTAAGAAATTTTTTACAGTATATGATACAACTGGCAATAGTGATGCATTATTAATGGTTGTCATTAAATATTATTTAAGCGCACGGTAAAAAAAATACGTACAAAGCTTTCTGTAAAGAAAAATATACCTTTCGTGCTGTTCCGTTTACAATAGCAAAATTTGGTTTCTATTCAAAGGGAAGCTTAAAGAAACGTAGTTTTACTTTCATTAAATGTTTTTTCTACAATTTTGTTTCAATGGCAGTAATAATTTTCTCTAAAGTAAAGATAAATATCCATTTAAAACTTTAGTTTGTAGTAAATAAATCTTACTTTATAGTAAAGGGCAATGTTAAGTGATATTAAAATTTTACTTGTGTATTTTACTTTTAGCAGGTGACAAATTTTACTAAGTGGAAATAACAAAATAACTAAAATTAGATCATCAAAATAATGGCTTAACCTTCAAAATGCAGTAACTAAGTTTACCACAACGAATACTGCTCAACTATATAAAGGACAATGCAAGGTTTTTATTGCCATTAATATAAACACGAAACAAAAATTTTGTTCGTGGTAAACCTACTTTACAGTGGTTCATATTTAACAACAATTTCTGTGCGGCAAAAAATGATGTGTTGCAACAAAAAAATAGTGTTCTTTGAGTGCACTTGAACGTCTAAAGCTATATTAAACTAGCCCCTCGCGTTTAAGTACACGAATATACTCTAATAAAAAAATTATTAAGAGATTTTTATTCAATGTTTGAAGTCGACGATTAAAATTAAGGACAGTTAACTTAGAATAACTCCTTGAATAAGCGGCAAACATAATTTTCGCGTACTATAAGTAAGAAGTGTCGACATTACAAACAATTCACGCTACTGTAATTTTTTGTCACACTAAGAAGCCTCCGGATTTCGCCGAACTATCGATGTTTTACAAATGTGTATTTGAAGAAACTATTTTATATTTAATGCTTCTAGTTCAGCCTGTTCTTTTTTTTCTGACCTATTTTTGAGAGGGTGGGTCCAAAATGACATCTTAATCGAGCATAATATGAGAATAAAACCAGGTTCACTTTAATTTTGGTTAAAAAATACAAGTATTTCCTGGAATATTTTTGGAATTATTTTCATAATTAGTTAACACTGCTGGGTAGAAGCTTGAAAACTGTGTGTAAGAAATGTTTCAGAATGAGATATTGAGCTACAGTTATGTTTTCCTTGTTCATCGGAATGAACGGAGGTAAGTGAACAGATTGGAGCCGAAAATAAGTATGCGATTCAGCTCTTGTATTATGCAAAATAGGAGTTAGTCGAGGCGATTTCTCTACGCAAGCGAAAGGAAAAATATCACCGTATATGATGAAGGTGTGAAAAGGTAGGTAGCACTTAGGCACTCGACTAGAAATTGTCCATCACTATACATGATGTAATGTGATTCGGTTTTGGGGGTACATGCATAACCGTTACTGATGAAGTAAGCTGGTTTTTGGATCTCTCTTGTTCTGTTTTGATAGAGCTATCGAGATGGGATCAACGTAATAAGCTAACAATCTTTCATTAAAAATAAATACAAAGCCTGCATCCAAGGCTTACTAGGCCTAGGTGTAACCCTTTATGTAACTTGGTCCCGGAGATCACCTCTAAAATGATATGTAAACTGTGACAGACCGAAGATACTTAAAACTAACATTTTTGGAAACATGCATAATCTAGTTTTCCTACCGCCTTCTAATGCTAGAATAAAGTTAAATGCATTATTCATGGCTACAGGCTGTTCACGGTAAAGTGAGCACCTTTGAAAGTCCTCTCGTTTGGAATAATAGCCGATAAATATATTTTATTGCAGTCTTGGAGGTTAACTTCAGATTGCGGTGGAATATACACACTATGTTTATTACTCACATAATAGTAGTTATTTAAAAAGGTAGTTAAATAATAAAACATGACTGAAAGAAAAAAATAATATAGGCACTCAAAAGTGCTCACTTTACCGTGAACAGCCTATACCCATGCACACATATATTCCGAAAAATTTGCAGTGGAAAATAACAAGCTCTGAGTACAATATCAAGGTTATTGATTTTCTTTTGTGAAATAATATCTTCTAAAAATATCTTGCAGTAAGTAAAGTTAATTCCTAATAGAATTTTTGGTAGAAGTTGAGATATAATTGAGGAAGCTAATTAAAAAAGATCGAAACATAGTATTTCAGAGCTTATAAATATTTAAAACATGCTGAACAGGAGCAGATGAAAAATTTTCAGTGGTTATTTATAAATGACTGAAGTACCAACAAATATAAATTAAGTTAATGTGGCTGTAAAAGAAAACACACAAAAGAGAAGTTTTTTCCACGGCTCTGTCCACTTGTACTACACCAAATATATACCATTCACGGTTTCTACGGATGTTTTGAAACGAACATTTGAGAAATCACACTAATATCACACACACACACTATATATATATATATATATATATATATATATATATATATATATATATATATATATATATATATATATAATCAACCTGTTTTTCCAATAACTTGTATACCACAAATATATAACACTGCGATTAACTTTAAAGTACTGTATTATTGAATAAATGAAACTTTAACTTCGTGTCTTCTATAGCTTGTATATTTATATAGTATTAAAAACGAATTAAAACATATCGTGCCTCTTTAAATGAAGTTTATTTCAGAATGCCGAAAGCCTTACACAATAGATTTTGTAATTTCTAATAAGAATCCTGCTCTGTTATTTAATTTTTAAAAAACACGAAACACTAAAAGGTTAGAAAAACCGAGAATTCGGTATAGGGCGGGGAAAGGTTCCCCTTCGTAAGATTTCCGGTTATTGGCCGTTCACAGTAAAGTGAACACTTTTGACAGCCGGTCAATTTGGAATAATAGTCAATAAATACATTATATTTTACCTTTAGACGTTAACTTTCAAGTGCGGTGGAATATACACACTGTGTTTATTAGTTACATAGCAATATTTATTTTAAAACGTGGTTAAAGAAAAAAAACGGCTGAAAGGAAAAAGTGACTAGGGCCCCAAAAGTGCTCACTTTAAAATGAACAGCCTATAGCTCCTTTTTTTGGATTTTCATGTATAATAGGCCTCGGGCTGTGAGGGCCTCGGGCCGTGTTCCAAACAGCAAGAAATGCGCACTCTCATGTACTCGCACTCGGCAATGACGTCAGAGAGTGCTGTTCCAAATGTCCATCGAGAGCGAGTACGAGTGTTTGTTTACGAGTGTTTACACATGCGTGTAAACAGAGAAATTGGAAATAACGGTAAATGGTCTATAGTCTATTAGAGGTTCCTTCACAATTTTTCAGTCGAACCTTTGGAAAGTGACCCGAAGTATGACGTGTTTGGTTGTTTCCTATATATGACGTGTATCACATGTGTTTTATACTAGTACTAGCTGATCCCGGCGAACGTTGTTCGGCCTGCTGTGTGCTGTGTGCTTCTCGAGTTTGTGTTCATGCCTCTTCAGTTTGTGCGGTGCGTGTTCAACGTTCTGTTTTGCCTTCTCAATGCATCCTCTCTTTTACGTCGGGTACGTCGACCGATGTTTGACCGTGGTATCATTGGCATTTTTCTCTTTTAAATCAATAACCATAGTATGAGCAAGTATGAGCAAAATATAGAAGTTAGACTCCAGCGCAACCTATCGGAATGAAACATAACTAAAAACCTTACTCGCCACCTCAATAATATATGGTGTGAATATGGTCTCAATTGGTCAAGTGGTTTGTCAGTGAAGGTGCGGTTTAGTCACGCGCAATGAATTTTATATATATATATATATATATATATATATATATATATATATATAAGGACCTTAGTTTTCGTTAAATTTAATTTTTGCTTGTATTCTTTCCATAAATTATAATATTTCAATATAGATCATGGAAATAAAAACAGGGACGAAATATGCGTATTGGCAATGGCTAGTAAGAAATAGTGTGACAAAATATTACTTAAGAACTGAGTGCCCACGAACGCGGTGCGTTACCCCTTGGGTATAATTTTCTAGATTCGGTTAAGCTTCCTTTGCATGGGTCGGAGCAATATCCTGGGAATAGAATTTAGGCAGGGCCTCAGGAAAGGTGTGAAGTAACAGTGAAAGTGCTTTTATATACCTACGTACTCCTGTGTCCCGGTCGACGTCCCGGGGAAAGTCGGGGCCCCGGCGAGAGGCGCACGAGAACACCCGGGCTTGCGAAATGCACGACTAAGACGGGACGCGGGGGATTGCTGATTAGATTAATCGTCCGGCCGCGGCCGCTGGGAACTTTCCAGTTGCCCCTCTCTTTCTCTCTTGGGCCTCCGCGCGCAGATATGAAGGGGGATGTTGCCGGCCAATCTCTCCCCGGCTTGCTGCAGGAGGGACGTTGTTAATTCAATCCTGACACCGACACGCGCCAGTACACTCACACACGAGCCAATTCATTATGCCCATCCTTATCCCCCCCCCCCTTTCACTCCAACTCGCCGAACTCTACCGAGCGCACTCTGCTGCCCTCTCGGCAAGCCAGCGAGGCCCCTCTAGGCACTACGCGCCTCGAGACGCCCGCGAAATTGGTTTTCTCGCCTTTCCGCCGTTGAATTAATTATGAAAACTGCGTGCCGTCAATGTTTCCACAACGTAAAACCACTTATTAAATATTATTGGATAAATACTTGTTCGGAGCTCCGCTCTTCGCTTGCAAGGCTCCTGAAGGCTTTCAAGCAAGAGGATGTGTTGTGCAGCTAAACTTCCGCTACAAGGCAGAAACGCGAGGGCAAAAAAAATACATTTGAGGCGTTCTGTGACCTGCAAGCATGAAAACGCGGAAGTGCCATCAACAACAGAACGATGCACAATGCGAGAAATATGATAACGGTTTGAGGCTCCCGTCTTCCTGGAGATTCTTCCGTGTTCGCAGTCGAGAAGCGCAGGAGCCACAAGGACGACAATGCCGCGTGCATCATGTGCCGTCATCGCCGCTAAGCGCAAGGCTCTGAACTGGCACGCAGTGTTCTAGTCGCACTGCGTGTACCTATGCGACTTTCAGCAGAATGGTAGGTATGGGGACAACGGCTGAGGCACCGAGGCACCGTCCGCCATCTTGGATGACGTCACAGACACCATATTGTGGGTCCTTGACCATGACCTTTGTTGGTTATCTTGTTTCCTCCCGCCATTTTGTTTCTGTCTGTCATCTTGTTTCTGTACAGAATCTTGTTTCCAGTCGCCATCTTGTTTCCATCCACCATATTGTTTCCATTCGCCATCTTGTTTCTGCCTGCCATATTGTTACTGCCCGCCATGTAGCTCGAGAATTAGTTAGGTAATAACTTGTCAACCAGCATCGGTTATGCGCCATATAAAATATGATTGAATAAAATATGGTTGATACTCAACAATGCATGCAATGAACATGATGAATTAGCTGCATATATAAATGAATATATATATATATATATATATATATATATATATATATATATGCAGCTAATTCATCTTGTTCATATATATATGACTTACAGGTTAGTTGTTACTCAATCGACAGAAGTCAGTCAACAAGAGTCTTGTGAAATGTTTTACTTCTACTCATACATTCTTAGTTTAGTAAATTTTTATAAAATATGTTGGTTTGGAAGTCATATGCATGGATATGATGTAATATAGGTAATATAGGTCTTTCACAAAAACACATTCGAACAAATTTCACCTGCTTGATTTTAGTTTAGAAAATTACTGAAATTAACTTTTTGGTATTAATTTTGACACCCTTTCAAAGTAAATAACATAACTGTATCGTCTGATTACTAAACTAATGAGGAGTTCTCGAAAACACGCCTGTAATGAGCATTGGCAGCAGCGAACGAATCCAAATAAGAGAAATTCTTCACACGAGCAACGAGCAAACCAATCAAATAATTGCACATTGAAATGTAAATCTTTAACACTCACATTATATATAGGAGAACGATCTTCTTTAGTTATGTACCTCAAGACTTGTCGCTTGGAACGTACAGATACAACATTAACTGCGTGGAAATACGTGCGCAAAATATCGCCAACTTCACTCAACGGAAGCCGTTCACACAATGCCAGAAAAGCGTATACATGCACGCTCCCATCCGCATGACGCTCCTCAGCGACGCACAAGTACAAACACGCATGTGATGACTATAACATTATTATTCTTGCTCCATATTTACATTTCTTTGTGATAATTGCAATTTTTTTGTCATAAATGTACTGCTGGAATAATTGTGATGGCATTAGTGTTTGTTTGACTTAATTTGGTTCTGTGGTTATGATTTTATTGCTGATTTTGTTTTCAAGGTTACGGACTTAGAATAGTTCTGCGCGCGGCTGGCTCACTAACACTACTATGAGCTACCACGTTTAAAGATTTTAACCTTGGTTGGCCGGTTGCCAGGATGGAAGATAAGAATAGCCTGTCTGCTGCCAAGCTCTCGCCTGTCAAGGATGCCGGCTATTAATAGCGCGTGGTGTCGTTTGGTATTTTTGCGTGCATTGTGTCTTTATCTTTTACCCATTCTCACCATCTCAGGGAATGAATATCAAAAATCCCATAAATTAAATTTGAGGTATTTGTAGAGGCTACCTTTTCAACCAATGAGCTATTGAGGAGTAATTGAAAACGCATTCCAACGAATTCCAAGAAGTAACCATAAAGGTGTAATTGAAAGGCATAGCAAACAACAATATATTGGCCATACAATTTGGTGAGAAAAACCAAATGAACAGTAATTTTAAGACCTTTGCCAACAAAAAATTAATAAATATATGGCCGTAAAGGCATTTCACGTTTTTGGTCGTGAAATAACGAAAGCAGAGTAAATTTATAAATTATATTTTCTTAATCATTTTCCAGATTTTACAATTGACAATCTTCTTGGTAAACTTTTTGACTGTTCAGTTTTCACTCGGTGCACAAAACCACTGTTAACATATTTCAAGATGACAATCAGCATAAAGTAATGTAAAGACTTCAAAAACCTGCAAAGAATTCTTTTCCGGTCAGTGAAATTTCATAGAAGCTACAGACATTTGTTTTTATTTATTTGTACTTTTAAAGACAAATGGATGTATGTGGCAAGGAAGGAGATCAATGTCACGCGTCCCTAAAATGGTCCTTCTACTCCTTTCGCCCACATTTTCGATAATTACATGTGTCCGGGATCCATAAATCTTTATACTACAAAAATATTGCACAGAATCTGAATGGAAATTATAAATCAACAAACCGAAAGTTTGTCGTTAAATTAAAGCAAACATTTTTATTTTAGAAATCACTAATAAATTACAGTTATGAAAATCACAAATAAGTGCACAATGATGGCACCAGTCTGTTGGCAATAGACACTTTGCACTGTTAAGTTAACATTATCGTTTTATTTCCTGAAGATAATTACAATGACATAAATTGTAGATATCAATTACCTTGTGATTCATATAATTGTGTGTGTATTGGTGGTGGGGTGGAGGCAGGATGCAATTTAGTTACGAGTCCATACTTAATTCAGCACCGAATTCAAACGGAATGGGATGCACATCATCTGCTAGTATATGACTGGCTGCAGTCTGTATTCGGCGAACTCACCATTGGTAGTTGCACAGGGCAACAGGGAATACCAGAAACAACTGTTTTAGTATATTCGTCGTATCTTCGCACTTTTTGAACCAAAATTTTGAAAAATCACTCTATATATTGCGTGTTTTGTTGTTCCCTGAATACGACAATTATCACTAGCGTTTTATAGGCCTGTTAAAATAAAAGTATATATATATTTTTTTCTTTTTAGAATTAACGTTTGACTTATATTTTATTTATAATTTATAACATTTAATTTATAGTTCATAGCATTGCAAGAATACCTGAGGGGCTTGTCCGAGTTCGTGAGGGATGGAGGTCTTAATAAAAACAAAAGATCCAAATTCTATAATTACATGCATTCTCAATGCTACAAACAGTCAAACATATGATATTTACCAGTCTGAACGTCCTATTAACTCTTATTATTCTTATTGAACTAGCTCCATTTCACATTAAGTATTTATGACAGTCTTTACTCTTGCTAATGTCCCTTCATCTGCTCCAATTATTTCCACAAATATAGTTAAAACTGTCTGTTTCCATCGTTCCAAATGTCTTTTCACTCACGCATCCAGTACACAGTCCCGCAGATCAGGCCCACTCTTCATTGCACACAAACCCACCGACGCACTCTCGCAGATCGCTGCAGTTGTCCCTCGTAGCTCCGAAATCGCCCAACTGTCGCTTGGGTCGCACGAGACGCCAAACTCTCGGTTCTTAATCATACTCCTTCCTCAGAGGCTCGCACGTGGTATTTATACTAGAGGTATGTGCCATCTAGAACGTTCTCGGCAATCCAAGATGTTCGATGACGACAACATTCCTGCTGGATAAATGGAGAAATACGAGCTTCTCACGGTCAGCGAGGCTTGAACTGCGATAAGTTTATCGGCGTTTGCAGCGGCGTCCTTTATGATAGGCCGCTCGCTTCTTCTAACGTTACAGACTTGTCCTTCAGTTCTCGGCGCCTTCCCACGGGAAGTAAATACCGGGCAGCGACATGCAACAGGCAACAATACGAACGAACTCAGACAGAAAATATATTTGTTGGCAACGCCCAGTAAGAAATAGTTCTCATGCAAAATTTTATTAAACTGAGTGCGTAAGAATGAGGTGCGTTGTCCCTTTAGTTTAAATTGCTACACTAGGTTAAGCTTTCTTTACATGAGGCGGGGGAATATTCTGAAAGTATAACTTTATCAGGACTTCAGAAATGTTGGCAGTAACCATGAATTGATTATAGTGTGTATGAATGGCCTTTCCGCCTGGCATTAAGAGGACTATGTGAAATCATCGTTTGCGCGCAAACGCGTATATCGGTAAATAAAAGTTACGGAAATACGACTTTTTGCCAGAAAAGATAAAAATAAATAAAAAAATAAAAAAATCTGTATCGCTCACTCGCTTCTTGACCTTGAACGCGCAGCTACATAATACCCTTAATAAGCTGCACATAAAAGTTATTTTAGAAAATTTTATTTTACTCAATAACCATACTGTGGATACAGCATTTTGGTCAACGCTATATTGATTTTCGTGATAATTTCCATTTTCGGTCTTATAATTAATATTTTACTGTTCTGAAAGTAGTTTCATTTTCTTTACTTCGTGCTGGTGACTCTCCTGCAGCATATTTATTCTCGGCATCTAACAACCGTGTACAGGCACGAATACAGTAGTGATGGGTGTTCACGAACTACCAGTTAATTATGAACTGGTCTTGAGAAATAACTAGGTGCATAGTTCACCGCGACATAAAAGAACTAGTCCCTTGTGATATCAGTCAGTCATTCTCTCAGTACCAGCAACTACGCCAGGCGCGCTACAGTGCGCCACTGCGCATGCTCCGTCTTTCGTCGCTCCCTGCAGCTTTCCCCCCTTCGTCTATCCCTCCCACCATGACTAGCCACATCGCAACGTGCATACTTCTTATCAATCTGCCTCTGTCTATCGGTATCTTGGTTTTAGCTCGTTCAGAACTGCTTAGAACTGTGGGGATCGCAGAGCAGACCTAACTAGTTCAATAGTGACATGAGTCCATCCAGTTCTCGGACCGAGGTACAGAGAAAGACCTATTTAGTTCTCGGACTGAGGGTACACTTGAGCTCTGCAGTTCGCCAGTACGCGTGATCATTCGACTGTGACCTATATAGTTCAAAATAACGGTTCCCAATGAACTGTTCCCAAATGTTACTCGTTCGGAACGACCTAGTTCATTCTAGTGAACTATATTTCCCATGACTAGAATACAGTAATTCTGTTTGAGGAGGGCCAGCAAGGTCTTAGCCCAGGTTAGAATGGAGTGGCGATAGACGACAGAGAAGAAGTATTGAAACTATGGTAATTATAAATCAAAGAAATTTGTCATATATATTTTACTCTCCATCACACAAATGATCTCAATTAATATTTGCTGTGTGTAAATGTACTCAAACATCAAATACGTAAAGGCGAAAAAAATTTCTTCTATATTAATGTGTAGCT
Organism: Dryococelus australis; assembly: GCA_029891345.1. Lineage (NCBI taxonomy): Eukaryota > Metazoa > Arthropoda > Insecta > Phasmatodea > Phasmatidae > Dryococelus > Dryococelus australis. Next base: position 302,892,984 of record CM056995.1, on the reverse strand, counting down.
TGGGTGACTGAATTTTCTAACTATACACTGTTCACGACGGTAAAATTATCACTTTTGAAAGCCCTGTTTGAGATCTACTTGTAGGCGCGTTGTGTAATCTTCCGACACATGCAAAATTAACATTGCCATGGGATTCATCACTTTATTTATGCGTCGGTCAGGCGAAACAGTGAAATTATTATAAAAAAAATATTCTACTTTTCTAATCATTCTAACACTTCGATGCATAATAAAAACAGGAAGCGAAAGAAATAATTTAAGTTATCACTGGGGTTACCTAACACTTTTTTGACATTAATAAATGGAACTACTTTCCATCCATCGTTACCAACTTTACTGGGGTCAAGTCGCACGGTGCGCCCGTTAAAATATATGCAGGCAGGAGCAGTGACTTTTTTCTAAAGTTTATTTCAGAAGTGCTCACTTTATCGTGAACAGCCTTTACGCCCATGAATCTAATGTTTTGTTGATACTATATGATCTTCAGTATACCACCTCCGTGACCACTGCAGAGGTGCAGTAATTTAACACATCAAAATATATACGAGGGTAGGTAATTTAAAAATAAAATTACGTTTAAAAATCTTCGCTCACAGTAGAAACAATATTGTTTAGATAGAAGTAAATACGATGCCAGCAATGTGCTAAAACTCTGACCACCTCAACTATAAAATCATGAGAAATATGACAGTAATATTCTCAAAATTATGTATTTCACCATTGTTATTTCTGATTGTTACTTTTCCTTACAGTCTACTCAAGAATGTTTTTACCCTGGGAGGAGTCCTACTTTGGATTCGTGCACGGACTGTATACAAACACGTTCAATTTTCTTCTCTTGGTGCTTGTATTTCTTCTACAACGAAATATATAGGTTTTATTGCTTTTCGCGGCAATTATACCTCGGTATTTTATTTCGGTGTTGTGGTAATGACCCTTGGTCTCCAGTTGCAGTTTTCGAAGATTTGTGATTGGTCCCATGTACACAGTTATACAGTGTAGTTGCGTGAACTCAAGGTTAGCGAACTGTGAAATGCTTCATTATGCAGAATGATAAAGACAACATTATACGTCTTATGACCTAAACGTTCTTGAAATTCAAGTTTTTTAAATGATTTCATTCAAAAGAAATCAAACATTTAAGAGCGATTTATTGGATTTGTGAATATTCGATTTTACTCGCCACATTAGATTGTTTGAATTCATTCCGATTTTAGCTTAAATCGAGAAAATTAACTATTACTGAAAAGCTTTTTATTTACTTGCCGCCCCCTTCAATACAAACTTAGCACCGAAAATACAGACGTACAAATATGACATAATTAATGTGAAATGAGGAAGGATAAAAACGAAGTTTTACACACCGAGCTCCGCTTGTTCCTGATGTGACTTGAAGTCTTTAAAATGGATATACAACCAGACGAAAGTCTAATCACGTGCTCTTTCTTCAACAATATAGTGACGGAGTCTACAAAACTATTTTATATTTAATCACTCGGCCTTCAGTAAATGTATAAATCATAATCACTAAACACCTTCGTCTACGTAACGCCATAAATCAAACCGCCGTAATGTAAAGTATTTTACTTATATTTCCACATTTACAATCATATTTAACGTTATTCCATTGCCAAACTTCGATGGGTGATGGAGAAGCCCTTAACAAGTAGGTTTTGTTTATCAACCATGTGGCGGAAACTCATACTGAGTGTGTACTGAGCATGCGCACTTCTTCTTGTGGGAATAAATGAAAGCCTGTACATTGAAGTGAATTCGACTCCTGTTGGCTTGAAGTTGGAACGTGTCGCACAAATTCATGCAACGGTCGGAATCTTACAGGACAAACCCCACATTTCCTAGCAACTACCGGCTCTGCAAATGAGATTAATGTTGGCCACATTGAGCATTTAATGTAACATTGCTTTTGCTAATAATAAACTATTCTCCTACATGTAACACTTTTATTCTCAATCACTCCCACTAATTTCCTCGATCCTCGTAATTTACCTGCGCATGCCCAGTATACACTCATTATGAGTTTCACCCATAAAGTTGATACATAAAACCTATTTGTTTAGGGCTTCTCCACCATCCCTCGAAGTTTGGTGATGGAATTCCTGAACATCGGGTATATAAATATTTATCCCGTCTCTCCATAGGTAACAACTATGTTATGGCTAAGGGTAGCGAAATTTCGTGAAAATATTTCAAGTCAAATTAAATTCCAAAACACTGTAGAGTCGTTTGCGTATATTGATTGGCTGAATTGCTTCTTGACACATGTTAGCCATCTGCAGACGAATCACTCATCAGCCGTGCTGATGTTGCCGAATTCTGAGCCGCCCGGTCAAACATGAAAACGATTACTCAAACAGACAGTAACCAATGGCAATAGACAAACTGATGTGGGGCACTTACAGTATTGAAGTCTACTGTGTACTCATATTTTTTCGCGAAAAATCACTAGCTCTAGCTATGGCAAAAAACACAAAATACCATATTAACAATATCGTCGATAAATACGTAGAAATGGAAAGGTCGAAGCCAGTGCCGCCAACTCATCAGACGATTGAAACGTTCGCGAAAGTGGGACAGAGCTCGTGATGGCAGAAATCTTGATCCGTTTGGGTCGACTGGTCAGAACGTCAGGCGGCTTCATCGACGGATTGGACGCCACTTTATCTGATCCGCTCGGGCCGGCTTCTACAGTGGAGCGTCCCACGCTTATTGCGGATTATATTTTCCCCTCCGGCCGTTTCGCGAGTGTCTCTCCATTGTCGCTCGCCCTTCCTCTACCTCCTTTCCACCCATACACTATACAATCCTCTCTCTGGACCCACCCGCCTATGTATATTAGCAGGTAAACCATCGTCAAAAATGAAATATTTTGTATTATCAGACACACACGAATATACATACTTGTATATATGCTTTCGTATGTATATTTACAAATACATGCGTGTATATAAATATACACATACATAAGGAGAGGATGGCGTACATTTTCCATATCGACGCAATTTTCGTCATGATGTCACCTAACAAAATTCATAAACATAACAGCGTGTGCATAGAAGGAATTATCATACCGTGGTTTTGTAGGTGATAGTTTCGCACACTTGTGAAAAATACTCACAAGTGTGCGAAACTATCACCTACAAAACCACGGTATGATAATTTTTCCGTCAGTTACTTAAAAACGTAAATTTTTTGTGGGTGTGTAAATTTACTGGTAAGTAGTTAGTCATATTAATCTAAGGCCTACTGTTCATGGTCGTAAGTATGGGTTGAATTTTCCTCTAAGCGCTTATTTTTTAAGAACTTCAACTTTTTTCAGATTTCGCCAACAATAATAATATTTTATGCGGGTTGTTAATATGACCTTGGGCCGCTATTGGTTGAAACACAGGTATTCTTGTGTTAAGATAATTGGTGAAAGGTTTTGTATTGTGGGGAAGACTGTAAGATAGATAGCGTGAGAAATAATATTTAATCTCCACGTATGGGTATTAGCCACTGTAAAGAAATATATTGGCTGGGGATATAGGGCTAACTTGTATATGCAAATTAGGGCTCATTACAACACCACGCATGGACGTCACTGAAATGAATTGTGGTTCTTTAATGTACGTGAAGACAAATACAGAAATATTTATATGTGTAATTATTATGCAACATGTAGGCAGGGTTTGCAAACAAACAACTGAATGTGTAGGTGACAGAACACACAGTGCAAAATACTAAAAATCACCACAAAAACATCAACAGACTTACATCTTACCAGCATGTTCATTTGTATCCAGGCTTATCTCCGCCTCCACACAGCTATACATGTGTCACACTTTAAATATTTTGTTGGAAAAACAAGGAAATTAACTACTAGCATATCAACCAAAGAAGTCCAAGGGTGATGTTGAGTTTAATGCAAACAAAATCGTTTCTCAATTTAAATAATTTTTCCAACTTCTTGTTGTAACCACAGAATATTTTACAAATACCACTCAGCAGCTGGACTAGAATATTAAATTTGAAACTCTGTATGTCTGTCAGAAAAAGCAATTATGTATGTTTGTTTGGCAACAATAATTTAAGTCTTTGCAGTTTTTAAAAAGTTCGTCTCAAATTAAAAATATTTTAGTGAGCAGAAAGCTTGGTTATTGTTCAAATGGTAATCACATTATCACGTTACATTTTACAAGAGATCTGCCTATGTGTCTACACTGAATAAAATGTTCCTGGCTAGCAATGTCAAAATTCTGTAGAGTAAAATACAAGTTCTTTTTTTCAGGCATTGTGTAATCAGCACGATAGTGTTGTATTAAATGCGTAGTTAATAGGAAACGTCTTTAGCACTCCACCGCTGGACCAATGGTTACTTAGTATGGCGGTGAAAAGAACCTTATATTTCTGCTTTATACTTAAAGTTGTACAGCTCCTAAGTCTTCTTCAGACAGTTTTAAAAACACTCTATCGGCTATTTCGTAAAACGGAGCATATTTGTCGGAGTCAAACTCACTTTTAAATTATAATTTTTCACTGTTCAGACGGAGCTCAGGTCTACCAGACCTGTTACGTTAGCGACCCATTTCAAACAAGATGGAGACCAGAATATTCTTTCAACAGCTTAATTTGGTGTCGGTTACCTGATATGAATTTACCTGTGTGACATAGGGCTTACTTCAGGGTGCATTCCTTATGATTATATTCAATACGTTGTTATTAACCATTACCAACTTACACAAATGAACATGTAGCTCAAAACTTAACAATATGAAAATAACTACGTAATATTGAATATATGAATAATAACCTCTCAACTGCTGCTTGTACGCTGGTAAATATGTAAAATAAAATAAAAATAAAATTAGTGAATAATAAATTTACAAGTAGAACACGCCACAACAATATAATTTCTATAAAATAAACATGTGTGTACTCGTATGCTAGATTTCCATACCACTGTAAGGCTTAACAATAATAATTAGATGTTTTACATAATGAGACGTTACATTGATAAACTGTTTTTATACTTTTTTTCGCACCTAGGTGAATCGGGTTCAATTCCTGGCGGGGTTGTTCCCGGATTTTAGCATGTAAGAGTCTCGCTGTGCTATGCCGCTTTTCGGCGGGTTTTCTCGGATGCTTCCCGTTTCTCTCGCCCTTTCTTTCCGACGCTGCCACATAATAATCTCGCTTCACCCCCATCGGCTCTCAATACCTCAATTTTAACAGCCACTCAAATCTCTTCTCTCACTCTACTTTTATTCTGTAATTTGTAATAAAACTCAAAAACACTTTTGTATCGATTTTCCTCGAATAAAACTCAAAAATACTTTTCTATAAATTTTCCTCGAATCAACCTCGAACATACTTTTCTGTCAATTTTCCCTAAATGTATTCCTTGTAAATCTTAACTATGGTCATAGCTAAATGTTCTGCCTGTTTTGTTGATTTCTGTTAAACCAGTCATTGATTCCATTAGTGTAAGATTTCGAGGAAACTTTATATATATTATATATAATATATTACATTATTAACATATATTATATATATGTATGTATATATATACACATACATACATATATATTCGTCTGCATGTGGAAATGGATATGTATGAAGGAATATATTTTATTATTCCTGGTCGTATTAAATATGATAGTAGCTGTTTGTGTCTATGTTCCTGAAATGAAAATTCTATAGAAATTTGTCCGCTCATGTGACAGCGTTGGCCTGCAAATTTAGAGGAATACACATTGTTAAAAAACTAATACATACGCCTCTAATACACACCAACATAAAAGGTGCTCGTGTCTTCTTTCGTTAAAAATCTTAGTGTAACACACCTATAAAATATTTATCTTCTTGTGATAGCATTAGCTTGACAATAATAATAGTCCCATGTGCATAATGTGATTTTATAATGTACGGTTGTTTAAGGTTATGTTAAATATGACAATAGCTAGCTGTGAAGAGATGTTGTCTATATTCCAGATAAGTGTTTTTATTTTTTTTTTTGCGATTGCAACACTAATATGCTGTACAAATGCTTTCTTTGCTGCAGCACGTAATTTGTTGCCACAAAGATTTTGTTTAAATATGAACGACTGCAAAGTAGCCTTGCCACGAACATAATTTTTGTTTGATCTATATAGTAATGGCTATGATAACATTACTTTGTCGTTACAGTAGTTCAGCAGACGCTTTTGTGGTAATGTCAGTTACACTGTAAAGAAAATTTGTGCTCTGACAAACAAGCGTAATTTGTGAATAAGGAGATGTAACACATATTTCAAAATAATGTAGTGGCTCTGAGATTTGAACCCACACACCTTGTGATACTAATCTAACTCCCTGCACCATACGACAACATTGTCTGTTTAAATTCGGCTTATTTTTGATAGGTTTATTATTTGAGGTAGTAACATGAGCCAGAATACAGTGCCACCTCTTGGGAAGAATTGAGATTAACGATGTGGAGAATCACCGAAATTCAGAATGACATTAAACGTCTGCAGGAGGACCATACGTTTTCTCAGTTGCAGTATCGCAACCTGCAGAATATGTACATATTGGTTTACGAATCTTTGCGTTTGGATAACAGTTACGTACTGATAACTGCAATGTTCGACAGGAAAACCTTTATAAACATTTACCTTATGTGCGAAGTTATATTTCTTTACTTAGAACAAAACAGCTCAGATAATGTTTATTTCTTTGCTATAAAGAAAGGTAATATTGCCACAAAACAAAGACGTATAAAGAAAACTTTTTTTAGCAGCAAACGTATGTTTTTGTAACCTACTCTTTGACTTAAAGCTACATTGTGTTACTGTAAACAAAACAGCTCCGAAGAAATGGTTTTCTATGTATGGATTTTTTAGAGTGTTGCTATCTCCCAGACCTTCCGGAGTATTGCGACTGTATATGAGGAACGTGGGATTAGGGAAGTATCATACGCGTGGTACCATTTGCGTAGGCGCTTTACATTTACGAGTGCCCGTGTGGTCGGCTGGAAATGGAGGGCAGGTCACGCGGCCATTGCGATCCAAGGCTCAAGGAAACAGCGACGTAAAACGCATGCTGGGACGAAACACCTAATGAGATTCACTGCGTAACGCTGTTGGCGGTGGAACTTACATTTACCCCCACCCCTAGCCTTTTTTATGCAAATTTGATGACTGATAAAGGTGGCATGATCTTTATTGTTTTTCGTGATATAGGATGTGACGTTTTCATTTACAGTGGGCGTTGTACTTGATTTCGAGGAGAAAAGAGATGAAATCATATTTTTCTTCTTTTTAAACAAGTTTCGTTTGCTAAAGCTGTTCACGATTAAGTTAGCACTTTTGAAATCAGCCTTAGAAGAAATTCACTGCCCCTGCCTGCACATATTTTAACGGGCGCACTGAGTGACCTGCGTCCAGTAAAATTGGTAACGATGGATGGGCAGTAGTTCCGTATCTTAACGTCGAATAAAAAGTGTTTGGTAACCATTTCTGATAATTTAAATTATTTCTCTCCCTTTCTGTTTATTTTTAAATGCATGGAAGTGTAAAAGTGAGCATATTTGTAAAATATTTTCTTTTATAATAATTTAACAGTTTCACTTGACCGACGCATGAATAAAGTGATGAGGCCCACGTCGATGTTAATCTTACATAAGGCGGAAGACTACACAACGTGCATAAAAGTATATTTTAAGCAGGGATTTCAAAAGTGCTCATTTTACTGTAAATAGCCTATAGTTTCATGGTGCACGTTCCACGATATCGAAAAACTCCAAAATGACTAATTTCGTCTTCAGTTAGCGCACGTATCCATCCATGTGTTAGGCCAGTGCGTTACTGTGCTACATATTTCATCCGTGTACATAGCATAAATCAAGTTAAAATATCGGAAGGGTTTATGTCTCTCGTTTAGACCTATCCCAATCTGACTGGCTATACAGCAATTTGTGTGTGTTTTTTTTAAACCGTAATTGAATTGCCTCGCCGCTTTCTGTACAGAACATTTGTATTTAATGTACATTAATGTTAGTGTTATCTAATATTTATCTAAGTTAGTTATCTCTCTTTATTTATAACGAATTTTTTTTCAAGAAGTATTTTAAGCTCTTAAATTCAAAACAGAACGTTTTAATTCGCAGTTGATTAATTTTTAATGTACGAGTAGTCATTGCAAAAATTTCACGTCTTTAGATTCTGAAATGGACCTACCATGTATTATACGTTTGCACAAACTAATGTTGAAATTTGTTCTGCGTAGAAACGGTTCTTGTCAAAGACAAATTCCATTATTGCACGTAACAGCGTGGTTGAATTGTACAGAAGAGTGTAAGGATTTACCTAAACTGAATTGTTTCTATACTTGTACAGGGAAAAATTATTTGCAAACTATACAAAATAAATTTTATGTGTAAAGTTTGATAATGGTAAGTAATATTTTTTACCACTGCCGTTCAAAGTTTATTATAAAAATCACAAATTTTCCTACGCAAACCCGAGAATATATAAAAATTAATTTATTGTGTGTACTGTGTATCCCGTTGCTACAAAATGTCTGGAAGACGTACAGTGTACAGAGCCATTTTGTAGAAAATCCTTTGTAAAACTACAAAGAGTTTTCTTGCAGAATCTGCAAAACAATCCTTTGTAGGCCTTAATATTACAAATGGTAGTCTTGTATTACAACTGACATGATTGAGAAGTGTAATTAATATAATTTTTCTTTCTTATAAAATCAAATGCATTGAATTAGTAACAGAGAAAAACTAAAAAAAAATATTCAAAATATAATTTACAAAAAAAAACTATACCTTGCCGATATGAGAATTGGAACTCACACCCCTTGTATTACTAAGCCTGTACCTTTACCCATAAGACCAACTTGACTTACGTTATATTACCGCTTATTTTTACTATAAATAAAGTTCAATTACATACAAAATAATATTTAAATTATACGGTTAAGAAGAATAGATACTTTTTTTTTTATTTGGACGCCTCTTAACAACGGGGTATTAAGAGTCGATTTTAAGCGTTATGTTTAGCTAAGAAAAAGTAATAAATAATTAAATCAATTATACGGTCACGTTTTATTGAACTTGTTGTTTTATTATGATTATTTGAGTCGTTTTAAGTGTTTTACGTAATTCAAACTTGCAATATATTTCTTTTTGCACCCATAGTTTTTGCGCAGACAGCTTTATACGGTTGCTGAGTGTCCGCCATTTGCTGAAGCTCCTGCATACGGCTCAGCATAGTACAAACATTTCCTAAGATCTATTACAAATACGGACCTTGTAGTTTTACAAACGAGTAAGTAGTTTTACAAGAAAAATCTTTGTACTGTTACAAGCATTTGTAAAAATACAAAGAATTTCTCATTAAAACTTACAACAATTTTTATATACAGTAAGAGTTTGGTTCTAGTACAGCTACGAGCATTTCTACCTTTCAGAATAAGCTAAGCTACTTAACAAGCAGAGGGGGCGGATGGCGCAGTGGTTAGAGTGCTTGCCTCTCATTAAATCGATTCGGGCTCTATTCCCGGTGGGGCCGCCCTCGGATCCCCGCACGTGGGAACAGTGCTGGGCGATACTCCCATTGGTCAACGGGTCTTCCCAGGGGTCACCAACCTCCCCCGCCCTTGCATTCCCCATCGTCTCTCAAGACGCCCAATCTTCTCCACTTAATAAGATTTAGGACTCTAACGATAGTCTCGTTATACTCACACATTACATTAAGAGCTGGGTCGGTGAAAAGTTTTTTTGACCTCTATTTTACTTTATAGTGCCAGTTACTTAAATGACATTCAAAAAGGGCCTATACTGTATACTACTATATTAAAATATTTCTATTAATAACGCAACGCTACAACCAAACAAAATTTCTATCATGAACAACAATATGGCAAATTTAAGAACCGAGTTTTACTGTTACTGTGGTTTTGAATAAGAAGTGAATATTTAGGTTAAATTTAAGCTTATTTAATTTATGAAATACGAAAATATAGTAGAAGATTACGAACTTAATATATAGTCTTTTTGCGATCACTTTAAATGTTTTAGGGAAAAACTGTCCGATTCTAAGCATTTTCTCTTTTTCACCTTGCTTAGTGCCTTGAATAATTACATTCTGAAGCACTTGCTATGTTTATGTTCTCTGAGATATATAGATTACTTGTTATGCATGGCTTCTTTATATTTATAAAGAGTCTGATGTGTACATATGCTTATGTGTTTACGGCATATTAGTTATTGTGCTATGTAGGATTATAAAAATATCATTTGTTGAAAATATTTTATTAGTTCATGGATAACATTTACTTTAATGAAATTTTTTTATATAACTCAAAAATACGCCTGCTATTTAGAGAGATGAACCGTTTTCAATTTAAGTGATCAAATCGACATTACTTTCTATAGAATTACCACTTGACAGATGCAGTAATTAGTACTGATTAAAAATACATAATGTTTTACACGTAGCTGTGAAAAGAAACATAAAGGGCAAATATGTAATGAAGCAGGCCTTTATTAAATATTCGATCATCCGTGGATTGGTTTTCTCGTGAAATATTAAAAATAAAACTTTAACATGACGAAACCAATTCTTCCTTTTTTTTAATTTTTGTTTGACTTGCACGCGACGCTCTCTTACAAGGCCAACATCAGCTGCGAATACTTCATATTGTTCTTCAGGTTAAGTTCATTACGATCCGCGAGTTGGCCCAGAGCAAATACTGACGGCGCGCAATCGCGTGCGCCGCGCCGCTCTTCTGTTTTACTTGTGACGTCATGACAGCCGCGCAGCTAAGTTTGTGTTGGCTCGGACGACGACGACGTCGTATTCGTTTCGCTGTTTCTCCCGGGCAAATTCCTAATTGGTTTGTGTTGACCGAGCCATTTGTCGCCGGGTTCGTGATCTACTGCCGGCTGGGAATGTCAACGGAGTAGAACTGGAAGGAAAAAAAAAAGGCGGAAGGGGGCGAGGCGTATGGGGCAGACGGAACACTGAGACAACTACAGTTGTACGACAAAATGGTGGAGGTCTTGACATTATGGGGCGTTGAACATTTTCTGTTGTGCATTTAATGTACGTGTTTGTATTAGCCACGGATAATTGAGCACTTTTGAAATCAACCTTTAAAAAATGTCACTGCCCCTACCTTCATATATTTTAACGGGCGCACTGAGTGACATGCGCCCAGTAAAGTTGGTGCGAATAATGGGAAGTATTTAAATATATATATATACACATATATATATATAGACACACACGTCGAATAGAAAGCGTTAGGTAACTATTTGTGATAACATAAATTATTTCTTTCGCTTTATGTTTTTCTATGCATCGAAGTGTAAAAATGAGCAAATTTGAAAAATATTAACTTTTCAAATAATCCAGAGTTTCACTTAACCGACGCATGAATAAAGTGATGAGTCCCATGACAACGTTAATATTACATAAGGTGGAAGAATACACGACGTATATACAAGTAGATCTTAAGCAGGGCTTTCAAAAGTATTCATTGCACCGTGAATAGCCTATAGTAGTGAAATTATATTTTTAACTTTGAAATGTAAAACGGAAGTGTGCAAAAATTTGAATGCACACTGCCACATGTTTTATCATGATGTGTCTGTAAATCATTTTTTGATAGTTTGTACATCAATTACAGTATCAGCCGTCAGAAATATCGTAAAAATATATCTTGACAGCAGCTTTCGGGTTATTAGATCCGGAACAATATCAATTTCTTTTGTCCTTTGTAGCCATATGCTACGCAGTTCAAAATCACATAAGCTGCCATACACGTGGTTTGTTTGTGAATTTTTGGAAAATATTTCTAGTCATATGAAAACTAAAAATATTAGCGTAAAGAAGTAGTAGGATGTGGTTTGTACTGGCTCACGGGATTGGGGATTCGGAGCCTCGGAGCCGCCATGATGTTACTTCACCGACCGCCATCATGGATGTAATTAACCTTTTACCCCTTACGAAAATAACCTTTGACCTTAACGCTGACCTCGGGGCCTTTGACCCCAAAAAACACTTCAATTAACCCTTAAAAATCCAAAAAATCCTCAATAAAATGTATTATTAAAAACTATTAAAAATTGTTAAGAGTATCCTCAGAAAATTTCAAATTTTCCGGAAATAGGTGACAGGGATCAGCGACCCAAGTAACCTTGGGTTAGGGCAAGTGGGACTCACGACCTATGACCTTTGATCTTGACTTTTGACCTTTAAAATGCAAAAAAAAAATCTTAAAAAATTCCAAAAAATAGCATAAAAATATAATTGAAAATTAATTACAAAAATTATTTAAAACTTATAAATTCAAAAGAAAAACTTACATTTCTGAAGTTCCCCCCAGCACCTCGCCCATTCCGCCATCTTCATTTTTCGTTCGTCATTTATTATAAATTATTGGAGGTCACCATCTTGGTAGAAGACGGTTATCTTGGTAGACGACAACTATCTTGGTAGGCGACCACCATCTTGGTAAACATCACCCATCCGCCATATTGGCAATGACAATGACCTTCACCCCATAACCTCGAATGACCCCGAAAACAAAAACTCGAGGAAAAATACATAAAAGTCAGCAAGCATGTGGCATTACATACTACTACCGCCATATTAGGTGCAGACTTCCTTAGTCTTGACCTCATGACCATGTATGACCTTGAAAGCAAAAAGTCGAGAAATAATCTACGCAAAGAGATAGGAGCTAGCCGAGACGACCCACCTTTCATGTCAGCTGATGTCAAACTAAACCTCTCATCTTACCTCCCTACTGCTTATAATATACGAGTATGGAAGCCCATATTGTTTTTGAACCAATCGTACTGCACCATTAATACTTTGTGCACACATCATCCAGCCAAGGACGTGAGGTGGAGCAGCTAAATATTGATAGAAAGATTGAGATTGAGATGGAGATTTGGATTGGGATTGCGGCGGCGGCAACAGTGACGGCGGATTGGGATCGGTATTGTGGTGGCGGCAGCGGCGGATTGGAATTGGGATTGGGATTGCGGTGGTGGCGGTGCAGATTGTAGTTGCTGAGAACCACTTTAAAGATGTGAGGGATAAAAGGATACGACAAAAAATAATGAAGAAAAAACAATCATTTTATAATAATTTACTATTATTTTGTAATTATATTTTCAGAAGAAAGCAGTTCACCACATCAGCTGGTATAACCCCGATCCTTAAGTTCTCTTATGATCGAAAACACCTCTTTCATGATCGATTCTGGCAACTCGCTGTAGGACAATACACGAAGGGGGTCCAGCTTGTTGACGCGTAGCTGCAGGTGGTTTACTGATTGTAATGTCCACCCGCAACCCCTCGAAACATACGTTTCTTCCTCTTTACATATGTTTTTCAGGTATCTCACTGCCTTCTCGATATCGCTTGCCTCAAATGCTGCCACTTTTTTTTTTTCTTTGAAGGTCCTCTTATCAGTACCTTAGTCGATCAGCTCTAGTTTCACATAATCGCATTCCAACTAAATGTTGAATTTTATGTTCCTGTGCTCCACAATTCATTTGGTGAGCTCTCTAACGATATTTTTCTTAATTGATGTCAAAATGTACAAATATATTCCGACGACTCGCTCTCGTTTTGAGTGATATATGTTTTCAAATTACATCAAGGGCCATTTAAGCTTCAACAAACTCATTTGCCATTAACTATTCCAGAACCTGCGACGATTCTTGGTCGCGAAGGTTGGGCAGGGGTATGAACCACGGCTATGGACTGTTGATGAGATACGCTGGGCCATGTGCGTTTGGCAGGAGGCGGAGCTGGCTCACTACATTTAGCCATGTGCTCCCTTAAAGTGCCCGCCCTCGTAAAATTCTTGCCACATTCTCTGCAAGTATATAAACACAGGTCTGGGTTGAAGCGGCAGCTCGTTTCGTGTCGATGTGTGTGGCATACCAGTGCATTGCAAAACCTGCAGTTAAATGTTGCTACCTGCCTGATCTCGCGCATACAGCTACAAAGGTATTTGGGTGATACCACGCCGCTCGCAGATCTGAGCTGCATCTCTGTACTGGTTATACTCACACGATCTTTCGTGTTGGAGTCCATTCTCGCGGACAGCGAAAGATGCGCCACAGAAACCGCAGACAAGTCCAGACGGCCTGTTGATAGGTGGATACTGTACACCACTGTGAGCCATCACGCTGTATCGAGGCACCTGCAAGTATGGGGTATGCTTTAGAATTTTTCCTCGGTAGTAAAAGCGGACAATATTAATTTTTTTAATTGGATATGTGAAAAATAATTTAACTTGAGCGAATGGTAGAGCCTTTTGAACGTGTTTGTGTTAAAGTGGTAATTGTAGTGTTTTCAAATTCATTACTAAATTATGAGAGGAGAAGCGCTAGTATGAAGGTGGGTAGTGCCAACATTGCGGTCTGCTGCGACGCGAGTCAGACTTGACTTGTCAATGGCTACTGCGCTACATCACCGCAGCTCTCTCTCTCTCTCTCTCTCTCTCTCTCTCTCCATTCTTTCATTCTTACGTGACATTAGGAGGGACACAGCCGTCCGTGAACTCTATACATTCGCCAAAGTTAGCTACAATTTTTTTTTATTGTGACTGTAAATATACTCTTTCCCACGATGGTAAATTACAATTTTTCTCTGGGTACGTGAGAACAGAGTTTTCTCACTGTGTCCCCATTATCTTCAGTTTTTTTTTTTTTTAAATCTCCCTTTGATATATATTAGAAGACAGAAGGGTCTGCACTGCGTTTCCAACATATGATTCTAGCAAACCCTTTTCATTTACCACCTCTACGGATGTAATGAGAATAGGCTGGAGAAGACAACTATTGGGAACGAGCCTGCCAGGATACTAGCCACTGAGCGGCTCGGAATTTCATACTAAGTTACTTTATTTTGTAAAGGACAGTTGCTTAACTGTGAGCTAACACATGCTGGTAGATCGAGCGTAAAGTTTTTTCTTCTCCCGTGTTTATATTCAAGTAGCAACTTATTAACAATACTTACAGGGAAATGCAAAAGGGCGATACGCCACGAGAAGAGTATCTCGACTGGGCAGTATCACAGCGGGATGTGCTAGGACGGCTTGATGCTGTGGGTACGCCATGAGATCACCTGCCAACATTCATATACATTTTTTAAAATACGTATCATAACTAAAGATGCAATATTATTTACGAATGGTGTTATGGAGGAACGATAATGTTGACAAAAACTGTATCTAAGGAGATAAATGGTACTTTTTATGAAAATCTTCAGGGTGTACCCGCCAAGAATCTAACCTGGCTTGGGAGGACGAAGCAATGGTTTGATCCGGCCCCCTGTTAGGTGCGATGCTATGTGATGGAAGGCGAGCATCGCGATCTATGTGAGTTAAATTTACTCAGGAAAAAGTACAAGTATGGTAGAAATTTCTACCGAGAGTATATGATATGTTTTGTTGCTGAGAGAACAGGACTTTCACAGCCGAGTGAGCATGCCGAGAAAACCTGTTCCCTGCTGGGAATCGGCCCCGGCTCAGCGAAGCTGCTAAGGAAGATTAACACTAGAAATCTCGGGCACCACCGCTCCTATGGAACTATGACTTTTTACAACAGAAACTTCAAAGATTTTTTTTTATAAAAGATAACTTAATATTTCGATAATTTCATGTTGAAATCTAAAATAAATTACTCGGCTTGTAGTTTTACTGGAAAAGTATTAGTAGTACAACATTATGTATAACTCACCAAAGCAAAGAGATTAGAGGAATGGGCTGGAGTGTCTCGACTGCAATCACACTATAGAACATGCGAGAGGCAGCTCTATGCTGAATGACCAGGAGAAATCCTATGTGAGTACTAATTCTCATCGACAAATGTTAAAAAGTACTACAAATTTTCACATGTAATTGTGGACAACCCTATAATTGGAATTTTTTTCTTTTCCTGTGAAAATAAAATATTGAGTGATGCGTAAGTCCTCGTAACACTGGTATCGATTCGCCGATTATCAATTTATTTTTTTTAAACATTATCACACAAAAAAAAAACTCACATAGTGCTAAGATTATAATGCAATTTTTTTACCAACATGATTAAAAGCATTGCACAAAAAATGTAGATAGCAACTGGTAAGATCTTCGCGTAACCCATATACGCCTGCTCAGCTGGTCGTCGGCAGCCTTGCCAGTAGTCCTTGCGACATTTGCACAATGTGGTATCACGTACGTCACGTACGGTAACAGCTGAAGGGCCACTCACTTCTTACTTGGTCAGTCACGGGAACACTAAATGGAAAATGCATTTAACAATATTGGGTGTTGGATATTAATAATATTATAAATGCGAACGTGTGTATGTTTGTTTATTACTCAATCACGTCGTAACGGCCGGACGGATTTGGATGAAATTTGGTAAAGGAGTAGATTATATTCTGGATTAGCCCATAAGGTACTTTTCATCCCAGAAAAAGGAACGGTTTCTTAGGGAATATATAAACTATGCCACCAACCAACAAGATAGAGCACTTGGTCATTATAATTAAGGTTTGATTTTTTCACGCGGATGAAGCCGTGGGTAACAGCTAGTTTCAAATATAAACTTATCGGAGATGCATCCTAACACACTCACGGTTTTTCTTGTGCTCGCTAAAATAATTGTGGCGAGTTTCATACACAAAGAGAGCAGCAGAACCGAAATAATATTTACTTTCCAATAGACTGAAGAAGAATATAAACTGGAAGCAAGATCACCGTAGAGGAGAAGCGCTTGGAATTGCACGAAGTAAATTCGCAAGACAGAACGGAAGGAAGCAGGTGCGTTTCTAGCTTATATTAGATTTTGTGAATTACTTTCCCTGTATCACTCTGCGGACGGTCTCCGTCCCAATTCTGCAGGTTCCCCTCTCTTGTATTTAAGGTACGACGATTTGAAGGAAAAACTGCAATATTTGCACAATTTTAGAACAGAATTATTTTAACACAATTATGCAATTATGAGAAATAATTTATTTTCGACGTTAATTTTGAATTTCTTTGAAAACGTCGAAAATTTTTACAAAAAGACCCTAAAATGTCTATTTCCTCTCCCATTAATACCCCCTTCGTGGCGGTTCTCAACGACAGCTGCGAGGGGAACGCTCATTGGTTGGAAAGCAGTACATTTCAAAGTTCAATTTCTGCGACAGCGAATAGGGAAACGATTCAAGAAATTCCCATTGGTCATGCCCCTGTGAACTTTACCTGTCGAATAGGAAAACGTTTTAGACGATTTCCATTGGCTAAGAGGCCGTTCAGAACAAAATTCAGACGAATGGCAATGCAGGTGGGGGCCCACCCGTTGTGATGTGCACGTGTCTGTACAAAGTAAAAGTTGCGCAACAGCCAGTTGGGAAGTGTGGTGGTGGGGGACCGCCATGGTAGGGGACTGCTCATGGTAGGGACCTGGGTGGGGTTCAATATGACGTTCAAGTCTTCAACGATGAATGGTACAGCATGGGGGGGGGGGGTAGTTAGTGGTGGTTGGCCATGCTCGTGGTGCTGCATGGTTCAGTACAAAATCAAACATTTTGTTAACGACCAATGGTGAAGCTTGGTGGTAGCCTGCTGTAACTCTAGGCACTTTTAGTGCAAAGCGAAAATACAGTCATTACAAAGAGTTTCTGTTCGGTACAGTTTACCCAGGAAGCGATGACGTGTACCGAGGGACCTGGATATATATATATTTATTTATATATATTTAAAGCAAGATTGTTTAATTAATTATCCACCTTCTGGATTTAGAGGTAAGACTACATAATTTTATTTCAAAAAACGGGGAATTTATTTTAACTTGCGACCCACACACATCACTATCAGCACCCATGAACCACGATCAGCACATCATGCATCAAAATTAACATCACACTCACTCCAATCAGCACCACACCCACCACAATCAACACCACACACACCACAATCACCACACACACAAAAATCACCACCACACACCACAATCACCACCACACACACCACAATCACCACCACACACACCACAATCACCACCACACACACCACAATCACCACCACACACACCACAATCACCACCACATGCTCCACAATGAGCACAATGCATGCCACAATCAGAATCATCTGCACTACAATCAGCAATACAATTAGCACCACACACCAATCCACACAGCAATCCACACCAATCCACTCTAAACCACACAAATCCACACCACAAGCTCCTGCTCATCCAATGTGTGTGATAAAACAAGCAGAAGAATATAGCTTACAAAATGGCAGAGGTCCATACTCATTGCATGCCTCCCAAAAAATCATGGTCCTTTTAGATGAGATTATTTCAGAAAATGATTATAGTTTTATCGCCCATAAGTCCCTCTCTTCGACTGATTCGTGTTCCGATAGAAACTGCATAAAAACAACTCCGGGTATGCAAAGCCTGCGTGTCAAATTTTAACGTAAAATAGATAACTATGTATGTGAAATAGCACGAGGACAAAATATATATACACATTAAAATAATATATTCCCGGGCAGGTCAGCGATGAAAAGTTTGCGGATAGTGAGTCGGATACAAGTTTTTTCAACTCGTCTGGTAGGGTCCTTCGTGGGCTAAAAATAATGTACATTATTTATTAATTATAGCTATTTTTTTTCCCTGTGGCAACATGCATGTGAGGTTTTATTTTTCCCGTAGATTGTTACAAAATTAACTATGGTGTACTTGTATACGTGATTACCATAATAAATATTTTTACTAGAATTTATGTTTAGAGTGTGAAATATTCCAAGTCCTGTTAGCTAGCGTGAAGCCACCGCTGGATGGACAGCATGCTGTAGGTAGCTGTGAGCGAGCCGTCGGCTTCCTGCATGTTCAGCTAGTGTTACAGGAAGAGCAAAGTACAGCTCACGGCTGCCAACTCTTGAATACTGCACGTAGTACCAACCCACATCTGCCGCCGCCATCACTGCTGCCGTTAAAACGATGCCGCTTACATATGCGAGGCTTCGAATCCAAAAAAAAATCCGTAAGTGGCTGCTACAGATTACGTTTCTCTTGGATGCCCTGCGACCTTATGTAATGTGCGCTATAGTGGGCGATACTAAAACTAAATGGACAGTAGATGTAGTATGTTGATGAAGGGGGCTGGAAGGGGAAGACGACTTGCCTACTAATTAACGAAGGCAAGTAATTGGTCCAATTAAATAACCAATAAATAATTAGCGAGGGCCAGTCGTAGAGGAACATACGGAAATGTAAGTTTTTAAAAATTAATTATTCAATAATCATTTTTTTTAATCTTTACAAATTTTTAATAAATATATTGATTTTTTTATAAAATTTAAAAAGTTTTTACAAATTCTGGGGATTTTTTTTTAGATTTTTTTTGGATTTAGGTTATTTAAGGTCACAGTCATAGAGTCAAGGTCATGGCCATGGGTCAAGGTCTAGGTCAGCTAGATCCAAGATGTTGGTTGGGTGACGTCACAACATGGTGACTGGTCGGCGTCTGGCGCCTATCCAAGATCCCCTTATTCCAGACTCCCCATTTGTATTCTACTCATCAGCGTGGTACAGCCATATAATCGCTGTGCAATCAATACGTCAGTGTTTAGTATAGGCCTATATATGTTAAGTATTACAGCATTGTTACTCGCATTAAATGTCTCCACCATAGAGAACAATTCAAAATAAAACATTCGTTTGGTTTTCACTGCAATATTTAAGTTTCTGTAAAACCTACCTTAAAGTGAATATTTATTCATAATCTGTTCTGTAACTTAGACCTGATGCCAAGCAAAGTAAACAGACAAATGTTTAAGAAGTAGTTGATCATAAATAGTTTGAATGGTATTTAACAATTAACTTTTCTAAAATATTTATTCGTTGTATTGACATAGTATTTCGATTGATTTTATTAAAGTATATATTTTCCGGCGTAAAGCAATTAAATCAGGAGCTAAATGCCAGTTTATTACACATATGAAACGAAGGTTAAACTTGGGAACATAACTTCCAGAACCAGGCGTATAAAATATAGGAAAATTTCATAGCTTCAACGATCTTACCGTTTCTAATGATCTCGCTGTCGACGAGACGTTAAGCTCAACTACCTACCTTCAATGATCTTTACTTTAGCCACCACAGTCCTATTCGTACTTGAACCTCAGATATAATTTCATTGGCGCCTGCCTCTGTGAGTAGCATGTTTTACCCGACATCATGTAGCACGGGGGGTTGGTCTTTGTTGTCTTGCAGGTTCGTTATCTATCCAGCTCCCCGTACAGTGTCACGTAAACTGCGATCCAACTTCAAAAGTAGCTCGAATATACGTGTGCTATGTATCTTGCTTGCCTTCCAATAAATCAGCAGAATTTTCAGCTATGTTGTAATCGCAGAAACTTTGCAACCACTTGGTTCATAAACAATATTTCCCTTAGAAAACTTAAGAATTGTTACTTTTTGCCTAACCTAACCCATTTTTAACCACCTACATACAACACAAAAATAATGTTTAGTTATTTTATGCGTAGTTAATTGATTTGGTTTTTACGGACAGATTTTTTAATCGGTATGTTGAAATTCACGAAAAAACAATCCCTTAATATTATTTTTAAAAATCCTTGCTGGTTTCGTAACGTGTCTTTAATAGTCGTGCGCTATTAAATCTCACGATCATGGGGCGAGAACCCTTTTAAATTATCGCACAGCGCTTTTTTATTTTTATTTTGTAACTCTGTGTACAAACCTGCAAGGAAACAGGGAATGATGTCGTGGAAGTCAGTCTGGGGTAAAACTGGACACAATAACTGGCGCAGCAGACGTAAAATAGATAACACAGGCTTACACAGAGAAATGTGTTGTCAAATCCACGGATTTAAACCAGTGTATATTGTTTCACTCTTTTTAAAACCTCGTAATAAATCATGGCATTTTCCTGAGCCCAGCCTTATAATGAAACGTAGTGGCAGTTGAAGTAATTTTTTTCTTCTAGAATTTGCTTATAAGAAATTTGATTGTCCCTTCAAGGAACTCAGCGATGGAATTAAAAACAAAGTTTGTCGAAGCGAAAAGAGCAAGCGATTAGAGAATTCTCGATTACGTTTGTTCGCCTCTCGAAGAGACGGTGTATGGTTTACTCTCAGTTAAATGGTTTCTGAAGCGATTAAGAGCTGTCGGTATCGAGAAGAAACTTCTCAACTTTGTAGCCGTCTTGAAAGGACGGAAGTTGGATTTAAAATGTTACAGATGTAGCGACTTCGTCCCACAAACACACTCGATGATTTTATGTTAAATTTTCTGAAAAGCTTAACCCAAGAATAGCTTCGTACACAGAATTTATATTGTATTCTGCTAAGTAAATTTTACTAAAATTCTAATTTTTGTACAAGAAAGTTTTTACATTTAATCCAGTTTAATGAAGATAAGGAGTAAAAGAAAATGTTTGATCGTAGACTCATGATCATTACAGGAACAGTATAACGGAAAAATAAGTTAAATATATTTGACACAAAATAACACTGTAATACTTTTCTGGTATTTGTTATACGGTAAAGTTATAATGCAAGTAATATATGAAGAAGACTGCATTTCTAACTTTTGTGCTTTAAAGTATGGCTTGGATGTTAGCTTTAAAAGGCAAGCGCTAATTATCAGGACGCTTGAATTTAATAAAAGCTGTGTTTAGTAATAACGAAATATTCATGAATACCGTTTAGTTGACGTGCGTATCAGAGTGGCGGGAGACTGTATGGTAATGATGCTCTCCCGCGAGTTTCTGAAGCAAAATTAGTTTTACACAACAAACATAAAATGAAGGAAATTTGTGCATATTTACCCTACACAGTTTCTGACATCTTTAGAAGAGTTCTGCAAAGTGATGTGCACTTCACATGAACACTGTGTACCTCTTCATTACCAGAAAATTAAAGAACGAATAGTAATCCAGAGCGTTTTTTCAGCTCCCTCAAGTTATAGAATTGGACTGGAAGTTCTGCCGATAGTCTGCTAGAGAACGTCGAATATTTTGATGGATGCTTATCGTATCATCGCAAGCTTCCCCATGAAATTGTGCGTTTTAATTGTAACATAACTGTAATACAGACAATTTATCCATTACAAGTATTTCCTGCTTGGATAAACACATTTTGACATGGTGCATTACCTCAGTTTTTTTTTTTTTGTATTTCATTGTTTTCGGATATATGATCTAAGAAATGTGTTCCAAGGGTGAATAGTCTGGAGTTATGTCTCACGATACAATACTGTGATACCTTACTTCCTTACAAGCTGAAATAATATATATGTTCCCTATTTCTCCCAGCAGACGAATTACCTAGTTTTAGCTAGCTGGTGGAGTATACTACGAATATTAAAATTTTCGAAGGTCGAGTCCAAACAAGATAACATTTATCGAAGTATTTTATTAACCCCCTGCCAATGATCCTTTTCAGGAATCCTTTTTCACTCTTTACTGATGCAGGTCATCTAACAGTTTCGTTTGTTTAAAGAACTTAACTGTAAGTCCATTCCAATTAATGTACAACGAAAAGCATAGCATTTTCATAGCAGTTCATAGCAGTTACCTTGAATGCGAGATTCCGCTTTCTTCACGAAGAAAATATGTTTAAAGTATTGAAACTGGTACTAGATAAATGTATTTTAGAACAACATTAAACAAAATCGGATCATACAATTTTTATTACACAAAACAAATACAAGCACTATTTAGTTTTACGTCTTTTTTGCAATTTATTATTTTTCAAAACTATGTTTTTCTGAAGAACGGTCCTGCTATTTCCACAGGAATATAATTGTGATTAGTCTTGCGCCGGAGATAAATTCCAGTCGGTGGAATTAGTACTGTTAACGACCGTGTGTGGACAGCGTCTCTTCACTTCCTCACTGGACACGTAGCCTTCCCCTCATTTCTCCTGCCATTTCCCTACATCCTTCCCCTCCCACACCTAGGTGTGACACATTTCTTAATTTCGCCGGTGCTCGGGCATTCTCTGCTTGAACTCGGCGGCCGGCACAAGCTTCTTGTTGTGTATGAGCGACGACGATCAAAACTGATTTTTGAATTACCTGTCATGGCGCCAGGGCTATTTAATTCCAGTGTTGGGTATTATCGAAGATGAATATTTTATTACTTATCAATGTTAAAGCTGGAAGGTGTCGGCTCAACGCAGAAATCGGTGAGTAGTGGATTACGTCGCGTGTATTTTTAATATGGGCATGTTAGCTGTTAAATTGCACAGTGTGGTAGCGAGTGATAGTATAGGCGTGGGCGTACTGTAGCTTTGTTAACCTTTTGACGTGAATATGGCTTTAAATTTGCAACCATAATGGGAGGCAATCCGGAGAATCCGATGATAACAAAATCGAGGGATACAGTTTGGCATTGCAGCTCCGCGAATCTATCATCTACATTCAAAATTCATATATAACACTCGATTGCCAAAGGACCAAAAGGTATGTTACGTTGAATTAGGACTGTGAAGCAACGCATTAAGGCGGGGGGTTGCGCAATTTTGAGTTCATTTCGCTGCGTCTTATAACTTCCGCGTAGTATAACTTTTGTCTAGGAGAAGCTACGGCACTCGTTTAAGTTTCAGTCGACAGCTCTCGTCAAGGTCAATCGATTGCGTGGGAAAAAACAGTGTGGGGTGGTTATGGTGAAATTGTATGCGTTTAATGTAAAAATTAAGAAAACGCTTCACAATTTCGGCCAATACTCGTCAAAAGCCAAGTCGAAATACAGAAATCGTATGCGTTTGGAAAGAGCATCTCAAAAGCAATCCAGTGATACCCATGAAACCCCATATGATCGAGTGAAGCGGTGCCGGGAACGTAAAATAAACATCAAGGCGGCCGAGCGCGTCTGCATAGACGTATTCACGCAAAACAAACGGCCATGTCCCCAGCACAGCCAAACCCAATTTTTTCAAATACCTTTTGGTTCGCACTGTCAAAATTCCCATTTGGTGTAGTATTTGCTTATTATTGAGAAGTGTGTGGTATATTGAATGATTTGCTGGTTTAAGATTATTTTTGGCCGCCCCATTTTCTTGCCCAGTTTGGTCATGGAGTTTGCGACTTCCACTACTCGCGGGATTCCGTTTTTAGATGAGATATTAGTGTTATGGTTGTAATATTTTATAATGGAATACTTTACTGGACTCGTGAGATGTCGCCATTCCACTAGGTATCATTTTTAAATACAAGTTTTAGAGGGTTTTTTCAAAGTGTAATTTTAATGCGGTGTGTCTATGACGGGCGTTAGACCGCCGCACCACATACTTGCTTGTGAAGGTTTCAAAGTGCCCTTATTTTTAAATACAAATTTTAGAGGGTTTTTTCAAAGTGTAATTTTAATGCGGTGTGTCTATGACGGGCGTTAGACCGCCGCACCACATACTTGCTTGTGAAGGTTTCAAAGTGCCCTTATTTTTAAATACAAGTTTTAGAGGGTTTTTTCAAAGTGTACTTTTAATGCGGTGTGTCTATGACGGGCGTTAGACCGCCGCACCACATACTTGCTTGTGAAGGTTTCAAAGTGCCCTTATTTTTAAATACAAATTTTAGAGGGTTTTTTCAAAGTGTAATTTTAATGCGGTGTGTCTATGACGGGCGTTAGACCGCCGCACCACATACTTGCTTGTGAAGGTTTCAAAGTGCCCTTATTTTTAAATACAAGTTTTAGAGGGTTTTTTCAAAGTGTACTTTTAATGCGGTGTGTCTATGACGGGCGTTAGACCGCCGCACCACATACTTGCTTGTGAAGGTTTCAAAGTGCCCTTAATTTTAAATACAAGTTTTAGAGGGTTTTTCAAAGTGTACTTTTAATGCGGTGTGTCTATGACGGGCGTTAGACCGCCGCACCACATACTTGCTTGTGAAGGTTTCAAAGTGCCCTTAATTTTAAATACAAGTTTTAGAGGGTTTTTCAAAGTGTACTTTTAATGCGGTGTGTCTATGACGGGCGTTAGACCGCCGCACCACATACTTGCTTGTGAAGGTTTCAAAGTGCCCTTATTTTTAAATTATTTATATTTTGTGGCACGATATTTGTTCATGTTTGTCTTAGTCAAATGAAAATGAGCCTGTGTTGCAGACGTTTGATATCGAATGCAAATACGTCTTGGCAACACGAGAGTTAAATGGCGAGAACAGATTCTAGTCAGGTAAAGAAATCATATTTTCAAGCCGTTTGTAAAGGAAATTATAAAATTAATTTTAATGAATTTTCGTAATCAGATACTGTTCTTAAGTAGTTCAATTTTTCAATTTTGCTGGAAGGTGAACACATTCTGATGTGAGAAAACTACCATTCAATTTACAGTCAATGCTTTTGGTAGAAAGTATTTGGTGCTACTAAAACATTTGTTATTTTTATTGACAGCCTTGTGTAATGATTTTTATATACGCGCTTCCTTTTGTCAGAGCTGTCAATGGGCATGAATTAATGTAATGTGAATGATATTAATTCATTGTTTGTATGGAGATTTCATATTTAATGAATGTTTGAAGGCTGAGTTTTTAATGGAGCACCATGTTGTATGTTGGCATTAGAATTTCTACAATTTGAATTTACAATTTTTGATTTGAATATAAATCGTTTACGGCATTATTTTTGTAATGTTTGAAGTTTGATTGTTTTCGCAATGTCATGGGCTGAGAATAAATTAATCTGTTGAGAGTTTACCTTCAGTGTATACTTGTATGTAAATTTTACCCTAACTTGGTATAGTCTAAAAAATAGAATTTCACGTATTCCCCATGTAAACACATAAGGCTTCAGATAACTTGGATGTCTATTCCCCCATATTCTATCCAGCAAAAGATTTATATTATTTCGAATACAGTATTCATCGTTTCATACGTCACTTTTGGGAACTACTTATCTTTTTAAAGTATACATATAATTATATAGAAATTAATAGATTCCCTAATATTTCTGAACGATCCGGGCGGCGCTGTGGGGACACACAGTACTCACATTAATAAGATAGGCGCCGGGGTAAATTCCTAGACCGGCCATCTTGATTTTGGGTTTCCATGGTTTTCCAAAATCAATCCAGGAGAGAGTGCCAATTGGTTTCTTTAACAAAGATCATGGCCGCACCCTTCCCAATTATTGATTGTTCCAACAATTTGTACTGTCTCTAATGACCCCGATCTCGACGAGATGCTAAACCACCCGAAATTGGGCGCCCTTCGTTTCGTCATTCCGCTCTGTGAAGCTCGCCGCAGGAGCAACTGGCGCGCACGGAGATGAATAAGAACGGGACTGGCGGCAGCTGCGTGTGCTTCGTGGCGACGGGAGCTGGAACTGCGACTGCAAAT
Source organism: Dryococelus australis (assembly GCA_029891345.1). NCBI lineage: Eukaryota > Metazoa > Arthropoda > Insecta > Phasmatodea > Phasmatidae > Dryococelus > Dryococelus australis. The sequence continues at coordinate 302,866,622 of CM056995.1, read as the reverse complement.
CAATGACGTCTCTTAAGGTTGAAGTAAAGCAACTGCCTATGGAGCACTGCGCTAGACTACGTAAAGGCTGTTCACGATAAAGTGAGCACTTTTTAAATCAACTTTATAAAAATGGCGCTGCCCGTACTTTCATTTATTTTTACGGACGCAGTGAGTAGCATGCGCACAGTAAAGTTGGTAGCTATGGATGGAAAGTAGTTCCATGACTTTAAGTAGAATTTAAAGTGTTAGATAAACGTATATGCTTACTTAAATTAAATTTTTTGCTTTCTATTCTTTTACTACATTTAAATGTAAGACTTAGCAGATTTGTAAAACATTTACTTTTATAATTATTTTATAGTTTAATTTGACCGAAACATGAATAAAGTGACGAGGTACATGGCAGTGTTAATTTCACATAAGGGGGAACAATATGCAACGTGCGTACAAGTAGATATCAAGCAGGGCTTTCAAAAGTGCTCATTTTAACGTGAACAGCTTATAATGTGAAGAACCCATAAAAAGTAGTATAGACACCATAAAAAATTGTTAGAAAAGTGCGATTTATGCTGTATATGAAAGAAGAATGTATATATTTTCCAGCATTATAAAATATTTTGCACCCTAGAATGTAAAGGGAATTAACACCAAAAAAAAAAGAATTGTGAAGTTTTATTTTTAATTAGGTGAGTTCAGCTCACTACATAAATCCACCTTGTGGACAGTTCTACAACCAGAACAAGACACTATCAAGCTTGACAATTGGAAAAGTTAATACTCAGTGTAATTAAGTTAAGGACAAATTAATTTAAGGCACCTAAGGCCTCTATCAACTCGTGACAAGAACAATTTTCGAGTGAACGCAGTCATTCACTTTTCAATAACCACTCGCAGTGACGAGAATTCATGCTGCTGTCTCAAAGCGTCACGTCAACAGGCGCGATGGAAACAAGAATACTATTATGTATAAAATTATGGAAAGTAACACAAGTTGACAATGAAGGCTACACATTGTAAGTACTCAAAATACACTGATAATAATAAAGAAAATTTCACACACAACAAATTGTCCAGGAACAATTCTAAGAATCGAACAATAAACGCCAAAATATATGAGTAGTATAGAAATGCCGATTCGAGCGCAACCGCAAAAAGTGACTCAAAAAGTTGCGTTGGTTAGATCGTAGTCATTGGAAAAAAAAAGTTCCGTTAAACTTTGTGTTTAAGTGCATCTACAAAAATATGCGTAAAAAGTTGCGTTTGGGCGTAGTTACAAAAAAAAGTGGCTCAAAAAATTTGAATGCGTAAAAAATAAAATATTGTATATAATAAAGATGGATCAGTTGCTAAATGTATTAAACGAAACTAAACAATTTAAAAAACTTTCCGAACTTACAATTGGACAGTCCTATCCCATAAACCATGCTAAAATATATTATACACTGTATGGATACAAAGTGGTAATTACTTCCGGAAATTTTAAAGTAACCTTACCAGACAGGTATGTTCAGATTTTCAGTGAAAAAGTTTTAAATTATGTTAATTGTGGAGGTATAAGTTTTGCACATGATGGAATGGTAGATTGTGGTGTTAAAGAAATGCATTCTATTCGGTTTTTTAAAGAGTAAATGATCGTCGTCGTATAACTAGACATCAGTTGATTTTTATTTGTGCTCATATCTCTATAAAATTTTGATGGTTATCCAATCATTAAAACACAATTATCACTCTGACTTCGGCAATGTGCTACAACATAGTTTAATAAAAAATTTAGATACACATCTCCAAATTCGACATATAAAGTAGCCGAAACATTGAATTCTTTTTTTAAATATTTCATTGCACTTTCAATAGAAATATTATTCATCTTTATCATATGAAACTTTAATAGTTTAAAAACCATTAAAGTTATTATATATAGAATATGGCTACTTTCAACCCAAAAAATATCTACGGCCTCATCTCTAATACCACTGTTTTTTCGGACAAATAAAAGTTAATTAACTTACCTTTTTCACCCATAATTTCAACTGTTATTTCATTAACTTGATTTGTTTGCACTGGAAAAAATAATGGATAAGCTGGTTCGTAATAGATGCCGCCAAATCCAAATGTTCTTGGTTTAAAAGTGGCAATTATGCTAGTTTCTCTATGATTATATTCACTATGTTTTAATGTCATACCATTTACTATATTACAGCGTATATTTATTGTTTCAAATTGAGCAAATTTCGAAATTATATCGTCATAATGATCCACATTTGTTTTCAGAGTTTTATTTTCTACAAAACACTAAAGTTTTCCTATTGAACTCCATTTTCCAAACTGTAGTTTAAGTGCAGATTTTACTTTCACTCTGTTTGTTATTTTATTCCGCTCGAAAGATATATCATTTTATTTCCCATCCATTGAATCTACACTAAATGAAAAAATTGCTTTTATAGTTTTTTTCAAGATCTTTTAAGCTATATTGACCAACTGGAATAGCAATTGTAGATTCCATATCATTCTGACCCATAAAATATAGCTTATTTTTCCCAGAGATAATGTTATGCGTTAGATAAGTAGTGTAGAACTGAACTAAAGCCAATGACTGCCCCTCTATCTCTAAAGGGTAATGTAGTTTTTCCTTCAACACTGATTTGTTATCTATTAGTTTGAATACTTTGCTCATTTATTATATTATTAAAAAATTATATTAATAAATGAGCAAGAAAAACATGAAACATGTAGTCTGGGATATTAAAATAAAAATACCGGACAAGACTGTATCGATAAAATGTCAGTGAGAATTGTTACCTAATAATATTATATGTTTGATAGTGGGTCCTACTAACAGTGAAAAAACTTCACTTATGGTAGATAATTTTATATATGCTCAGGGATGGTTGGACTTTGGTACTCTCTATATGTGTTCAAAAGTCTGAACCAAAAAAAATATATCAATTTAAAGAAAGATATAGACATAGCATCAAAATTATTTAATGAACCGATAGCATACTTCTTTCCATCAAATGAAGAAATAGTTGATGTAAATGAATGTCATAAAGAGTCTGTAGTTGTTTTCGATGATATCATACATGAAAATCAAAATAGCATCGCAATAGAAACAAAGATATTGATTGTTTCTATTTAGCCTAGACATACTCAAAAGTTCCTAAGCAGCTTATAAGAGACAATGCCTATTTTCATTGCATATTCAGACAAGGCGATACAAATCTTAAACATATTCATTGTGATTTTGTTGGTGGTGATATCTCGTTTGAGAAATTTAGGGAGACTTGTTCAAAATATTGAAATAATGAATATGGTTTTTTTACAATAGATATGACTCGTAAGTTAAATAATGGTAAGTGCCATAGTAAAATTAAAGACTTTTAAAATTCTTAGATTATAAGTAAGTTTTGTTTTTAATGGAAGTGTTTCCATTAAAAACAAAAATAAAATGATCTTTTTAAATGAATTGGTATACCATAACTATTTTAATAAACACAATTGTACCTTCGGGTACATTGTAGGCTTTTGGTATTTTAAAATATATCATATCATCAGCGTATACTCCAAAAGTTTTATACTTGTCAATTTTTTTCCATTCATGGTATAAATTGATAACACTTTTATATTTTTCTGGTTTTATTATTATTTCGACTATAGTTCCATCTCTCATAGAAAAAAATATTCTTTTCGATTATCAAAGTAAAATACTTTTTATTTTAAACTGTATTTTCCAACAAAACGAATAATGCTAATTCTGTTTTTCTGATAGTATTCTAAATTGACTGCATCCATCGGTGCAATGGGATCTCCCACATGTCTTAGTCTTTTTTTGTTCAGAATCTATATTATTATCTACTTCCAAGTAAGTAAGATAGGCTTTATACGATGATCTTTTATTTCTTGTCAGTGTGGCTATAAATTCGTTGAACTGTGTGTACAAAACAAAATCATTAGGATTGATCTTCTCAGTAGTTGTATAATTGTCCTTGTGTTCTTTAATTTGATCTTCAATCGAAGAGCTAATTAATGCATTTCCATATATATCCATTGTTTTTTAATAGTAAAATAATTTTTGGAAATTTAAAATTATGTGAAAAGTGATTTAGCACAATTGCACACAAATGACCACAAGTTACTTGATTGAAATTTTGAATTATATTATCGTTACAAAAAATATTACTTCCGAGATATGCTATTAATTTTCGGGGTGGATTTCCACCAAATGAATCAATATAATATTTGTTGTTTGCTTTTTTCCAATAGCATACCCAGTGTGAACCAGAGTTTGTCGAAACATCTAGATTAACAATCCCACATTCGTTATCGAGTATTTAATTTTTTAACAATTTTATGATTATCAAAGATACTGAGTGGAGTTACTTTTTTTAACATTCTTACTCCACTTAACATTCTTCAACTCTTTGTCGTATTCCTCCATAGCTAAATTATGTATGTGTTGTTCTTCCAATTCCTGGTTTTTCTTCTTAGCATTAATTACTGATGTAGTGATAGATGATGCACCATCATTTAAGGTTTCTAGAGCTCCCAATGCTGCGAAAATTATGGGCAAATATCCACCTTTGTGAACTGTCAGACCATTTCCAGTTTTCATTTCTTTGAACATTTTCTTGAGTTATGGAACTTAAATTGTGATAGTCATTCATTTGTCCTCCTTTAGTTTCTTGTTTTACGTTTCAGTTGGTCTTCTGTTAAGAAAGAATCAATATTTAAACTCTCCAACTCCTCATTAGCTACTTGAAATACAATGTTTTTTACTTTCATTTATTATAACAAATATTTTTTCATTTTATTGTAATTTCCCAGCCAAGCCTACGTTTAATATGCATCGCATATCCAGTTAACACCAGCCCAGAATCTCTCATTGAGATCAGAATCTGAGATTGCCAATCTGTTGAACGCTTTCTTTTCTAATTATTTGTCAGCTACATGTCTTACAGCTAGATCTTATGATGATAAGCTATATCATGTTCCATTGCAGCCGCATCAAGTGGATTAATGAGTTTATCACCACGTTCAATTCTCTCTTTTAGTCTAGTACCCCACCTAAGTACTGAACACTGTGTGCGAGCAACTCAAAAGGAAGTGAATTTATTATGTCATTGAGTAACCCTTTTCTGTGATGCTCCGACTCCCAAAAAGTATGTGGTATATGTTCAAAATTCGTATCAGATATGGTATAACTTTTGTATTATTCACAACAAAGTCACTAAACTTGCTGTTGAGCATATTTATTATTCCAACATTTTCATTGTAATAGTTATCATTTCCATCATTCTCTTCGCCATAAATAATGAGAAGTCCATCTACATGTATTCATGGGATAGTCTGTATATTTCTTTATACTGTTCCCTTTTTTTGTGGGGACATTTCTTTTTAATCGAATCATAAATAGGTTTAACAATAATTTTCCATTTATTCCCTTTACTCGATTTTGGTGTTCCCAAGTATGGATCATTGTTTTGAAAATCTGTGTTTGTATCTACTATGGTACAACTATAGTGTTCATAGTCAGTTGCAGTGTAGTCACTTTCTGTTACTTTTTTACTAGTTAGTAATTTAATCAAACCATTAGTTCCAGTGTATGTTCGGCCTTTTACAGTAAATTTGTCATTGATGAATGTTATTTCTCTATCACTAATATACACTCTACCTTTATCAGCCTTTTGTCCAAAAACATTTTCTTTGCAGTCAATTAAGTAATCGGCCACTTTCTTATCAATAAATGTTGTTTTGCAGTTGTTAACTGTGAAATATCAGTTTTCAAATGCCCCAACTCTTCATCATAGCGTTAATCGTCAATGCATTTAACACCATCATCATAGCTTTCATCGTCATCGTCAATGCATTTAACACCATCGTCATAGCGTTCATCAGTGCCTGTTTTACCAAACAGTTTTCTCACAAAATATGTTTCTGTTGGTGTCTGTGAGTAGTCTAAATTCTTAACAGCAAATGGAACAACTTCTTTTATTAAGTTCTTATTCTCATTTGTTACATTTCCAATTTTTTGTCCCAGATCTTCTATCGCATCTATCAATGGTTGATCGTGTTTTTTATTTTTATCATACTCATCTTGACGAAATTTTCTAAAAGTATTAAAATTTTCAATTAGCTGCCTTCTTCTCTCTATATTCTTCTCTAGATTGTTTACAATTTTTATTTGATCCATTTATTATATAAATAAATAAAATGAACAATGATAACATAAATTTATACTACCTCAAATGTATAAAAAATACTCTAAGTGGTAAAATTTCATATGAAATTACAAATAATAACAAAGTAAGAATGAAATGTGTTTGTAGATGTTTTGTTACCAACAAACTCGATATTCACTGGTGGGGGTATAAAAAACGACATTGTAAATTAAATTCATAAACCAATAAGAAAAAAATTCCCCAGAAGAACTGTTTTATCTTTTGGTATCAATGATCTTTGGCAAGCTGATTTAATTGAGATGAATTCTGGATCTTTAAAAGGTATACACTGCATTAACAAAGGGTTTAAATATATATTAACTGTGATAGATTTTATTTCCAAATATGCATGGGCTATACCAATCAAAGATAAAACTGGTCAAAATGTTACATTAGCATTTAAAATTATTACGAATGATTGTAATCCCATATATTTACAAACAAAGGGAAAGAATTTTACAAAAATAATTTAAGAAATTAACGGTCAATAACAACATAACACGCTATTCAACATACAGTGAAATGAAAGATAGTGTTGTAGAAAGATTTAATAGAACATTAAAGGAGAAAATGTGGAAGATATCTACTGTGCAAGGAAACTATAAATGGGTGGCTATATTACCTAAATTAATAAGTGAATACAATAATGCTGTTCACAGTACAATCAGAATGAAACCCACCAATGTAAATGCAAAGAATGAAAGTTCTATTCTAATCAACATGTATGGAGAAGAAAGAAAAATGGTTTAAACCAAAGTTTGCAATAGGAGATAAAGTTTGTATAAGTAAAAATTAAAATTTGTTTGAAAATGGATATACACCAAATTGGTTCACTGAAGTATTTGAGGTGTGTGAAGTATTGCGCACAAACCCCACGACATACAGAATAAAAGATTTTAAACTGAACTATTTAAAGGCATTTTTTATGAGCCAGAGCTGTTTAAGACTAAATATGATTAAGACTACTTAATGGAAAAAGTTTTGCAAAGAAAAGGAAATAAGCTGCAAATTAAATGGTTAGGTTTTGATAGTAGTCATAATTATTGGGTTGATAAGAAAAGTGTAGTTGTTAAAAAAAAAATTTTTCTATGTAATAAATGTATCAACAAAAAATTGAAAATTATGAGCGTCAGTCATTTCCACCAAATGACCAAACAAAAATAATTTGAATGAATACAACAAGCTCATTGAGTTTGGTATTCCTATTGACGATGCATTTTCACACCCGAATGAAGCTTATGTATACCAATTGTAAAAGCTAACTAAAGAGATACAAATGCTGATTATGAAAAAACTTCAGCTATTGAACTTTGTAAGAATTTCTTCCAATTCCAGTTCTCAAGAATATAAATCTCGAAATATGGTTGTATAATCGAAAGTATTGCCAACCCTGGCATCACTTCAACAATGATGCACACATTGCAAGGTTCGGAATCAGAATCAGCATACTTCCAAATGTCGGGGATAGAACTAGGTAAATATGTTAGGAAAGATAAGTGTAACGAATGTACCTATTCATTAAGATATTTGTTTTGTATTTATGAGAGATTGTAATGAAATATTCTGGAAAGGTGGGTACAAGATCACACTCATTCGAAATTCTAATGATGATGCTTCTTTTTACAGAAGACCCCCAAAGAAAGCAGATGTATCCAATGATGAAGATAATAGACCAGATGCTGGTAAAATTGTTATTGAGAAAATGGAAATTCTATGGCCAATTGTTGAATACGATCCTATTTATGGGGACAAAATTAAAGCAAAATTATACAAACACCCCAAAATTCCAATTGATTTTAATTATTGGCGATGTCTTGAAAAACCAGTACCTACTAATGCAAACTCATTTCAGTTTGATATAAAAGATCAATTCAATTCAATCCAATTTGGTATGTCAGACTTTGTCATTGTTGGTTTTCAGCAAAACAGAAAAGAATATCCTGGCAATTCACACACGGTTCAATATTTGACTCTAGTTTTGTCAAAAATATTTCTATTAAGAATGGACGGAATGAAGTTTTTCCGAAAGAGAATTGGAATTTAAACATTGATGATAAAATTTTCGATAAGATGCATATTGCTTACACTAATTTTAGAAATTCAAAGACTAAACTAGATACCCCTTATCATAATAATGAACTGTGCTTCAACTCTGGGTCATTTATAGGGAGAAGACCATTGTATGTTATTGATTGTTCTTACAGAAAAACTGGTATTGTAAAAGATCGAACTAATCTGAAACTTACAGTTGATTTTAATAAACCATTATTGGCTACAACTATTTGTACTGTGGTACTCGTAAGCCAAAGAAACATAATTTATGATGTCAAAAGTGAAAGAATCTCCGAAGTTCAATAGTGTGCAAACATGTATAGTTATTAGTTTGTAATGGATGGTTATCCATTAAAATATTTACAGTTATATAATTTCTCTTATTATCACTCTTTTTCAATTTTGTAGTGCCCCCATGGTAGTGTATGAATACAATCTTTACGAATAAATCTTTTGTCATCTTCGGGATTTAATGCTTTTTTTCTCAACTCAATCATATAGAGTTCATGTTTCTTACTTTTAATAAGATTCATACTTTTGTACAACACTTTTTTTTTTACCAAAGAAACACTTTTTGTAATCATCAAAACTAATCCCATTTCTAACTACAGTTTTTTCACACCCTTTGCTCTTATATTTACACCACCTTCCACATTTTCGATTTCAATCCAATAAATTCTTCTATTATTTTCCATTACATTCATCTTTCATTTTGTCAATAATCTTTTTGCTACCTAACGGTATACCATATGGATGATCTTTTTTTATAGTCAGAAGAATTAAAATGATCGACCATTTCTTTCGTGTCATTGTAGAAGTCTGATGTTTTTATTTAATAGATGTATGTATCAGTATCTTGGTAGCACAGTTCAATATTTTTCCCATACTTTGGTTTCATTATATTATAGTGAAAATCGTACATTAAGACTTTCGATAGATCAAGTTTGCTCATTCCAAAATAAATGGGTTTGTTAAAGTACAGTTTTGTTTTAATCATATGAACTGCAACCAAAGAGTTAGTCTTTAAAATTTGGTTTAGCCACTTATTTATCCATTTGCTTAGAACTTGTGCACAACTGTATACCCACTCTGTTTCTAATATTTTTCATTGTTTTTCCAAAAACAGAATTGTTCATTTATTTATAAAAATCTTTTTCAAAGTCATTTGTAGACTTTTTTCGCATATTTGTGTTTAGATCAATATAGAACTTGAGCCAATCTGATTGATCAAACTCCAGAACTCTATGGATCTTTTTCAACTTCATTCCAAGAGATATATGTTGCTTAAGATTTACATAGTTACATAGATACATATTTTTCTTTATCATCCAGAGTAGTTAAGAGTTTGGGATATTTTTAACCTTCTGGTATTTCATTCTCTGGTGCCAATGGCAGATCTTTGTGGAGATTGTGTAGTTCATGTGGGTATTCCAAATCAACTTCCAATATATAAACTTTTCTAGAATCATCTTGTATTTTTGTTACATATATATTTGTATTTCTCCACTTAAACCCACCACAGGGTAAATACTGGCTCATAGCCCATCAATATGTTATTGGTGTCCAGATATGTAAGATTAAAGATTTACTTTGTACTATCATAAGAATTCATATATTTATTATTTGCTTTAGCATATCGCTTACAACACTGTAAAATTCCACCACGATCACCTTTTTCTATCATCAAAATCATGTCATGATCTGTTAATAATTCTAGTTATATTTTAGTATGTTTGAGCATAGCATCCCATGCTATCCCCGGGGCTATGTAATACCATGCTGGATCTAGCTTATATGTTTTGATACATACATCTCTTAAATTTTCCATTAAATCGGACAATATCAATTCACCAGATTTTTTTATAGAGTTCTGTGTACTCTCTTAGATATCTTATATTGAATTTTTCCCACACCTTTCTCGCAAATATCGTAATCTTTGTCTGTAATGTCACATTTATTGAGTTTGTTATAAAATGCATCTTTGGATGGAAGTGATGTCTCACAGAAATTTTCATCACTATCCATGTAGTCATTTGGATAAACACCGTTTCTTATAACAAAGTCAAGAAGTTCATTGGAAAAATGCTTACATGTTTCTCGGAATTGGCTTCTGGAAAGGTTGCTAGAGAGTTTATCGATACTACTAGCCATAAATTTAAATGAGTCAATAAATCGGAGATTTACACTTTTACATACATGTTTCGTAAAACAAATATATTTTTTTTCGTTATTGGGAATTAGATCAATTTTATTTTCATCGATGCCAAGATCTCTTATGAATAAATGTGTGTCATAACCAGATAGATTGTGTATAAACACTGGGACAAAACATGGATTTCTGTACGGTAAGTTACAATCTCTGTGTGCAGCTCTCCTAAATTTCCCCGTAAGATGATCATAATCTCTAACAGAATCACCATTCAAAGACTTTTCACATATATGACAATGGGTAGCTGTATCATAAACAATTTGTTCTTTATGAGTTAGTGGAAGCATTGGTTTTCCATGTGTGTATATATCACCAATAGATTTTGCTTCTTCCATTAACATTTTAACAAATACACTAGATGCATCAGATCCTTCATAAGTTACTGGTGGTTTATAGTATCCATGTTCGTATTTTACATAGTAACATAAGCTAATAGGCTCATGTTTTTGGTAAGGTTTCGTGTAGGGTTCGTCGGGTTTTGGTTCGAAAGTTTCAATGTTAGTCAACAAACATTCGAAATCAGCATATATCACAAATGGAACTCTCAAAGAATGATTTTGGTTTTTAAATCTTAATATGTCATTTTATCCTTTAAATGGTAGTTCAACTCTAACACCATCGTGATCTCGGCAATCTTGTTCGTGATCTTTTAGCTTACTTACAGAGTAGAAATGTTGCCAACATCTATCTCATTTATATATATATATATATTGTGACCATTATTTGATACTTATGATGCGATAAGTCTCGAAAGACATTTTATTCAGCAGTAGTGGTCGTTCTTTTCGTCTTTGATGTAGAGTAGGTTAATGTGCTTATCTGTCTTATTTTTTGTCATTTTAATGGGAAGATTATATATTTCTTACCACAGTCTTCTTCTTCTTATGTGTATACATTAATATAAATTCCACTTCTTTTCTCAAAGATTGGTATGCTATCCAATGAAATTGGAGATTCCAAACCCTTAAGTGCATCATCAAACTCATGTTCGCAAGCTTCGTATTTATTCACTCTTTGAGGGTCTCTTTGTACTTGATGCAATGCAGATAGAACAGACCACAAACTTTAATAATTTTTCCTGGGAGATCAACATAAGAACTGCCCTTGAATGGTACATATTTATTTATTCGAACTTGTAGTTTAAATATTCTGTTGAGTTCCCACTATGATTTTTGGTCTGCTTATGGCATAATAATCTTCCAGATTAGTCGATTTCAGTATAATTTCGTTCTTTGTTTTAAAGGAGCTTTCTACATATTCAATATTCTCACCAATTCCCCTTTTGTACTCAGTGAAGAGTTTCATGTTGACTTTGAGTGATTTTAATTGTTTATTAATTAGTCCTGTGACAGTTTCTTTTACATCGTTTAGGAAATGATTTGGGTCTATGTATGCATTCACATTCTTTACAGCATAAGTCTTGATTCTACTTTGAAATGCTGTTTCTATTTATTCTACACTGAATCTGGGCGTGTACTTATGAATTTTACTTCTCAAGTGACTTCTTATGAGAGACGGTTTGTAATAGTGATTACAAGTTTTACATTTAAATTGTTTCTCTCGTGGGAACTTCTGTTTTGATATTAAATGTTGTGATATTTTATAAATTTCCCATGCATTTGTTGTTTCATGTGATTTATTATGTATTGGTGCAAGACCTTTGCGCAATCTACTTTTAAGATGACTTCTTATGAGAGCTGATTTGTAAAAGTGATTAAAAGTTTCACACTTGACATACTTCTCTTGAGAGTTCTTCTTTTTTCACAAAAACATCTTTCTTAAATTTTTATTCTTTCCAAACATTACCAGTTGAGTTAGCCTTTTCATTTCCATGGTCGTTATCATATTAGATACCAGCTGATTTTTATTTGCATCCATATTTTATTTTTTACGTATTCAATTTTTTTGAGCCACTTTTTTTTTTGCAACTGCGCCCAAACACAGCTTTTTACGCGTATTTTTGCATATGCACTCAAACGCAAAGTTTAACGCAACTTTTTTTTCTAAAGACTATGATCTAACCAAACGCAACTTTTTGAGCCACTTTTTGTAGTTGTGCTCAAATGCTACTTTTTGATCCACTTTTTTGCAACTGCTCCCAAACGCAACATTTTACGTGTATTTTTGCAGATGCATCCAAACGCAACTTTTTGAGCCACTTTTTTGCGGTTGTGCTCGAATCGGCATTTATATACTACTTATATGGGCATCTTACAAGGGGATAATACTCCTGGTAGAATACTTAAAACATTAAATGCCTTAACAATCTACAAAGAAGGCACTGTGCCAATATTTAAATGGAAAGCCTTCTCAGACGACACAACAAAATTAAAGGGACGAACCGAAAGGCGGTAGCCTGCAGCCCGTCAACGCTCCAAACGGAAATACAAATTAAAAATTTACATTTAAAAGGGATATCCCCTTACAGGCTGGTTAGGGTCACCTGAAAATAATGAAAGTAAATCAGCTGGCCATTAAAGCCCTAACCAGTAAATGAAGACACATGACGCAAAAGGTAAAATATGCTACTAAACAAGTAATGAGTGGAAGCCGCAATTGACTAATAAGGCGTTGATACCCAAATGTGGCGAGGAGCTTGACTAAAATAAGTGCTTTAACACCCGAAATGTCTAAGTAATGCTGGTCGGACAAACGTAATTAAAATACGAATCAAGTTCACGAAGTGTATTAGAAAATTATAAAGCACAAAATATATACACGACCAGCTAAAAAGGCTACACTATCATTAAATCAATTTAAAAGGGGCCAAAAACACACACTACGGCCCCCAACTCACTACTTCAAATGATCAACTTCTCATTAACTCCCAATATGCAACTACTAACATATTCAAAAACCTTAAAAATAATTTACCACGGAATCGATATTACATTTTGGTGAAGTTCAGATGAAAACACCGGCAGCTACAAAATGCCAGTCCACAGCCCTATCGGATTATCATGTCATCGCACGCCCTTCGTTGAGGCCAGACTGCCTACACATGATGTAGATCGAGAAGTGCCTTCAGTGGGGAAAAAAAAAATTAATGCTGAAGCCGATAGAGGGGTTCACGCAATCGGGAGAGGCAAAGGTGTAGGGAAAGCCATGGGTTAAGGGAGGGGAAAGAGACATCACATGGAAGTCAGCGCGAGCGCAGTGATCAAGACGGCGGCGAAACTAGAACAAATCTGCGCAGGTGTCGTTGAGAAATATCGCGACTGTTACAGTCCTGTATAGAGGGCGTCTCAACCTGAAGAAAGCAGGGTAGATCAATGGAAAGTTTATATCTTAGGCCGTGCGCAACAAACACGTTGCAATTTTTCTAAAATTTACTTCTTAAATGTAAAAATATAATTGATTAAAATCGTCTATAATTTTAACAAAATTTAAGCGCATTTACATTATGGATACTTAAGAAAGCAGAATTGGCAAGAAGAGCTTCGTCGTGGAATATCGCCATCATGCTTACCATGACTGTGTGTAAGAAAATGGTAATAATAATTAAGGAAATAATTTTTATAATTATTTTTATGTGCGTCCATTTGTCACGAACATTTATAGCTGAAACTGACGTAAATATAAATAATTACTAAATTTATATGAGATAGCATTACTACGATTTTATTACACATGATCATAAAAAATATTATGACGACCTTTCTTGAAGATTCTCTTGCAAATTCTATTTTCCGGAGCATCCAGAATGGAAATGCGCTTAAATTTGGTTAAAAATACAGACTATTTTAATCGATTATTTTCTTACATTTAAAAGGTATCTTTAGTAAAATATTTTATAATGTTACAAAATATATACGCTATTTCATATACAGTATAAATCGCACTTTTTCTGTCAATTTTTATGGAGTCTGCACTACTTTTTAATGAGTTCTTCACGTTGTATAGTCGGGTGCAGTGCTCCATTTGCTCCATCTAAATTGTCGTGAATCTGGCACCCTTTTTTGAAGTACAAGGGGAGTATACGGGATGCGAGTCGTTTAGTAAATGTCAAGTCTTCTCGTAACTTCAAGAGTGCTCGCAACTCTAACCAACACGCTAGCAACACGCTAAATTTTTAAGAATCTGTTTTTCCTGACAAAACAAGACGTGTACTGGAACGTGGTTCGCATCTCCAGCGCAACAGTAACTATGAATACCAGTCTTAGAAGTGCTTGAGTAGATGACACAACTGGACTATAACAAGTATTCTTTCTGATGAAAATCTCGATGTTATATTGTAAGGTTTGGACAACCACTAGTGTTTATTCTAAAAGTTTGACAATATTCGTCAATAAAATCATTCTCAAAAAATTATAATGCGAGGTATTATGCATATACAGAGTGATTCGCAATTAGACCCACAAACTAAACTTCGGGATGTGATTCTTCATGAAAAAGTAAAAGGAAAACATTTGATACACTTTACACCTAAACCGAATATTAAGGGCCTTATGAGCCCTTAAAAAAAATACAATGATAACTCTCGGAACATTATTGTATGTTATCGGGAACTTCAACGTAAGAGCAGATATTTTACACAAATACGGCTTAAAATCTCGTTTTTTTTAAATATTATTATTATTTTTGTTGTTTTTTTTTTTTAAGGGCTCATACCTCCCTTAATGTTCGGTTTAGGTACAAAGTGTCACAAATGTTTTCCTTTTACTTTTTCATGAAGAATCACCTCCCGAAGTTTCAGTCTGATTATATATAATAAAAATGTTAACTATAATGTCAAGCACTTATTTTTTCGTGGAATAAGAGTCAGATTACTAGTCAACTACAAAGAACTGCGGTGTATTGATCGTTTACCCCTCTCCCCGCACACACACGACGTAGATTTCGTTTTTCTTTCTGAAGAAACTTGGTCTTCCTTCATATCTGCCCCACGCGTGGTGCTAAATATTGATGTTCTCCCATGCCCTTCTGATACACCCCTTCCCTTTTCTTTATGTTGTTTGTTCCCTTTACACTGCCCACTTTCAGACTCTTCGAACTCTTTGAGACTTCAAATCTTTAGCCCACGCAAAAAAAAAATCTTGTTGCCATTCCTTTTTGTACTGGCGTGCAAGCCACCATATAGCTTATCTTAGAATTAGATGTGCATTTGGAAGGAGAGAGGTTGGAGAATCTTTTAATAGGCCGAACAACTTCACAACAGAAAATCAGCGAAAACACCACTTAGTGAAGCAGTTATAAGTTGCTTAGAAAAATAAACACTAAAAGTAAGCAAATAATTGCATTTATTGTGGCTTGAAACAGCTGATTTTATGCGTTTCACAATAGTATAAATATCAAATACTAAATATTATTAAAATATGTTTTCTGTCACCTGGTGACAATTACGACACGTAATTTGCTAGCCTATACGGCGGACTAAATGCTATGCCATTTCAGCAAGCACGTTGTGGCTATGATGCTCTACGGAATGTGACAAGTCGCCAATTGCTCGCTTAAAAGACGGATATTCGTTATAACTGAACATTGTGCTTATGCCGGGAGCAAAACATAATCGTTTTACACCCGTGACACCCTCAGTTGAAATAGCAAAGAAACGTCTTTGCGTAGAGTACACAGAAACGTTTATGCTGTAATAAATCATATACACACGTCTATGTTTACATATTATACATATAGGCTGTTCACGGTAAAATGAGCACTTTTGAAAGCCCTGCTTGAGATCTACTTGTGTACATGTTCTGTATTCTTCCGCCTTGTCAGATTAACATTGTCATGGCCCTCATCACTTTATTCGTGCGTCGGTCAAGTGAAACTGTGAAATTATTAGAAAAGTAAATATTTTACACATCTGCTCATTTTTACACTTCGATGCATTAAAATAACCAGAAAGCGAAAGAAATAGTTTAAGTTAGCAGAAATGGTTGCCTAACACTTTTTAATTTGACGTTAAGACACTGAACTACTTTCCGATCCATCGTTACCAACTTAACAAGGTTCATGTCACTCAGGTCACTGTGTTACCCGTTAAAATATATGCAGGTAGGAGCAGCGACCTTTTCTTATGTTGATTTCGAAAGTGCTCACCTTATCGTGAACAACCTTCACATGTATGTAATAATTAAACTAATCGTATAGATGACTGAAAGGCTATAAAATAATTCTCAATCACCGGGACAACATGCCGGCCAACATGTCGGCGCAATGTTGGCCGCCCTCTCAGTAACACACTGATATCGATGCCCAGGGTAGATGCGCAGTCGTCTTGCTAGCGTTGTTTCCACGGTCTTTCGAGAGTCCTTCCTTACACAGTGTGAAATGTTAAGCCACTCTCACACTATCAAATTTTTGCCTTCAACTATATTTGACAATAAAATTTGAAGACAAAATACGGCCATCAAATCTTTCCTTCCAACGAATTTTATCAAATAATCTTGAATGTGTTTGGAAATGTGTCACACTGTCAAATGTTTTTATTGGAAGAATATAATTAAAAATTAATTTTTATAGTGAGATATTGCTTTTGTTTTTCTATGCGGTCCATTACAGGAAGAAATGTAAGTAATATTGTAGTTTATTTTCGTTTCTTTACTAAATTAAAGTTTTATTTATAAGGTATGTTTCCTACGTCGGCGCAAATGCCGATAGCGGTGTCAGCGCTGGCACCAGGTACGTTGACATTTTAATTTTTAAGCAATCCTTGTACACAATAGCAATAAACAAAAAGTTAATGAGCAGGGAACAGAAGGAGTGGTCCAGGTAACAGGAGATGAGCAGCCCCAAAATGTTACATTGTGCCAGGTCTGAAAGTTTATGTCACTGGCGCTGGCAGTTATTCTCGTCGCCTAAAATTGTATCTTCGTACCGTTTTAAAATCCAAATCAATTCTTTACAATATTAAATATCACGGATTCCCCAAGCCGGGGGGGGGGGGGGGGATTTTATTACAGAAATATTTTTGAAGGGAGTTAACAAAAGGATGAGCTACGTTTATCTAAGAATGGCGTAAAACTTCACAGGCGTAGTAAGTGTGCGAGGAAGGCGGGTGAAACACGCCCTCAGTGTTTTATTGCTCTGAAACTCAATGTCTCAATAAATATTTTCTTTGTGGGTTTTATATAAATTATTACACTTTAAAAATATAATTTGCATAGAATACATTTCCGTCAGACTGTAAGGTATATTTAATTGTGTGCAAATAAGGAATTGGCATTCAATAAGAAGCTAACCACCTCCCCCTTTTCATAACCGAAACAGAACAACGCTGTTGGGAAATGTGTATATGACTGTAAAATGAACACATAGTCCCTTTATTGATGCAGTCTATCAAAATTTACGCATAATCATTATTTTTAATTTTAGTCGTAACGTGTTTCGGTGGTGTTTCCGAGAGTATTTACATGGTAAATTAAATAAGAACAAAACAAAGAAATCGTAAACTAGACAAATGCTCACATAAATCCTGCAATATTATTGTCGTTAAAATGTAAATATAGGGTAATTGGTCAGAGGAAGTGTGCCAACTTTTAAAAGTAAGTAAATATTTATGTAAACAGAGAGCTCAACTTAGTCGAAGCCACCTGGATTTGACAAATGAAGAGGCAAAAGAATATGTCCATTGTTGTAACTCGTAAGTTTGTTAGCTGTACAGCTGGCATGCGTCCTCTACCCCCACCCCCTCCCACCCCCTCGCCCACACACACAAGTATCGGAAAGCGCGATGCAAGGCATTATCGTGCTGTGGAAGCTTCGCGGGCTGCCAACATCATCTGCTCGCTGTTGGCACGGTGTTGCCCCACGGCTGCCAACTTCACAATAACGCGCGCCACTCACTGCACTCACGCCCTCGGTAATGGTTACAGATGTTTCTGGGGCCAATTCAAACCAGCTCGCACCGATAAGCACCATCTTCTTTCAATCTGGGCGATCTTCAAGCGTTTTCAAAGAAGTACTTTTGAAAATGCCTGTGTGTCCGACACAGCACCTCTTTATGGTAGTTTATCTTTAACACAAGCACAAAAAAAAAAAAAAAAAAAAAAAGGAGAAGAGAAATTTCTACCCTTGGAAAAAATTGCCCGCCAGCCACTTCCTTTGATTCAATGAAAACCTGTGACTTCAGGTTTTTTTTTAAAGCGAATTAACTGAAACAATAAGAAAAATCTTAGTTGACAATTATGCAATTGCTTCTTGTACAACCTGAACGCATTAAATAAATACATTTTTCACTGTGGCAGAGACTTTAGTTAAATATGTGAATGATTCTCTGTCACGGAAACACAAATTATATAAAATTAGCCATTTCTCTCTCTCTCCCCCCCCCCCTCCCTTTTTTACACAAATAATTATATCTCAGAACCCGAGGTTTAAAAAAATTTCGTGAATCCGACTTAACTACCAACGCGATTACTTACCAAATCAACAGATCCAAACGCTCGCGACATAAACACACGGCACAACAAGACTGACCAATCAGCCCATTTTCAACAAAAGCGGCGACTCTCGCGCATTAATTTCAACACACATTATTTTAAATCGTAGTAAAATCTATACACGTTGAAAATAGTATAATTTGACACTGGTAGGGCAAGCACTTTCACTGTGAACATTAACGCTGTTTGACTAAAGAGCTGTTTGTACAGTACGGAAGTTGAGCAGGCGCGATCTCCCAACTCAGTTCCGAGAACAAAATTGTTGTATGGTTTAAAAACAAGATTTTGTAAACTAGTTGCCGAAGATCTTCCTGTGACTCTATAATAATTGAAACACTTTATCTTTACAACGATTGTTTTACTAAACATACTAAGTTGTTTCCGTGGCTTCTTGCATAAATTAAGCATAACGTCTACAGTACATACTTATTGAAATTCAACATTAGTTTCACACATTCAACGTTAATGTTCTGTGACTTTTTTTTTTTTAATCTACTTAATCTTGAAAAATCGTTGCCACAGAATTATTAGTGACAATTCAGAAAAAAAAATTACAATGTTTAAGCTCGTTCTCATATCTGAGAACACAAAGTGGAAGCAGATTACCTGATAGCAAATGGATAACTAACCTTGACACCGTTTATTATCATTCCGACTGATTTCATATTATCTTAGCCTCGCATGAGAATAAAAATTCGCATTGTAGGACTTTTTTAGTATCTATAAACATTTAATAGTCTTTCTTAAATTATAATAAAGGGATTCATGTATTCGCATTAGTGTTCTACAATGGTTCAAATTAAAAACTATTTTTAATTATTTTTTTGCACGCATTAGATCCAATGCGCCTTTATTTCTGGTGGACATATAGTAATATGAAACAATGAACGGAATAGCCATGTCAAAGTTATCAGAAAATAAGAGAAAATATTTATCTCCTTTGTCCTCTCAGTCAAAGTGAGTTTTATTCTACTTAGGTTAGGGGAAAAAACAAGTTTTCTGTCAGGAGAGTTTCGACATGATGAAAATTCCTGCTGCACGGTAGGCTGGTATTTCAAATGATCGCTTTTAAACCAGCATTGAACGGAGGAAATCTGTTTATTTGAGTAAATATTCGTGTTTGGCTCAAAATTGTAATGTATACTTACCCCAGTCGAAATATTAAGTATTAACTTAGTTTTGTCACTGTTATTCACTCCCTCCGATGGTGTTTACAAAAGCAACTAGTAAAGATCGAACCGTGTTCGGCACTGAGCAATCATAAGCCAGCAATTTAAGTGCGAATTAAATATAGCTGTCGTCAAAAGGGACTCTGTAGAAATATCCTTTTCCTTAAGAAAAACTGTGCGGGAAAGCCCTACAAATAATATTTTTTTAACAATTTCGATTTTTTCCTATGAAATTGCAAAATTTAAATAAAGTAATGGTGTAAGTCAACGTTTTGCTGCAGCCAAAGTACGGTAGATATATATAAAAAAAAAAGTGAAAATAGTTTGTTATATTGCCATTCTATAGTGCGAATTACAAAGTTCGTTCTTCACGTGGGTTCTAACACAATACAAATAGAATGATTTTACACAATTACATTTATTAGGTGAAAATTGCAATGATCCCTCTTACTTACATACATAATGGTAAAAAATCCGGTACACACGCAACATTAGTGCGTGTGGCACTAATGTTGCAGCGAAAATGTTTAGTTGCCAACCTTTCAGTGTCGAGTTTCCTTACCTACGATGCCAATTAATAAGCATATTTCGACGTCTTTGGCGGTGTTAATTTCTGCATGCGGCGGAAGGATACAGTGAGAGAGATTTGGGCGGTACTGGACAGTCGATGTCTTCAACGCCGTTAGAGCTGAAGCGATGCAGATATGGAGCAGTGACGGAACACAATGTTGAGAGAAATTGCAGAACCCCGAGAAAATCCAGCAGGGAACGGCAATTTCTACCACGTTTCCGTAACTTGAGGAGCGGTAGCGAGCAGAAGGGTGCATAGTTATGAGAGAGAGAGAGAGAGAGAGAGAGAGAGAGAGAGGGGGGGGGGAAACTTTGCAGGGCTTTTACTATTTACAGCTGGTCACATTTCCCCCCGACCACCTACGGCCCGAAAAGAGAAAAGGAGGAGGAGGGGGAGGTATGTCGTGCGGCTTTGTCGCAGACAGCTTCGTATCCGTCTCCATGTAGACTCGTCTCCTGAGAAGCGTAATAGGCCGAGGAAACTTGGTGCTGTGTAGCAGTCGTGCCAACACACTAACGCCACAAGTTGAGTGGAAGAAGGGAAGTGAGAGAGTTCAAATTGTTTTGCAGGTCAAGTGAGTACAGCTCACTACCTGGTGAGTTCGCACTGCTGTGGACGGATATAACGTATTACCGGAGAACTTCGGAACTGTAAAACAATTCAAGAGGTCATTCCAGATTTCCAGACGCAATAGAAATCCGCAATATCCCCATTTACTTCAAGTCTGATTTCGCAATGGCTCTAGCATTAAAAGTAATACAAGTCTATAAATTATCTTTGAATCATATCAGAAGTGTAGTTAGATCTTGTTTGAAACATGAACTCCGAAATCTGACGTTAGAGATAGCTTGAAAACCATCTTTATAAAGTTCACTAAGGAAATTCCTAGGCTCTACTCCCATCTGTAAAACGATAAGAATGCAATAAAAGAAAAACCAAAAATCAACTTAGAAGAACACACATTTACGGACTCATATCTTCGGAAGCTGTAAAAGATGGGTTAAAAAAGAATTTATGTTACAAAAGTGGTTCTCAAAGTATTTCGGTTCACGGAGATATTAGTGTATCAAAATTTCCCTACGCCGCTAGTCAGAATGTAGAGCTACTTAGTGTTGTATTTTAGCCAAGTTAATTAAAGGTTCAGGATAGCGGAACATTCATTTTTTTTTGCATATGCACCAAACACATTCACAGTACTTATAACGCGTGTCGCCATTCCCCTCAAAAATATACGATCCGATGTTTTGCCTATTATATTTCAAAAGCTAAACTACATTTTTAAATGGCCACAGCCTGTTTTATGACACCTATATAATCAAACGCAGAAATTTGTGCACTTTGTAAATAAAAAGAAGATTTTCAGTAAAACGAACTTTGCTCAGCACAAAAATAAAATACTTAATGTTTTGCTTCCCGTCATCTTAAATCTACCGTATAGAGGAATTTAAAATTAATTAAAAATACGTAATTACATATTTTTATTAACCACAGCAGTGGCTAAATTAATTGTAATTGGAGGGATGGGTTAGCCCGTTTTCATACCACGTCTTGTAAATTCTTCATACAAAAACTGACAGCCCTGTTTCAGTTTCAATTTTTTTTGCACATTGTGACCGTAGTCTTCAACCACAGGCTTACAACCAACCACCACACCCTCTTTGCGTCTCTTTGTATTTCCACGAGGACAGACATAAGGAGAAAACACAAAACGTGATCCAACTGTCAACTTCACCAACATCAGTGTAATTCAGTGTTAATAATGGGCTTGCAATAACTGTGTTCAAGTAGGGAAAAGGGACTTTCAATACTACCTAAGAAGCCACTCTTTTAAAGTCAAAATATACCTTTATTCAAAACACTCACCATAAATGCACACCATTTGACAATATAACAATAACGCAAAATCTGAGTTTGAACAATGTAAGGTCCAAAACAATACAGGACTGTTTACTCTGAATACACACGAGTATGAACAATTTAAAGGGTCCAAAAACAGTTTACAAGACTATCTGTTCGCAATACACAAGAGTTTTTTCTTTACAAAATAGAACCCTAGATAGTTTGTACAGTATTAAATATATATATATATATATATATATATATATATATATATATACAGCTTGTTTGATAAACAGTTTGGAGACACAAATTAAACCTCCTTCGCTCCGAAACACTGTAGAGAGTGGCCTAAAGAACTTTCCCTTTTAATGTTTCCCTCTTTACCTGGCTTCAAAACTCTTGGATGGAGACTTTAATAACACCAACACTACACCAGACAACCTGTGGTGACCAAGGATATTCTCCCCACGATAACTAGGAATGGTCCGCACTTCCACCAAAGGACATTCACTTCCCCAACTAGAGGATTAGGCAAGGGATACTCTCCCCACGGTAACCACAAAGGTGGTCCGTACTTCCTTTCCACACTTCACTTAATCCACACACACACACACACACCAAACTCCAAGTCTCAGTCCAAGTTCCCATGAAAATTCTTTTGTCCCTTCCAACACAACGACTTCCCAATACTTTACTCTGTTGTTTCCTCCCTTGGGTCCCCACTGTTCCAGAACTTTCCCATTCCTTCTACTACGGATATAAAACACCTTTCTTCGCGAACTGTCCCTCGTAAATTACTAGTCTCACATAGCACATCCAGCACACGAGTGAATAACTATCTGGCGTCGCATAAGCATAAGTCCCATTATCACTCTTCGCCGACTAAGTTCGGTTAACGTCAAAATATTTTAAGTCCATACGGGAACTCTGAAAATTACAAGTTCAAACACTGCTCCTCCAGAGACTAAGCCTTTTATCATCACACAGCGGCGCACCAGGTTACTGCAAGCAACAGACTTCCTTAGCACACACTTCAAACAAACGAAAACTATTTGTGACGGCCACACATCCGTCGTAACACAACCAACTTACACGACTAACTAGTGCCCAGCTATACACAAACACATGTGTTGCTGTGAATGTAATTAATATTCACTGTTATTCATCATGTAACAGCAAATATTCATCTTTAACTGACGTTGAACAGATATTCGTCCTTAACTGACGTCCAACAAACACTCCATGTTTCCAAATCCTCTCTCTTCAGCACATTGTCGCAATACAGCTCAATAAGGTATTCTTTCTACAGAAGTAAATTCACATCAAGGTTTGGTTCTCAAACAGTCAGTTGAACTTGGTGATATGATCATCTTGGAACTTTCTTTTCAAAATAGCTGTTGGTTTGAGATAGATGTTTTTGAAAATATGGTGCTAGGAAAAATATAATTGGGGACACATACTACTGCAGCAATAATAAGCTATCGTTGCCACTGTCTTGAGCTTTTTCCTCCACAGCAGTAATATTTATTTTATGAAAATTTCAAATATTCTGCTCCTATTTCAAAATGTACATATTGTCTCATAAAGGCGAAATACACTCAATATTTAGGGATGTAGAATAGTTATGCCAATTCAACCAAAAAAAAATGCTTTTAAAGAAATGTAACTCATTTGTGTTTATAATAAGCAGGAACAGTGTACGTTCCTTGAGTACTTTAAAATTTCCAGACTGTACTTTATTACTACATTACCATGGTGAAATGCGTTAGTAAATTAAAATTGCATTTATTGCTCTCACAATCTCACACAATTTTAAACATGTTTTCCCTCAGTGGCTAAGTTTGTATAAATATATTCACTTTAAAAGCACATTCTAAGAGCAGGTTCAGTCACAGACTCAAGTACTTCAATATTATTGCTTCTCTATGAGTGATGCAATGTATTCAGAACGCGTTTGAAGTGTTTGCTTCGAATATGTGCCTGCCGATCTCAATAAGAGGTTGACAAACAAATACTTCCATCAAGACACCTACAAATGACATTTAGCTACGCCAAATTAATTTTGTTATGGTTCGTCTGCGAGGAAGTTTATTTTCAATACTATTCACAATTAACATTTGTGAGACTCTTTGTTTCTGACCCACCTCGCTGACAAGTCAGACTTTAATAATGATGCAGTGGAATAGGCTATGGTATTGGTACTACAGGAAACTAGCTTCTCTTAATCAAGTAACCAATTTATTATTGGCGATTATATAATCAGTTATTGAAGCATGTTTACTGTTTCTTGATAAACGCGTTATATAACCCATTGTGTTTTATTTTGTGTCGAAAAAAATTAGCTTGTAGTCCTCTAACTGTTATATTCTGCAAAGATTGGACTAAATGTAACCGTTCTGCCACAGTAATTTCCTTCCAGCATTAAATAATTATTTACACTTATACATGTTACGTAACATTATACTGTAATACGAAAGAGTTTGCAATTATCTTTCTTTTCTTTTCCTGGAGTCTGTATACAAACTAATGACAAAACGTTCCAAAGTTAAAATAAATATTGCTTTTAAATTTCTGCCGGTGATAAAGTTGTGGCTGTGTATTCGTCTTTTCTACTTCAAATGTACTTAACTGTCTACTCTTGATGCAAGTTTTCCTTGGTTTCTTTGTGCCCGTCTTTCAGTATTCAATACCACGGCAACTTTTCTTTTCAGCAGTTCCGTTTCTTTTGATGTTGTTGCACCCACTTCCTATGCGAAGATTACTAAGGGGCGCCGACTGCCAGGGCGTATTTAGCGAGTCTGCTACAGAAAATACTCGCGGGAGCGCTGAAGGCGATCCAAGCACTCACATTACACGCCTCATCATGGCCTTTACGCGCAAACCAGTGGAACGGCGTGCAGTCTTCCCATCGGCATCTAGCCTCTGTGAGACTTCCGGCGGCGATCCTGTAATTTTATACAGCAAAAACGAAATTAAAATAAAAGGGCGCTCCACTATCATTCTTATCACATCAAATATCCTGCAACGATGTTTTAATGCCTACAAATTATTGTGAAATTAACAAAAGAGGCGGAAATAGAAAAGAAAAACTAGTTTTTAGACTTGTAAAGTTTCTTAAGCGCTATTCGTGAGCGGACATTAGTCAATGATATTGATTAGTTTCTGAATAAAAGCATTTTATAACCTTAAAATCAGCTCACCGTTAAGGGTGCCAGGTAGGCAGCAGCCTTAATGGCGATAATTTTTATTACCGTAAAACTCTTTTAAGACGTTTTTTAAGGGAGTGAAAAAAAAATGCGTATTAACCAGGAAAACTTCTTTAAAGGGTCAAATTACACATTTTCACAAAGGAAAGGTGCAAAATTCTTATTAAGCAGGAAAACTTTTTTCGTGGGAACTTCTTTACGGGATTTCACCCTACTTCCTTTTTGGTCGTGATATGAAGAAATGGAAAATGGAAAATGGATAACGAACTTTCGAAAAAGAACAACACAATCTATAGGAATTTTTTATTTTAGCTTCTTTTTCGTACAAATCTCAAAATGAAACAAAATTATTTCATAAGACTGAAAATAATTGCTCATGCTATGACAATTTTTCTTGGATATCTACTATCATATTCGCCCATATTTCAAAATATGAAGTAAAACTAGTAAGAAAATAAACCCTTATCTCAGATAAAAATATTTTAGCTAAAAGCAAACCATGTGTCAAAGTAACATTTTAAAATTTGCCCAAATCAAGAGTTAAAGTTAAAATTCTCGTATTTTCGTTAAAGAAACATACTTTTAAAGGGATTTGGTATTTTTATGAAGTTATCATCGATATCGTATCACATAGTAATGAAATATCCTCAAAATAAAAATAAAATATACTGGTACTTGAACAGCTTTAAGAAACTCCGCTATTTCCTTGCGTCTGTTCTTCGTTGCTGTTCTCGCTGTGGACCGCGATCACTCCAGCGTGAACTCTAATGCCCGGTTGCACTATCGTGATTCGAAACTCGATCCGAGATCGGATCTAATATCGACAAAGAAAACTCTTGCACCATTCGAGATCAAACCTAGACTGAAGATCGAGATGAAGTTAATTTCGAGCCGTCGAAATTGGCGGTTCGAAATCTCGGTCCGAGATCAGCAGCCATCATCGACAAATGTAGTTTGAAAATACAGCAATAGATAGACTTACGTTCGATTGTTTTCTTGGGAAATTAAAACAACATAATACACAATTAAATATTATTCAGTAAAATTCGTACAACAATAATTCACTTAAAACAGATAAAACATAGCACATATAGTTATATCTATTGTGAAAAATACGTCTACTTTCATGACGTTATATATTACGATCCAATAGCAAAATTTTTCTCGTACTTAAACTCTATCTCTCACTTTGAAACCAAGATCGAAGAATCGGAGATCCAAAATCATGAAATTTTGTTTGGGCAACACTTTTACATTGGAATCAAGATCAAACTGGATCCTGGTTCGGAACTAGAATCAGTCAATCTCGGATCGGGGAAGATGTTGGTGCAACCGGGCACAAGTAATGTAATATTTTTTTATGTTAAGGAAGGCGTTATCATCCCACTGAAACTCGTCCGATCTTGAAGGACCATATTTTATATAAAGGTTTCCTTCCTCTTCCTTTAACTGGTTTCGGTCCACCTCGAGTCTTTCATTTCTCCAGACTCCTTCCATTCTGGAGGACGTTCCTCTATCTGCCGACTGAGCAGGTGTCTTGACGCCGTGCTTCACAGTGAAATACACTCCTCAGTAAAGGTTTTGCGCGACCTGTGATTGGTCTCACGTGAAGTGGTGATCACTGGGACAGTCGGTGCACTGCAAAGAGACATTCAAGCCTGGCGCGTGCATTCTGTACAGACAGTGTAAGCCCCACACTTTCTCTTGGGCTGCGTGTAGCATAGCAATTCAACGCTATGCGTAATTTTACTACGATAATTAAATCAACGTTTTCCAGAATTGAGACAATTTTTCCTGTTTTTTTTTTTTCCGCCAAGTTATACAAACGTAGGTCAAAACTTTCCATGAAATCGTTTGTGGTTATTCTACCCCTGAAAAACATATTTTATTAGGACTCACAAAAAGTGCATTGAGTTATTCAAATATTCCAAAAAATGTAAAACATTATTTGGCAACTTATAACGACAGCTGTCTTCCCCAACGAGTTTCTGAAAAATTTGCAGATGACCAATAAGAAATATCTTTATACCAGAGGGTCAGTAATGTGAATTGTGAATTCTTACCCCTAAACTACAGCGAAATTTCATTTACCAGAGTAATTTAAGGAAAATATGTAGTTACTTTATATAATTTACGTAATTTTAATTTCTGTATATTATTTTAAAGATGCAAGGAGACAAGAAAAATCGAAGAAAATATTTGGTTTTTCAGAAGTGATGTGACAAATGCTTGCCATGACCTGCCTTACTTTCGTCTTTGTTTGAAATGATATGAAAGTGTCATGCATTCACGTAGACTTGGACAGCTGCTGTATTGATCAAACGCAAGGGATGAGGTGAAAGGAGCCTTTTCTGTTACTTAAACCCTCTCAGTTTGTCAGGCATACCTCACATACTGGTATCTTCACTAACAAAGCCTTTAAATACCTGCATACTGCCAATATACATCACTCTTAGGGTGGTACAGAAGTAGTGTGAAACATGATTATTCTCTACGCGAGTAAAAACGCTACGAGGGATGCAAAATAATAGAGAGTAACTGACTACTAGCTACAACCGGAAGCTTTTATTAAGAGATTTATGCGTCTTATAAATAAGTAGTCTAAAGTTTTTTTTATTTCAAAAAGTTATAAATTTCTTTCGATGCTATAAAAAATTTCTGACTGAAGGTTTCTCGAAATCACATTTTTATATTTTAGGAACTTTGGAGGGTAACATCATCCTCCCTCATTGAGACAATTGAGAGGGTGTTTGTCATGCTATTATCAAATGAAAGTTTGAAACCCTGGTTGATATTATAATTTTATTACTTATGTGAGTTATCATGCTTATATAAGTAAAATGATCGCCTTCATGTAAGACACTCAAGTGAACGGTTCTCGAGAAACACCTGCTGTTTGCCTGCTAGTATTACATCCTGTCAGAAAGAGTTTAACTTTTATAGTGAAAGGGGCAATATTACCGACCGAATTTACTCCGGTTTAATATTTAAATTAAATCACTGAAACATCGAGATTTTTAAGGACGTGCGCCGGGAAGCCTATTATGTTTTATTTCTCGTTTCGTTTAAGGAATTATCTCACAGAACTTTTACCTGCAGTTTAGAATAACCCCGTATAAAATACCTCCGCAATGAACCCCATGTAATGTGTATATAGCCTACTTTCAAGGCATAATACTGGCATAAATACAATTTATTTATAAAAAAATTTAATAGACACAATGTTTCGGAGAAGCAATTTTTGTTAAAACAAAACAAATTTGTAGCGGGAAGAGCAATTTTGGAGAGATATCAACCAGTTAATAACGTACAAATGATTAGGGCAAACGAGGTGTAGAAACGGCATATATCCGTAAGGAAACTTCGTAAAACCACATGAACCACAAAGTCACATTTAAAGCATATTTTTATAGAATACAGTTCTTATATTATATATTCTTATATTCGTTTAGAAGCTTCGTAGCACCACCTGCACCACAAAGTCACATTTAAAACATATTTTTAGAGAACGCTGTTCTTATATTCTGTTAGTTCGCTTATCTACGTTGATTAATCATTTTGTTCATTTCATTATATATATATATATAACTGCTTGAATTATTCCGTAGATCCCAGTAAGCGTTCGAGTTGTGCCAAAAGATCGAGGGTACAGTCGAGATTTGAGATCGAAGACTAGGGAGAGGTGAGACGGCTGGACTATCGAATCTGACGGAAGAAATGTAGGAGAACCGTCGTGATGTCATGAGAGGCCTACGTACATTTCAGTAGCGTGTGGTGAAGTATTGCAAGGTAAGCTGGTGCTTGTTCAGTGCTGTACACATTCGGCGCACGCAGCAGGGACTTGTAACCAGAGTGGAGCAGGAAGAAACTGAATGTACTGCGGCCATTCACGAGAGAGACGCGTGACACCCATTACACACGTGTTGTGACATAAACTGCACTATTGCGTTTAATTGGCTGATGTCTAAACTAACAAACTATTAGGTATAGCGGAGAGTAAAACACAGCTAACTTTGCTTTGACTTTGAAGAGTGACAAACTTTCCACCGCGGAAGGCGTTTTGATCACTGTCATACAATTCCTCTCACCTCGTAGAAAACTGAGAGGATTATTCACATACACACATGTGCCCACACACACATTAAAGGGCACGAACCACTTAATGAGCTATTGTATTGTTACAAATGCCTGAGGGGCCTATCCGAGTTCGTGAAGGGTAGAAGTATTACTAAAAATAAAATAACTATATTTGATTTTTAAATTTATCCACACACCTATCATTTACAACAACAAAATACCAGTCTCCATTATTACACTTTATTTCTTAGTGAACACAATATTTAATGTCTATTTCAAGTCTAACCTAGGTCCTTCTTTATGTCTCTGTTTAGCTGTAGTTAATTAACTCATACTCATCATTAACCTCGTCACTAACCCACATTCAGTCTCTCCGTTGCATTCATTTGTAATATATTTCACTCCCGCATCCAATCCAATAGTCCAGCCTGCCAGTCGCACTCTTCACTGCTCTAATGTTCGCAGTCGCAGATTTCCATCCCGCTGGTCACTTCTCTCGCCGCTCGTTTCTCTTCTCGCTCGTCGTCTATCGCTAGAACTCCAGCTACTTATCCACTAGTGTATGAGTGGCTCGGAGGCACGTCGCACTTTTATACTCGCTCATCTTAACCTAGAAAGTTAGACGCACCCCGAGTCACGCTGAGAACAAGTAGGGCAGCAAACCTCCAGAAAATTCTTCAGATAAACATGGAAATTCAATCAACCGAAGGTGAGGAACGCAAGCCGTAAATGACTATCGCGGGTCCATGCGCGGCGGCAAGCCAGTGTAAGCTGATCTTCGTGTCCGCCGCCCGCTCTTGGGCTACATGTGTGACCTTCATACGTTTCAGCTCTCGCAAGGGATGCTAAGCAATGAGCGCGTGGCAGTGTCATAGTTTCACACACGCAAATATATGTTTAAAGTCTCCTGTCTCTTTATGTGTAAATTATTTAAAGTGTAAACATTCTTGTTATTAACACACTAATTATTTTAGCCCGAGAAATTAATTTTAGATGTGTTAAAAATAAAAATAATACCACCTTGTATTACTGCGTGGCATGTAATTCTTGCATTGGATATTTGACTGCGGGCAATTGAAGTTAATACTACACATAATTCAGCTCAAATTATATCGGCATGTTAAAAAAAGTAAAAACTCTGTAGAGCATAAATTGTTAGGGCCTATATAAGATACAGTAACAGAATTGCATTAAAAAATTTCTGATTGCTGCGACATGACTGAGATCAATTAAATATGATTTCCTGTCTTCGATAAGCTCGTAAGTAACACTGTAATATTTTTGGGATATCGAATAGATTGGGGAATAGCACCTGGTAACAGCACATTAGAGTTTCGAGTATGCATGTGTGTAAGGAGACTGTAGACTCCGTTTACCTTCATGAGAGTCAGTCTGCTTCTGAAAGAAAATATTCATTTTCGCACTGTTTCAAAATACTTATTTTACGAGTAAAATTAAAACTGCTGAATGCTTATTTTTTTTTACATTGAAATACCCCGGTGGTCTGATAATAATTATAAGTAATAAAAAATAATGAATTTTTCTCAATTTCTATTTGGATACGGCTGACATATGGAGGCCTTTTATAAGGTATGCATGTTGTTGTAACTTCATTTATATGCACATGTGATATACTGTATGAGATGTAAGACCTGGTTTTTCTTCCTAATTAAATGAATGGAGTTAGCGTAATTTGAATATCACAGGTGATATTTATATGTAAATTTTCATCTAGTTCATAAGGAAAAAATAGTTGTATAAATGTTAAACATATCCCTTTGTTGTAATTTTGTGATATTTAACCCTGTTTTCATCTATGATAATGTTTTGTTTTGCAAACTATTTTTAAAGTAATGTTAGGAACGTTTGAAGGTTGTTCTAGAAAGTATTAGTTTATGGAATTAAAATAAGTAAGGGGTTCCGATTTAATGGGTTTTTACTGAAGTTAATTAATATTGGTATTTAATTTCAAGAAGTGTTCTTTTTGTGATTAAATGTTGTTAAGTTTAAGATACAGAAGTATGCAAAAGAAGAAAGTAACTGCATAATACTGAGTTGTCAGTAACAGAGGTGTCGACGACGAACTTTCAAAATGATTGAGAACTTCGTCATTTGGTTTTCCGAGTAACTTCTGGTTAGGCATTATCATCCATTTTCTGAAGGAGGTACGTCACAAGGAATAGCTCCACCTTCGGAAACACGATCACCGCTTCAGTGGTTGAGTTGGGCGTCGACTCCAGGACCGTGAATGAAGGAAGGATGTCGGAGTACCTATGCCGTCGTGGAATTGCAGTCGACATGGAGTTGTGAGGTACCAGATTCGAACCCAGCAGGAGAACCTCAAATCTAGCTGAGGGTTACTTTTTTTTCTCATCAACAGATAAGTCCAGCATACACCATATTATTCATGAACCTTTTGTGAAGGCTAATCTAGTAGAGCGTTTTCGAAGGGTAGGCCTATTCCTGAAAATTAATTGGAGTTTTTTTTATCTATGAATGCCTACATGGTATAATAATTTTCTTGTAGTATTCTTTTATATCTTTGAATAATATGCAGATTTTAATTTTAATTTCATAATTTCATGTAATATTGACTCTTGCACTTTATATGGAAGAGTTCCATATCCGTGGTAAATAAATGATGAATAGTAATAATTAAATAAATAAATATATATATAATTTGTACATTCCGTCATACTATTCTGCTATGCTAGAAAGTTTTATGTTGTGCACATTTGATTTGTCGGAGATTGTACCATATTTATTGTAACAGTTCAGGGTAGTAGCACTGACTGATACAGAAATTTGCACCCTTACGTAGGGCCGTAATAGCAACCAGACACTCGTGCATGGGCTAGTCAGACGAGCCAGTACACAATTATCTACACAAATCGTGTGGCTTTCGACATAATTTTAACCCATATAAATCCTGAGAGCCATAGATAAAGTTGCAAATCGTAGTCAATAAGAACTTCCATAGAGTAAGCTATCTAAGTTAATGATATTTACAATTTATGAACCACAAAACGAGGTCGCCATATTTTCTTAGGAAGTCTAAATACATAGAGAACAAAATGTAGTCAATTCCCACAGATAATGCAGTGACTAATATGAGTGGAAATTCAGACATAGAATTGCAGGCAAACACAGATAACACGACCTCCGAAAACGTAACTAACATAGAGAATACTAACGTACAAGAACCCGTAAATGCTAATCTTTCACATACATTCGCATTTGCACAATTGAAGGAGCCGGTGCGAGAAATGAAAGGCGAGTTTATGTGTAAAATGAATGCACGCCTGGAAAAACAGTTTAGTGAAATGAAAGGCGAACTGGTACGTGAAATGAATGTAGGCCAAGAACAACAGTCTTGCGATATGCGTGAAATGAAAGGCGAGTTTAATGAAATGAAAGTCGAGCTGGCAAATAACTTTAACGCAAATGCCAATAAGCTAATTCAGGCATTGTTCGCACAATTCTCATATGTGCGCGAGAAGTAGAGACCCTAGATAAGAAGCTGGAACAAACTTCCGAGGTTTTACGAGGAGAAATTTCTCACACTAGCACAGAAACAGACACTGTATCGGAAAGTTTTGAGCCACTATTTACTGCAGTCTAATACAATACCACTGACATGGAGGAAAGAGTATCCATGCGATCTGAAGCTTCTGAACATTAGGTAAAGAATGAACTGGACAGTGAGGAAACCACTTCTGAAATTAAATGAAACCAAGTTGGCGATGAAATAAAGTTAGTAGAGAACAAGCAAAACGATGACATTCATTAGATCCGTAGAGGAAATACAGCTCAGAAATACCAGTTCGAAGACTGTATATCAAAGTAATTCCATTAATCAGTCATTTATTACAAGTTCGCTCGACAGACAAGAACCCATTCATGCCATTGATAACCCCACACAATCAATTTGTTTTTCGAGTTCATCATTGTACCTCGCCAGTAAACTTTGGGCGGACCAGAAGCTTTCGTTCGAAGGAAGAAGTGTGAAAATGCCACAACTGTCGTACTCAGCTTTGCTGCTAAATCACGTTGTCGTGAAGTTGAAAAGAAACAAAATGACGAGAAGATGGAAGTGGATGAAAATAAGGAGAATAAGAAGGAAGGAAGAAAGAAAGACGAGAAAGAAGAGGACTAAGAAGGGAGGAGAGAAGAAAAGGAAGAAAAGGGGAAAGGGGATAAAGAAAAGAAGAAAGATGAGAAGAAAGAAAAGGATAAATATGCGAAAGAATGTAATTAGAAGAAGGAACCAGAACGAAATGCCGTGGGATCCTAGAGGCACCAACAGACCATATATCCAAGACTTTGAACCATGGAACTCTGGAAACGTTATCAGGTCAGCGATGCCTAGTATTTGACATATCAAAATTACCTCCTCCGCCCGACACTAAATCAACGGAAAATGAAGACATCGAAGAAAGGAAGAAAGAAATGTTGGAATTCACAAGAAAAAAATTAATCTTAACCGCTGAACGAAGAAACAACTACGCGAAAAAATCCAGGAAGAAGGACCTAATCGTTGGACAGCTTATGTTGGTTCTAGTTCATTGCATTTCTAAAGCTTGGGAATATCTTTCCAAGAAATCAATGCCACTGTACGTTGGACCAGTGCGAATTTCGAAGACCAGTAATCATAATTGCTACGAAGCAGTTTTTCCTGAGACAGGAATAGTTATAGGCAAGTACAACATCGTGGCGTTAAGAGAGTACCATTAGCCAATTACGCCAGTTTAGGAAAGATGTTGGAAAAATAAATAAGTATCCTTATGCTGCCAAATGAGAAGTGTGTGATTTTTAGATGTGATTATTGAGAATTATTGTCCTTAAAAGTGAAATTTTGTTGTATTAATTAATGTTTGGGGCTTTTGTTTATGTACATGATGTGTAACGAATAATAAGGCAAAGATAAATGTCGCCAGGTGATGATAAGAATTTGTTCCACGTCTCATAATATTTTATTGTGCCCTGAACGTGTGCCACGTTGATGACGATGTCTTATAAAGAATTGATGATATAGTAGTATATTTTGCAGCAAAGTACTTAAAATTTCCTACCAAGATGGAGGTGTAATTGTGTGACATAAGGAAATGTTCGGCCTAGTTCAGAGTCCGAATCGCAAGCCATGTAAACTGCCTAAATAGGACAAACTAAACATCAAGAAAATTTTTTTTTTCCTTTTTTTGGCGAAGGCTATTAACCAATTTTAATTTACATTACATAAGAACGCACGTCAGTAAAAAGAATTCATCGCTAGTAAAATCAGCAAGGAGAACACTGAGTCCAAGATGTGCAAATTTGCTGTCGGCAATTACAATGAAATGGGTTAATATACAATACTTCGCATTGGCTGATGTGAATTTACAATAACGAAACAAATCCTTTTCCTACGTAAAGTCGTCTGAAGTTACTTATTTAGATGGTCGAGAGTCTTCTTTACACCTATTCATAATTCTAATCGATGGAATGGTTGATAAACCATTCTCTAATAATTTAATTATCAAACCACTGTGAGCATTGGTGGGTGAGTTTGAGGTATCAGTCAGGGTCACACTGGAATTTAGCACAAGGTGGAAAAAAAATGGCGAGTGTTAACTGTGACTAGGGCACTATGAAGTGACGTAGTCTGAGGACTAAAATAAGTGATAGTGACTTTTAAAAGAAAGACAATCACTGGTGTTTATTTGGGCCATCACCCAAAGTGAACTTTTATTTCCTATGAGAAAAATTATTTGGACACCTACTTCATAAGGCAGGAGCTAACAATTGAAACGGTTGGTTGGTGGAACGTATTAAACTGGTTCACATATATACTTATAAGTGTCGCAGAGGAGGTGCTACGCTACCGGCAGGGATGCAGTGGTACTCCAAAGCCACGATGTCAACAGCAGTGTCACTGTGAGACGTAGCCACCTAACGATGTGAGAGACAGTAACATCTACTACGCCATTATATCAAGTGGGTGACCATCCATGTTCCCTTAAAAGATCAAAAACTTAAAAATTCTTCTATGCCATTGTAAGGGCTACTTTGCAAATAGTGTTTATTTTCTGTATTAATTTTGTGTTAAAAGTGTAATCATTATATGTTCATTAGTTGGAGCTCCGTGGAAATTTTAATTGTAAATGAATCAATATTTACGAAGCATATAAGATAACTATTTAAATATTTAAATAAGTAACAGGTATATTACAAGTATTAAGTGAAATTTTTCAAGAATAAACAATTTGTTATTTATAAAAATTTGGACGGACAGTCTGTTACACCTGGTTTTTCTTCCTAATTTGATGAATGGAGTTATGTAAATTTTCATCTAGTTCAAAAGGAAAAAAATAGTTGTATAAATGTTAAACATATCCCTTTGTTGTAATTTTGTGATATTTAACCCTGTTTTCATCTATGATAATGTTTTGTTTTGCAAACTATTTTTAAAGTAATGTTAGGAACGTTTGAAGGTTGTTCTAGAAAGTATTAGTTTATGGAATTAAAATAAGTAAGGGGTTCCGATTTAATGGGTTTTTACTGAAGTTAATTAATATTGGTATTTAATTTCAAGAAGTGTTCTTTTTATGATTAAATGTTGTTAAGTTTAAGATACAGAAGTATGCAAAAGAAGAAAGTAACTGCATAATACTGAGTCGTCAGTAACAGAGGTGTCGACGACGAACTTTCAAAATGATTGAGAACTTCGTCATTTGGTTTTCCGAGTAACTTCTGGTTAGGCATTATCATCCATTTTCTGAAGGAGGTACGTCACAAGGAATAGCTCCACCTTCGGAAACACGGTCACCGCTTCAGTGGTTGAGTTGGGCGTCGACTCCAGGACCGTGAATGAAGGAAGGATGTCGGAGTACCTATGCCGTCGTGGAATTGCAGTCGACATGGAGTTGTGAGGTACCAGATTCGAACCCAGGAGGAGAACCTCAAATCTAGCTGAGGGTTACTTTTTTTTCTCATCAACAGATAAGTCCAGCATACACCATATTATTCATGAACCTTTTGTGAAGGCTAATCTAGTAGAGCGTTTTCGAAGGGTAGGCCTATTCCTGAAAATTAATTGGAGTTTTTTTTTATCTATGAATGTCTACATGGTATAATAATTTTCTTGTAGTATTCTTTTATATCTTTGAATAATATGCAGATTTTAATTTTAATTTCATAATTTCATGTAATATTGACTCTTGCACTTTATATGGAAGAGTTCCATATCCGTGGTAAATAAATGATGAATAGTAATAATTAAATAAATAAATATATATATAATTTGTACATTCCGTCATACTATTCTGCTATGCTAGAAAGTTTTATGTTGTGCACATTTGATTTGTCGGAGATTGTACCATATTTATTGTAACAGTTCAGGGTAGTAGCACTGACTGATACAGTGAATGCATGAATATTTTACGTGCATGTTTGTGTGCATATTACGTATGTTAATGACGACCAATGTGTGTATGCCTGCGTACGTGTATATACAATGCTTGTGTA
This sequence comes from Dryococelus australis, assembly GCA_029891345.1. Classification (NCBI taxonomy): domain Eukaryota; kingdom Metazoa; phylum Arthropoda; class Insecta; order Phasmatodea; family Phasmatidae; genus Dryococelus; species Dryococelus australis. The sequence goes on along the minus strand of CM056995.1, from coordinate 302,829,415 downwards.
TGTGTGCGTACATTCCTGTTTGTATGCATGTTTGTTTGAACTTATTTCAAAAGGCTGTAACCTTTATGAATGGCATATTGTTTTTCAATATGTTCGTAACAATGGCGAAGAAAAAATTAATTATTACTATCTATTACACATGGTTATAAAGATATAAAGATTACGTTAAGAATTTAGTTTCTTCTAGTACCTAGACTTTATCTGTTAACAACTAACGAAGCACGAAATATGTTATAGCGGAATTTATTTTGCTTTGGTATATGCAATAAATAACCTTACTTATGTTAAAAAGTTTATAAAATTGCTTGCGAGTTGAAAATTTCAACCGAGTTTCGTTTTCCTCATTTCCGACTAGAAACCTCTACCCAATGCTTTAGGCCCTTGTGCTCAGAAATGTCGCCTCATGTGATAAACGTAACTGACCAGGTATTTTCATGGCGAGGTGGTCCGAATGCTAAAGCAGCAGCTCATCTCTACTTGACCTAAATACGGCGGGAGAGTCTTGGTTCTGATGCCACCCCTAGGCTTTGTTTAGGGTTACGAGACGTCGTCTTTTACCTCGACATATCCTCTTTTTGAGGCCTTGTAAATTGTCCTGCCGGGTTTTACAGAAAAATGAAATGTCCTCTTTCAAATAAAAGTGAAAGGCAGCGAAGCCTTCCTTCTTTGTTGGTTTTTATGTCGTTAAATATATATTAATGGTACCAATGAACTTCCTGCACAAGTGCAAACTTTTTGGACAATATTACATATATACGTGGTCCTTATCGACAATCCTATATTATCACCTGGATGTTTATTTTTACGTGTCTAAGTTTAGGAGTGCCTAATCTAATCCAAATTTCACAATTATTTGCTAAAAAACTAGAACCATATAAGAACATAAAATTGTTAAAGAAATAAAATCTAAATATATCTGAACCTGAGCTGTGCGAAAGTAATCAAAAATGTCCTGTAGTGCCTACAAACTAATTTAATCGACCTTCATATCCGGAGTAAATACGATTATTAGTTTATCTGGTTGCAAAAAATATTTTGTATTACTTAAAAAGCTACATGGAACCAATTTTTGGATACAATTTTGTGACATTGTAATACACAGCTGACCTGCGACATGATATACTGATTTTGTATATTTCCATTGTAAAATTGTGTGTCCACTTTCTTCGTGCTGTCTTCTAGCAAGTGTCCTCTTTTTTTAATGCTAGTTACCAGAACATGTCCTCTTTTTGAGTACCGCGTATGTACCGAGTACCCTGGCTTCGTTACAACCCCTCTGCTCCTTCGAAGCCCGGAGGATCTTAACCACCCAAGCCCACGCCACACCGACTTGCAAGTGATTTGCTCGCCCAACTTATCCTCCCATTGACAGACCCCATTACATCACCGAATATCCTCCTCTGTTTTAATGGCGCTTCTACTCCTTTCCAAATACAGCTTCCTCGCAGTCGGCCGTATTTCTCCCGCGCTCGTGCGTGAACACATTTCCTGTCCCAATTCCTCTCACCCATCTCTTTATTTTCTCGCACTCTTACAGGTTTCTACCCCCATCGCTCCATTCCCAGGAATGGTATGTCTTCCTTACAACGCCAGAAACTATAAAAAAAAAAAAATGTTATTGCCTCGATTTGCTTTTCGAGATGAAATATGCCTGCTTCATGCTTCGCGTGTTTTTTTCCTTCCGCTCGAGTTATTTTTGCCGAATTGTTTTCTTAGGTCCTTTACAAACTTTTTGTGACCATAACTAAACAATCACCTATATAACAGTTGATAAAAGACAAATGAAAACAAACAAATATATGTTAGTTAACTGTATTTGTGAGTTGGAAAAGTTTAAATATTGCATTGCTGTTTTGTATGACATCTACTGTAGGGTATAGTAACAGCTAGCAACAAATAAAAGTGTTTCTCATAAATATGCTTTAAAAGGAAAACATTTAGTTCCAGAAATTTCTAAGGAAATTTGTAAAACTGAACAAGGATATAACAGAGCATGTTTTAAGAAAAATAAAATAGAAAGTAATAATTAGATCATTATTTTAGTCACGCGTCTATAATATTTATATTAAAATTAATATTAGTTATGTAGTCAACTTAAATAAGTCTTAAAATATTTATAAGTTTTTTTTGTATCTGTGGAGTTGATGGACATTTATTGCCATTCAATACAAGCTAAAAGTGAGCAGTATTTGACCACTGAAGCCAATTTGACGACTTTAGAATTACCATTAACCACTGTCTTACTTGTTCAGGTTACACACACTCGCATTCTTATTGTTTCGTTAATTGTTCTTTACTGACTGACTGTAGACTAGCGGAGTGGCAAGTTACTGTGACCCAATTAATTTCTCTTATTATGTATCGGTTTTCCAATACACTGAGTAAGATGGGCACTTACGATTTTTTCATTTGTTTTATTGATGGAATGAATGCATACACGCGTAATACATTCCAGTTTTCTTTCTGTGCCACTATTTGTGCATTCATTTTGAGCTAAGGTTTTAGTGGTACATAATATAATATTTATTATTCCTTCTTCTTCGCCGTGCTGTCGGAGAGAATCTCTTAATACGTATTTTGATGTATCGCAAACTAAACAAGTGTCTCCATAGTTTTTTTTTTTTTTAAAGATGCCGAAGTAGAAGCTTTGATAACAGCCTCCTTCAGTTCTAGGAAATCAGATTGCGTTGCAAACACCGAAATTCTCTCAGGCTTTATTAACTCATGCATATCCAGGTTGTTCCAGTTGCAAATGTGAATGATGCGTTTTTGTAGGGAACAAATGTGAAAACAAAATTATCTAAATACAGTTTTCATTGCCGCTTGTACCACTTTATTAATATTTCCTATCTGAAAGAAATTTATCAATTTGTTGCTAGAGTTTATGACATTTCAATAAAACACATGAAATTAGGTACAGTTAAAGAGATTAATAATAGTGTTTATTTTTATTTTTTGTTAGCAACATTTCCGTTGTCAAGTTGAAACTTCAAGAAATCACTGGCCCCAAGCGAGACTGGCGAACTCCAAAGCGTGTCGTGCGAACCAATCGTCAACTAATGCAGAGGACCTAAACCATAGCCCAAGTGCAGAAGCCAGTGACAGAACTCTCCGCAAGGAGGTGATAGCATTTCATTTTAATTTTCGTGCTGCTACCGGGTAACCAATGATCACACGCACCAATAGCCGACAACGTTTGTACTGATGCAGACAACACTGTCACTGGACTATGGAGCAGTGGAAGGAAGTGTTGTGGAGTGATGTGTCATGGCATATTATCTGGCACTCGGATGGATGCGCGTGGACCATAGACTAAATCAAGACAGACCGCATGTACCCAACAGTGAACTACCCCACACCATTACTACTGTCAAAGTCACACGTTGAACACTGATGCGTGTTTATTTATGTCTAAATTCTCAAAATACAAGAAATTTGAAATATAAAAAAATAGTTTTACCAATTTTAATTCAATCAAACTGCATTAGAAATGGATTATAGGATGTATACGAACATATCAAAGCACTTGCTCTAACTTCAAATCCTCTCCTCGTAGTTTATGATAGTCGCGTTAGCAGAATAGCAATTCAATACTAGGACACGGAAACTGGTTTGCGCAGTTAGTGTGATCACTCTACCCCATATTCACTCTGTGAAGAGTGAAGAGATTTGGGCGGCTCTTAACAACGAGGTCTTGAGAGTTTACGGGGTGGACTTGGTAAATGCTTGACGAGTGATATTTACCTGAGAGTGTTATACCAAGAGTGAATTTTTTTGGCGGTACTGTAAGGCCGGGTTTATAAATTACGCAATAAAAACAAGCACGCAAGAAACACCAAGACGCAAACTGCCGTATTTCAAAAGTACAGTTCATAAACTACGCAGGACGCAAGAATGCAACGTTAAAGTTGGTCAACTTGCAACTTCATGCGTTTTTGCTTGCATTTTGCGCCTTCTAATTTAGAAGCGGTCGATTGCATAATCGTTCTATACTCGTACAGAAGGCTGTGATTTTCAGTTATTATCAAATTATTTGCTTGTACAATGAATTTATACGTACATTTATGTGCTGAATCATAAATAAAGTGTATAATTATGTATTGAAATATTAAAGTTTCTCCATCTTGCTGATAACATTCAATAGCGTTCTTAAAAATTCACTATCCAGATATTTAACTAAATTAACAAAAATTAAAATTTAACAATTATCTTCACTAAACAAAATTTTTGCAGATAAAGAAAGTTCATTAAAAAGCATTACAGAAATACATTTTTCTACTTGTTTGGTATTTACATTTTGCATTGTTGACGACCTTACGTCGTCTGATGTTTATAAACGATCGTAATTACCTTATGTTACGTCGTTGCGTTCTTAAGTTTGTTGCGTAGGTTATAAACCCGTTCTATTGGTATGGTGCTGTTTCCCTTGATCTGAGATTAAACCATTTCATTTTAATCGACTGATCGATGAACTCTGGCATGTGTTAAGGCATTTTCTGTAATTACATGCTACCCACACTGTGAAATCTGTCTGTTATATTCCCTTTCCTGTAGCAGCACAAAAATATTCTCATAAAAACAAACAAGGTAAGGCTTAACCGGTCTGTTCAAGACCCCGACCCAAAAGAACATCTGTGGGATGAACTGGGGCATTATTTGTGCGCCAGCCTCGCTCAACCATCAGACAGACCTCAAATATTCGCCACCCTACACAAAGAATGGAAACAAACTCCACGAGCTGTTTGTCAAAACTTGGTGGATATTCTCCCCTTAAGGGTTAATTATGCAATAACAGCATATCCTAAATCCTGGTAGTTACGCAACTGTTGAATTTTGCCATGGAAGCGTAACAGTTGGCCAAAAGAATCGTTCTTGGTAGCTCTGCCCATGTGGAATGTTTGTTGCGTCGGCTACTACCGGTCCCAGAGGGGAGGGAATGACCCTTACAGCAAAGTTCTAATTTTCAGCGCTCTCTTAATTCTCTAGTCCTCATCGTAGGTTATACTCGTATATTGTTCTTATAACTTTGTCTTTTCATGTTCTTCTAGGATGTGCTATACTCCTGTTCTGCACTACAACTCATTCTATCCCTTGTATTCTCTCATATGACACATGTGCCCATTCCATCTAGAACACTTCGCTTAAACCGTATGAACTCGTGTGTTAAGTTTATACAGTAGAACAAAAGTTATTATTACAGTTATTAATAATACATCCTGTTCAGTTACTGATGTGGACTCTCTTGGGCCGGGATTACCATGATTACATGTTACACGCATCAAAGGCTACATATTTACGTGTGCGTGGAACGTGTTTTTATGGGTGGTATATTACGATGCTCCACATTCATAGGCGCATAACATTCGTCTACTGAAGAAAAATGTAGGGGATAATTATTATTGTTTTTCGGTCTGAAAATTTTTAAAATTCAAGTCATACGGGCGTATTTGTATCTTAACATTTATGTGGATATAACTAGATGCTAAGAAAGGAGTTCATGATTTATACAAATTAAAAAAAAAACAAGATCGCCATATTATCTAGAACGAAATGTCTCTGGGAAGTCCAGATGTTTTTCGTGTATATGAGAAGAAATCGAATGTAAAAAACTTTAATTTGCTGAGAAAATAAAATTGTGTTTCATTATGAAGTCCTACTAAAAATTTATAACTTAATGGTATATATCCTGTCTTTCATGCAAGCATTTTTACAAATGTGAGAAACAGTTGATGAACTATGGCAATGTGAAGCTCCCTAAAATTGACGACTTATAAAACAAAAGAATTATCCAGCCTAAATTATATTACTTATTCGTCCTCATTTCCAAAAGAAAAATTACCTATGCAATATATTTATTATAAACGAGAGTAGACGACATCATAAAAATAAAAATTAACTCATTAAAAGCAAATATAACACAACATTGTCCATATTTTGATTGTTCAGTAAGATCACGTGATGCAGAGTCACGTATCATGCAAAAGCTATAGACATTGAAAGTTTTTCCATTACGTACACGTTACGTGAAATTATCGTGGTAGGTCTCCGTGAAACACGTTGCCAAGGTTCAGCCAGATTACGTGAACGCGTTACTCGTTACGTGTTACGTGAAGTCATCGTAATCTCAGCCTAAGTCATGAGATACTAGATGTGCTCATAAATATATTCCAGACTGATCCTTCTTCGCCGATTTTCTGCCAGTTAACTTCGTTGGTTTTGGGTGAACTGCTGTGTAAAAGGAGAATAATAGTTTCATTTTACTAAAAAAAATGTTGTCTGTCAAACAACAAAAAATATCTTAATTCCAAAACACGAACCTCAGATAACTATTAAGCAATAAAAATAAACACAACAAAGAAGCTTAAAAACAAAGTTTATTTGAGAAACTGACTGTATCCAACAAATATGCGAGCACTAGGGATGAATTTGCCTCGCAAAAACCCTGGAAAGAGATGTTTCTAGCAACGAAATTATTACACCTTAGGCGTAGGTTTGGGTACAAATTTATGTTATGTATTTTTTTTCCGCAGACAAGGAGAATTAAATTCTGAGTTTATAATTAGAATCCCAAGAAAGTTGCTTTAATAATATCAGCAGACTAAGAGGTAAAAAAATTCAACGTTTTGCATTATTAATGGGACGTCTAGTAAAGCAAGGATTTGTATTATTAATAAAACCTCTGGTACGAAAGGATAAAAATTAACTTAATTTCCCTTTCTGTAAGGAGAATAGCCAGGATGTTAATATAAAGGGCGAGGAATGAGAATGTTGACATTAAGAAACTGCACTGGCACTCACCAGAAATGGCGGTGGAAAACTACCTTTGGCAAACCACCCCCACATTACGACCTGAATGGAATCCACGCCCACGGCCTCTAGAAAGCAAGCCAGGCGTTTGACGGGTCACGTATTCAGAGGTTGTTGCAGAGTGGTGTATCACTGTCGACACAAACAGGATTTAAAATAGCCCGTCGCGTCCGTCCGTCATCCGCCCGTCCGTCATATATTCGTCCATCTCCCAGCCAAGCTATTTACAATCAAACTTCATATGTCCGTCCGTCGTAAATTAATTGTTGCAAACTAATAAAAACAAAAACGTTTACAAATAACACACATTTATTCATAAAAAGTGAACATTTTTGGAGGTATTGTGTTTTTAAGTACCCAAAACGCGCATACACGTACATAACGGAAATTAATCGACGTAAAAAGAATTTTAAATATCATATAATGTATGACTTTTTTACTCTTACTGTTGCACCAAAAGAGCTCCTGTTTCCATACGTAATTATCAGTATTAGGGGCGTGATGTTCCTAGATCAAAGGATATGGCTCCTTTTTTGATTGACCTAATTAATTTGATATCAAAGGGTTATTTAAATTGATTGAAAGGGTTAATTAAATTGAAAGAGTTAAATATAATGAAAGGGTAAAATTTATTTGCAGGGCTAAGTATATTGAAAGGGTTAATTTTTGAGTGTTTGGTGCAAGTGTGTACCAAGTGTCAAATTTATTTATTTATCTTTCTTTTTGTGGTTGGGGAGTAGCTCTCGTAGATCTTGTCAGCACGACGACTGGCACTCGACTGAGGTGCGGCGTGTTTGGCAAGGGGTGTATAAATAAATATATATAGTGAGTTTTGTGCAAGAGTGGCGTAAGTGAAAATTTTCATGGATTGGTAATGATATTGCTTGCAGACGGTGTTGGTAGATATGCGAATTTGAATGTTAGTATTATTCCAAATGAATAACAGCGTTGCATGAAAGAAAGTCAGAGTGTTTAAAAGAGTTCTACTTATGATTAAATAACACAAGAGAGAAAAAAGTACAGCGTACGAACACAACTACGGGAATATCACACTTATGTGAGTCTCCAGATGTCTAAAAATTAATTAACGACTTCTACATACAACAAATAAAAAATATCCCTGTAAATTAAATGGCTAACGAACACAATAACAAGATTTATGTAACACTGCTTAACGCCTGTGAGACTAGTGAGGAACTTTAGAAACATAATCCACACGTTAAAATTAATTAATTGATTAACACACATAATGATATCGCACCTCTCCCAAAACACATCCGTCCGCCTCGGAGGATGGTGAAGGAATACCGTCAGTGTATCACGTACGCCAACTTATATACGTGGAACTTGCGGGTGAGATGAATGAAATTACGACAAAAATCTCTGAATACGATTTACACTCTAGTCATATGCATCCCGAATTATAGCTAGAAAAAAATGTATCCCTACCAAGCACTGCGTGCAATTTAACTAGCGAAATGCACAGAAAATGATTTAGCACTTCCAGTTAACACGGACAAATAAAGATTTCCAAACTCACATTTTAAATTTTAAACAGACACAATAGAAATACACGTAATGAAATTGTACAAGGAGCTCTCCCAAAACACATCCGTCCACCTCGGAGTTCAGTCAGTGAATGAGTCAAGCTTATGTTGAGAGCCTGACTGTATATACGTGAAGCGCGTTCGGAGGCGGACAAGCGACTAAGGTTATAGCTACTCGGAAATAGATGTGAATAAGATTTATGTGACAAATGGATAAAAATAATGTTTATGATACACATACTAATATATAAATTAGACTTGTTTAATTAACAACGAATTAAAAAAACACATAAGGAAATCATACTGGGAGCTCTCCCAAAATACTTCCGTCTATCTCGGAGGTCAGTCAATGAATGACTGGATCGTATGCGTGTATGTATGTATATATGTGTGTGTGTATGTGTGTGCAGTGTGGCTAATTTAAAATTTACGACTGACAGAACCTATCTCCCTACCAAGCTACTATTAACGACTTGATTACACTATTCGTCATACAAGTACATGTATGTATAAAAGTGAATTTTTTAAAGATAATGGACGTACTACAGATTTTTTCCATGTCTGTGAAATTCATGGCATTTGGTAACAAAAGCACGATTTGAAAATGCCATGAAGTGTCGTCTACTAGACATATAAATTGGGTTTACACGATAAACGCACTATCATATGAAAATTTATATATACTTTATTCACGATAGATTAAAGACTTATAAAAAAAATATTTCTCACTATAGTTTACGATGACGGTGAACGAGATCTGAACACCGGAGCATATAACATCGCTTAATGAGAATCGCAGCTATCACACTCGCAAGGCCAGTGTAGTCGAGAGTTCCAGTGTCACGTCTATGCAGCATGAGAATTGACAAAGAACTAAGATGGCGGAAACCAGCAAGAAGCCTCCACATCGCTCCTGCCCAAGGCCAACCAGCCCCTCCCCTTACACCGGCCAAGAACTGCCCCTGTTCACGGAGGGCGTTGCACCCTCGCTGTCGATGCAAGGTTACACACTTCCTTTCATCATCAGCCCAGAATGTGTTTCCGTAGAAATGCTCGGTTCTCTTCTCTTCATCCCTGGAGTGCTGCCTCGGCTATGAGTGTAGACTTGCTACAAGGCCAAAGCGATGCTTTTCCTACGGGCGGCAGCAGATATTGAACTGACCTGCACCTCTCCCCTCTCCGTTCTTTTATACAAACTGCCATTTTCGTTGGAACATTGAAGCTTCCTCCAATTTTTCGAGATGCAAGAGCCTGGCGTTTTCTCAGCGAAATAAAAAAATTTCACCAGTTCCTCCAATAAAACTTTATTTTCCTTGTCACTAAAACATACATTCCTAATGTCTTTAACACACAATAAATTCAATTAAAAAATATAAACCATTTTTCAGTAAACTTTATTCCATTTTCCAGCAAACTTTATTCCATTTTCCAGCAAACTTTTAACTAATAAATGATTAATTTTCATACCAACACAGCTATAAGACATATTTTTGTAAATAATGACAAACAGTCATATTTCCACTTACATAAGTTTTAACTATTAAGATGTAAGCAAATATTCAAGTTAAACTTTATTTTCAAAAATTGAAAATGTACGTTAAACAAACTTGTTCGAAATGTTTAAAAATATTATGTGCATATTTTTTTGTGTAGTTTTCCCACTTCTAATTTTCTACCATGAAATGCGTATATATTTTAACTTATTTACAAATTGTATTCCCTAGAAAATAAAATTTTCGTCTTGATATTACTGAAATAACACGAATGAAGGTTGAAATGACTTCTATCGAAGCTGGAATATATCAATTTCCACGATATTTCAATTGATTTTCCTAAAAGAGCAAATTTATCATAAATTTATAGCAAAATGGTAGCCATTTTGTATGGGTTTGCTATTAAAAGAGGTATGAATTAATTTTTTTGAAAGAAGTTTTCCAATTATGTTTTCATACTTCTGTATAAAGTATGACTGTAATGTTTTTTACCTGTGAGCATCTTCATGTTGAATCTTCAGCTGCAACAGTTGTAATCTTGCTCCTGCTGCGAGAAAAAAAATTATATTTTTTATTTTCAAAGACGGTTGAACTCTCCCAGTTGTAGGACAGTTGGGAACCATTGTGGTGCGATGCTAAGTGCTCTTTCTACCTGGTCTGAAAGGGTTTTTGTGTGTGACTTTCTGTTTTGTTAAATTCCCTAGGGTTCTTGACCTGCAGACCAGCAAAGTCATCTAGAGGTGTCCAAGCCTGTTCCTTTAATTTCAAAATTAATTCATTCAGAGATGTTCGTTTTTCTGCATCATTTTATGTAAGTGCTACTCAGCTCTTCAGACTGTGTTTTAATTGAAACATTACTTTTTCTCCTTCATCAAGTTAGTATCAACAAATGTGTAGATTTTTTCTTTGAAAAAAGTGAGTAAACAGGTATCCTGAGTTAAAAATTTTTTCAACAAACCTCAACCGACTTATCAAGAATATTTAAAACATTTAACATATAAGTACATATGATTCATCCAATAATTCACAAAGTAGTGACGGGGGAAATTTTCTAACTAATAAATAACAAGTCACAGCATATCATTTTTACATATAAAAATTTTATTAAAATATTCTTTTTTTTTAATTCATAAAACAAAGTTTAGTTAACATTCCTAAAACGAATTCTTTACATATTCACATCAAACATGTTAATATCGTAAAACTTTAAACATCTTACTATTGAAAACCTAACAACTTTAAAAATTATCGCTACCTCATGTCACATCACAATTAATACAATTAATTACAAACCTTTATCAATATGTTAGCGCCATCCAAGCTTCTTAACCAAAACACCATCTTATGTCATAAAACTGCAAAAAATCACATTTGCCATTACGACTGAAAAACCAATAACATATTTTATCTTTACGTGTGTAAGCCATCCAAGCTTTTTAATCAAAGCACCATCTTATGCCTTAAAACTGCAAAAAAAAAATCATAGCATTTCCTGTTACGACTGAAAAATCATTACATATTTTATTATTTTGTGTGTAAGCCATGCAAGCTTTTTAACCAAAAAACCATATTGCATCATAAAACTGTAAAATAATCACAACAGAGTTTGCTATGACTGAAAAAACTCTCCAACATTTTATGATTGAAATAATTAAGTTTATTAAAACTTTCCAACATTTTACATCATAAATCATTAACTTTCTTAGCAAATCGTTAATATTTTACCGGTTTTTCTTAAACTTTTCTTTAAAATCGTTTACCGGTTATATGATTTCATTAAACCTTTTAACGAATCGATAAAATTTTTAACAAAGTGAATGAAATTTGTTTAACTTTTTAACAAAATGAATGAATTTCGTTAAACTTTTAACAAAACAAATTATCTTTCTTTAAAATCGTTAAGCAAGTCTTTAGAATTCGAAAGAATTTTTTTTAACGTTTTAATCAATTGTAAAAACTTGAAAGAACTTCTCTTAAAATCGTTAAACATTTAAAATGAATTGTTTAAACTTAAATGATGTTTCTTAGAAATCGTTAAACAAGTCTTTAGAATTTGAAAGGTGTTTTATAAACATTTTAATCAATCGTTAAAACTCGAAAGAACTTTTGTTAAAATCGTTTAACAAGTCTTTAGAATTTGAAAGAAATTTTATAAAGATTTTAATCAGTTGTTAAAACTTGAAAGAACTTTTCTTAAAATTGTTAAACAAGCCTTTAGAGTTTGAAAGGATTTAATTAAAATTTAACAAACTGAATGATTTTTCTTTAAAATTGTAAAACAAGTCTTTAGAATTCGATAGAAGTTTTATAAACATTTTAATGAATGATTAAAACTCGAAAGAACTTTCTTAAAGTCATTTAAACTTTTTAACGAACTCAATGATGTTTCTTTAAAATCATTCTAACTCTATCTTCTAACTTCAATCATTAAAACTTTAAAAACTCCTCATCCTATTACCAGTGAAAAATCATTAAATTGATTTTCAAAAAATTACAAATCATATTACACCTGAAAACTATGTCACCATATCACATTGAACATACTTACAAATGTATAACTAATATATATATATATATATATATATATATATATATATATATATATATATATATATATATTGAATTATGTTGCATCAGAAAGCATCACTGTAAGTTTAAATTTTTTCATTAAAATTTCCATTTAGAGTTAAGAGATAAGCTGAATTTGCATTTCTTTACCGGAACAACACGTGCTTGAGGTGATGATATATGGTGATGATATAGGATAATAAATAATTACCTGAGGTGAAGGTATGAAAGGAGGAGGGGGTGTGAAAATTAATTTATGCTGTGGTGATTCAGGTGATAACAAGTATTCAGGAGACAGTAAACTTGACTCAGGTGAAATCACAAAATTGAATTCTAAAGCTCTTCCAAATCTTGGTATAACTGGTTTTCTGACCTATCTTCCCGCACGTTATTTGAGGTTAAATCTAGTGGAGTGCAACACAAATACATTGGGGTTTTTGTATACATGCCTCACCTGACTTGATAACTGATGATAAATCTAGAGGTTCCAATCTCGAAGCCATTGACGTCGAAGGAATTGATGTTGAAGGCGTCGACCTCGATGTCGCAGGCGATGTTGCAGACCTCGACACCACAGGCGACATTGTCGACATCGACATCGCAGGCGTCGTTGCAGACCTCGACACCGCAGGCATCACTGTACCTCTCAATGTTGTTTTATAGACCTCAATGATCCAGGCTTCGCTATAGCTCTTAAGGTTGTTGTAGACCTCGACACCACAGGCATCGCTGCAGCTCTCAAGGTTGTTTAGACATCAATGCCACAGGTTGCGTTGCAGAGCTCGATGCCGTAGGTGTCTCTGTAGACCTCGATGCAGCAGGCCTCGCTGTTGGTCTCAACACTGTTGTAGACCTCAACGCCACAGGTGATGTTGCAGACCTCGATGCCATAGGCGTCGCTGTAGACCTCGATGTGGAAAGCATGACTCTCTGTCTTGTTAGTGCAGCTTTCAATATACTTGGTATTGACGTCGAAGGCATCACTGTTTGATTCGTCACTGTAACTGCTATTACTGTTGAAGGTTTTGACAAGAGCAGCAGTTGTAGAGTAGATCCACTTTCTTCGTCACCAACCAAAAAATAGAATAAATTATTTTGCCAAAGCACCTGGTCCGTTCAATAGATCATTAAAATAATCCCAGTTAAAATATGTAAGTTCTTTCTTAAAATCTTCGGTAGATAAGCCAAGAAAATAATCTTCATACGAGCACGACATGCTAAGGCGAACCGAACTGACAAACAACTGGAAATAGTGGAAGGGGGCATAGACATTAAAGCCCTATTTATAAAGATTTCAAATTCCCAGGTAAACTTTCGAGAAGCCTGATTTCTCCCCTTCAACCAGAAGTCAGAAGTCCAAACCACCAGCCCCCCTCCCTTCCAGCATCCGCAACTTTCAAATATCCTCAAGCCAACACCCCAACCTCTGAGACAGACCTCTCTGCTAAGTTTCTTCTTCGAAGGAATGAATAAAATTTATTTATCACGAAAATAAATTCTGCTTCATAACAAATAAGTTCTGTTTAGTAATTAATTAAAAGGATAAGCGGTGTAATAGAGATAAACACAGTCAATAAAGCAATATATAGAGTTCATAGAAAAAACAAAGTATTCTATTATATAATTACCATTCAAGCTTTGAAATTCTCTAAGTTTACTTTAATCTTTTTAACTTATTATTATTTATTTCTATTTGTTTTCGAAACTTTAAATGTAATTAATTTCTAATAGAATGAAGTATTACGTTTCATAATAGTATGATAACATAAAATATTTCTGCAAACATTAAATTTCTCCTAAAATATTTTTTAAATTCAAAATATATCTTATCTTATCTTAAACAAGAAATGTGTTACGCTTTGCTATCTAATTTTATTATATATGTCCTCATTTCTTATTCTGTATATTGCTAATCATATCTATGCTAAACATATAAAGATATATTTTTTCTGTTAATGTGTCCAAACATGTTTTCAAAATGATTAAAATTATATTTTATAACATTTTATATTTTTTTTGGTGAAGGTTACTGTGTTCGGGGTAGTAAAAGTTGTTTCATTTATATTTGTTCATTTTTAATATAAGAATTCAGTATTTTTTTAAATTTATTTTAATTTTCGTGTGTAATGGAGCTTCCGCATTGAATATTAATTTTTATCAAGTACAAAACATAATATTTTGCTCGAGAATTTTCAAACAGCTAGGAAGATGTTGACCTGAAGTCTCCTCCCCTCCAGGACAGACCTTGGCAGTTTGCTTTGTGAAAAGAGACACTTTCCCTAGGGTATAATATTGAAACCAAAATGTGTTCTGCAGGGGTTTGTTGGCGTCAGGCTGGCAACCTCTGAGATCTGGGGTTTTGTGTTTGGTACTATTGGAAAAAGCATTGAAATTTGACATTGAAGGTTTATGACTCTGGAGAAGGAGCGGTCACACTGCTAAGGTCGTAGATTTCTAAACATAATGTTTTTTTTTTTTTTCACATCTGAAGACACTGGCGAACGCTACAAGTCTAAGATTTCGAAGCTAGTATATATTTGTTAGCTAATAATGTTTGATCGGAAAAATTCCACATGATTCATTTAAGGTTAAACATCTATAAAATTAAGCATATCTAGATTTTTTTCATGTGTAGGGACACATTTATATTTGTTTAATTAACAGTGATTCGTTCTCTATTCCTTTTATGATTATATGGCCAGTGACTTGAAAACTAACTATTTTCAGGCGTATCTTACCCGATATTGTATATGCTATTGTTTGTTATAGAAAAGTTGTTAGACTGCTTGCAGCCAGAACATTTATCTCTCTCTCTCTCTGTTGAGAAAATATTTTTCTTAGGAAAACCAAGTTCACTGGTAATAAGGAATAGGTTAAATAAAAGTTAAAAATATATTTGCTTTACAAGATTCAGTTATTGACAAAATATATAAACACAAGCTGTTTGAAAAAATCATTTTAACACTGAAGCAGCATAGCATGTTCAAAAACTTACACAAGTAACTACAGAATGTCCCAAAACATAACACCAAACAAGTATAGAAAGATTCCAAACACCTAAACAAATATAGGATATCACAAATTATTTCGTTCCGAAATATGGTTACAATGGTTTCATCCAATGTGCTAATAACTTGCTGATATTCACTTTACATTTGGATTTATGCATGCACGAGCATTTGATTCTGTTCACTTCATCCATCTTTACAAACTAGTGTATATCATGCAAGCAATTAGTTTTTTTATTAAATATCACTCATCCTAAATAATGCCACATGACTCGAATAATATCCACAGGTGATTCGGGAGGAGAATCATCATAGTCTGTTTCACCCCATTCATACATTATTACCCAAGATAACATTAATTTTGAGTTTTCCTCTGCAGAGAAGAAGGTCGAATTAGATCCATATGTTTTCCGCAGTTGTTTGAATGAGGGGCATTTGTATTCTTTTTGAATATCTACTACGTTCCCGTTATACAAACTTTCTAAAATGTGTTTTGCTCAAATCCATGTACATCTATTTCACAATTATTTAGGGAATGTTTGCAAATATTTTTAATATTCTCATGCTCTATACATCCAATTTCTCAGGTTAAACCATGGTGATTGTTAGTAACTCATCTGTTTGTTTTCTTGTATTTGGGAGTTAGATATTTCCAGTGAAACGGTGGTTTGAAGCTGAATAGAGTTGTATGTTTTTCCATGTTGGCAACAGCTAATTCTTTATTGCAAATTTTTTTCTGCAAATTGAAATCCTTGCACATAGCAAAACATCTCGTAGTAGCCATGGTTAGTCGTTTACTTCCTCAATTCATTATTTTCACAAGCTTATCTCTTACATTGTAACTCGCTAATCTATCATGAATTATCAAAGTGTAGGCTTGTCTATTTGCATGAATTGGTGTATTTGCAATAATTTCAATTCTTGAATCAATCATTCTATTTTTTGTAATCACGTTGTCTTTTTATGTACATCAAACACAAATAATGCTCCTCGACTTTTAAATGTTTTGGTTCTAGGATCGGCGAACTTTTTTGTTATAATATGTTTCCTGAAACTTTGTATACATAACATAGGAAATAAGGAATATGTCATTAGCAAAGTTTATATTTAAATCCACATAGGGGTAAGCTTGAATGTTTAGATATAGTTTAATATTTTTTGTATCACAATTATGGATACTGATCCATCAGCTTTTAGATTGTTTTGTCGATTTGTTTGAAAAAAAATGACAACATATCTTGGTTTTTCTGACAAAAAACTTGATTTCACACTCCACACTATTTTTTGAGCTAATGGTAGAGTTGGAAAAACCTCTAAACCTCATGATCTGAATGCAATGTCAAAATTCTTTCCATTTCCAATAAATATTAAAAACTTTACACATTCACGAGTGTTAATTTCAATATGCAGCGTTAACCAATCCACACTGCTTAATTCCGATGTTACACCTTCCTCATTGTTACTTGGATCATATATGGCATTCAACTGTGTATTGACAAATAGAAAAACTAATTCTTGTTTAGCATTTAATATTATGTGTTTGTAGCCTTCAGCAAAGCCCAAAACCATACTTAACTGTATAACAACATTTTATTTTCCACCTGGGTTTGTTTGTAGTGAGAAATCACTAGCATTGCTCCACCCAGCCATAAACCCCGTATAAAGGTTGTTTACAGTTCCTGAGAGATAGTTCTTTATCGTGGAAATAATTAAAACATCTTGTGTTTGATCGATCTCCACTCCATTTATCAGATATGTAATTCTGTTTGATTAAATGAAGTATTCCATTTATTACTATTTTTGTAATTGCTGGATTACTTGTATCGGCTGTATTTTTAATTGTTCCTCTAAACCTTAAACTTGATTTCGATGGTAACATGTAAATATCGGGATTTTGTATTGAAATCCTTATTTCCGAAAGAAATGTATAAGGACCTAATCGGAATGGTTCATACATATGTATTTCCATATTGGTGATTGAATTTTCATAGCTGATCAATTCTTCAACATTAAGTATCTCTTCAATTTTTAGTAACAGTGTATCCTTGTGCTTTTAAATACAATTCATTGTCTCATGTTAACTTTACAGGTAAGTTATTTGAAGTCTGTGCTTTATGCTTGTGTTTACATATTTTTATAATTTCTTTCTTCGAAATATGTTCCTTAGTGACATAGTTCTTAAAACTACCGGCCACTTAACGTCCGAATTTAATATTGTACACAATACCCATTATGATTGTAATGCGCAAAAGAATGCAACTGTTTATATTCCTTTTTTTATATGTAAATGGATGGCAAGTTCTTTGTTTGTAAAATTAATAAGTTTGCCATTTTGATCGACACTTGTAACAACTATTTCATCAACACAAGTCACTGTTACTGGAAGATATATCAATGTATTCGGTTTTCCAATAATTTTATATCCTAGAGCCACAGCACACGTGAATTCATGTACTGTATTTGTCGGTTTTTCATTCAAATAATAACTTCATACACTATTAACATTTATGCGATGTACATTTACTGATAATATATTAACCTGTTTTGATGATTTGTGTAATTCATTAGCTGGATATACTCTCTGTCCATAACCTAACATATTTGCAATTGAATTGTCTTCTGAGAAATCGATATCGATGTTAGTATACATTGCACTAGTTAATGTAGTTGGATTTCCATGCAATTGGAAATGTACATCTTCAGGTAATGCTGCTTTAATGAATGTTTCTGAGTTATCTAACTCATAAGATCCTACTGTTATGACAATCATGAATGTTTTTTACCAATATTAGCAGTAAATGATTGGCTATGCATATAAGTATTTGGTATGCTAGTGAAAGTAATGAATTCGATTAGGTTTATTTACCATTCTCCATCTAACTCAAAGCTGGGAAATATTCTGCATGCAATTGCGACTAATTTCCACTTAATATCAATGTAATATGTTTTACTATTACAATTACTTATACATCCTATTTATAGTAAAACATGTAAACATAAGTGTCCGCAATTTATTGTATTTGGTAATTGTTCCAATTTGTAAACTGTACTGTAATTGCATGTTTATAAAGTAATTTCGTTATTTAAGGACATAAATCGCTGAAACTGTAGTAATAAATGAATGATGTATGTTCTTAATTAATGCAACCCAATGCGTTCCTTCATTTTGTATCGAATCTAAATTAACAATCATTTGTACATGAAGATTTGGTTTCTTTGGTAAATTGTCTCTCATATACAGACCACAGAAATAGGGAATATCCAGTTTCTTTACAAATACGTTAATATCTTTGTTTGTTAATGCACATTTTGGAGGAATATTTAATACTTTATGGGTTTTCTCCACATTTCGAGTTTTTTCATCCTTGACCAACTTTAAATGGTTTCAAATACATTCCTTTACCTTTTGATTTAACTGCTCTACTAATTGTTAAAACTCCTCCAAGGATTGATCCAAAAGCTGTAATTGCTGGAAATAGCAATGGAATGATTCCTTCTTTGTTTGTTTTTCATTTGGTTTATATTTTAATCCTATGCCTCTCTTCATTTTTGGGTGCATAATTTTATCAACAACCCAAGCTCTAAGATTTCACGTGCAGATGTGGATGAATTGTTCTTTATATTTGGAGCTTTATTGGCTAGAATCGTATCTGTGTTATGTCTTTTTTCCAAATTGTTTGTTCGATTCTAAACTATATTGTGTTCTTTACATGCGTTACCCAAAGAGTTTATTCCTTGAGGTATTCTGTGCCAAAAGTTTTGCAAGTTTAGTACCTGGGCTGCAATGATTGTACTTCTGTAAATGCAATTCAAATTGTAATTTAATAATCAATATATTCAATACACTGCATCCTTTTTTGACATGTTTAGTACGAGTCATTGTTTTCAATTGAACACGAGCCTATATATAAACCTACATTTATAGTTATATGTTAAGTAATATTATGTAATTGTGTAGAAATGGATGTTATAAAACAAAATGTACATCTGTCAGTAATTGTAAATATGAAAGAAAATATAATTTCACAGAATCATGGTATTATTTTACCATCAAATATACATTGTAAAATAAGTGGTCCTTATTCATGTGGAAAAACTTATGTTTATTATGCTGCTGTTGGAACATCCAATTGGACTTAAATTTGAAAATGTATATATGTGTTTCTAAAACAATACAAGAGAAATTTCAACAGTTAGCGAGCATTTTGTCGTAAATTGAAGGAATGCGATATTTCCCTTTTACAAAAATAAAGAAGATATAGTGACTCCGAATTAAGCATTACCCAATTCCGTATTTATTTTTGATGAAGTTTGATGTGAACTTCAGGGTGAAATACAGCAATATTTCAGTTTTGATTGACATTCAAATGTTGATTGGTTTTTTCTATTGCAAAGTTACGCACATACACCAAAACATAATTTGTGCAATAATGCAAATATGTTAATTGTGTTTAAAATGGCTAATATGAATCTGCAACATAATTAGGTGATCATGTTTTAGGCGATATGACATGTACAAAGTTTAAAGATGTGTGTTTTTACTGTTGGAAAGAAAAATATAGTTTTTTGGTGGTTATACCAACACTTCCCCTATATAAAGGCAGATATAGGTCTGGTTTAGACTCCTTTTTACTTCCTGGCAAAGAACAATGAGTATTTCAAAGTTTAGACATAGCGGTATAAATGCAATCATTACAATAGCTGTTTAATCAAAAATTTCGATGGGAGTTGCAATTTGGCGGACATTTACTACGCGATATGGGTATGGCTGTGAAAGATAGTGATGAGGTAAATAAACATTATGTGGATGACTTAAACAATATTATGCTAAACGTTTTTAAATTGAAATCAAATGATATTCAAGAGAAATTAATAAAGTTATTGGATTTGAATGATGATGTTTATAAAAACATGAGTGTAATTGCAAACATTTTAACCAATATTAGCAATGACTTGCAGAGCAATGAATTTAGAATAGAAGAACGATTAAATGGATTTAGTAAAGATATTAATAATATGACAAATATAGTTTTTACATAACAACTTACAGAATAGCAAGAAAATTTGAGAGTTGAAATTAATGAAGTGGTAAGTGATGTTATTACAAAACAACTTTAAGCACGAATGGAACAAATAACACAATATATAACAGACGAATTCATTAATAAAAAATTTGGTTTAGTTAAGCAAACAGATTTGAGAAAACAAAATATTGATTTGGAAACACAAATAAATTGGTTTATTAATGATTCGAAAGCTAACACTGTAACTAAATTGGATGCTGTTTTAAGTAAATTCGATAACATTGAAAAAGCATAAATCATTCGATATACTGCATCAATTAGAAAAGCAATGACTTAATTAATATATAAATAGATTGAATTTAATGTAATATAATCAAAACATGTCTGTCTCTGCTTCAGAATTACATAATGATATATCTGCTGCGAAGGAAAATATTTTCAAGTCAAACGAGCTCGTATGGAACATGATGTTTTAAATGAAGAAATATTAAAACCTGTAATGACTAGAATGGATACATTACATTCTGTGTTCAATATGCCTAATGAAACAGGCTTGGAAATTAAAACTGAAAAAGATCAAAGAAGAACAAAAGCAAACCCTTTCTCATTAAACACAACATTATTTAGCTTTAAAACAATCTTCGTCTACACATGCTACGACCTTTGGTGTTTATCGACATGACAACATCTGGTTCCTGGGAGATTGGGAAGTAACGATTCTACCTGACAGTAAAATTAAAATGGGTGATTATGTAACTGATGTGAGTCAAGAATTGTTTGAATTACTGTTTTAGTACTTTCCAAATGGATATTCCGATACTGATTTGCATAAATATAAAAAACTTATTCGTCTAACGAATGCTAACATTCATTCAGGAGATGAAAACCACCCGAAAATACATTTAATAACCAATATTGTCGGAAGTGGATATATATATATATATATATATATATATATATATATATATATATATATATATATATATATATATATATATATATATATATATATATGAAGTTGGTGAACATTTTTCTCCTGTACATTGGAACAATCCTAATGAATTGGTTGATAGATTAAAACTTCTCATCGCTTCGAGAGACTCTGGGAATAATTCACATACAAACGAAATTGTTTCTATTATTGAAGAGTTGAAAGTAGACGGTTATATTACCAATGAAATTTAGTAATATTTCTGAAGAACTTCACACTCCTGCAAGGATAATATATCTTAGAAGAGTTATAACTCATGGTTTAAATAATCTTTTTCAAGCCAATTTGTGTGAAATGACATTGCTTTCCAAATACAATAAGGGATACAAATATATTTTAACAGTGTAATGTTTATTCAAAGTATGGTTAGTCTATGCCTACGAAAGACAAAACTGGAATGAACAAAACCGCAATGAAGATCGTTTTGAAAGAGAGAAAGCCAAATTTGATCCAAGCCGATAGAGGAACAAAATTTTTTTTATACCATTCTGGAAACTAATGACTGGAATTGGTATTAATCACTACACAACATATTCGGAGCTGAAAACCAGTGTTGTGGAATGTTACAACAAATCGATTAAGCAGTTAATATATAAACATTTCACATCGAGGGGGACTTACAAATGGGTTGATGTTTTGCCTAAAATAGTTAGATTTTACAAATCCAGATATCATAGAACTATCAAGATGGCGCCCAAAGAAGCTGTGGATAATAGTTTAAATGAAACTATTTATAATAATGTTAAAGTCATCGACAAAATGAAACCAAAGTTAAAAGTTGGCGAATTTATACATATCTCGAAGCAGAAAAAAGGAATCTTTGAAAAAAAAAAAGGTATGGTTAATTGGTCTTATGAAATATTAAAAATTATTTCAATTAGACAAACAGATCCCAGAGTGTATTGCCTAAAAACCTATGATGAAGAACCAATAAAAGGTGGATTTTACGAAAATGACCTGGAAAAAATCAGTTCTCCAAATGATTATTTGGTTGATAAAATCATTAAAAGGAAGAAATTATGTCCTTGGCTCGATGGAGGGGTTTCTCAAAAGCACACTACTACTGGGTTAAGAATCAAGACCTTAAATGATTGTAATACAATGTTTGTAAAATTATGATACCAAATAAACATTTTAAAATAATACTTCATGTGTTAATTTTTTTACTAAACCTCTTGATGGTGTTCGGATGTACAATTTATTGTGCAATTAATACGTTTGTAAATTGGATTACTGTTCCATTGGATTGGCATTTAAATGATAATCCATTATATTTATTTCCTTTTATTTATGGCATAATTGGTTGTGTGGATTCCTTTTAATTATACATTTCTTTAAAATATTCCAAACTTATTTAAACTCAGATTATTTTTCTAAAAATAAGTCTTTGCAGGGAGACTGTTAAGTTTTCCATAACCGCTGTCTATTGGAAAGGAAAGGGATTATTAATGATGTGTTAATGGTCGGATTCAAGGATGTAAAAAAGAGAGGCCAGAACTAAACATGGGTTCATGTTTATTGCGTGTTCCTGAAAACACTTTCATCTAGTTTGTCTTAAACATCAGGAATGGGTTTAGACAAGCATTCACGTAAGTTTGGGTACCGTTGTTAGAAATGTTATAATTTAATTTCCTCCGTAGCATTAAATTCACTAATAATAACAATTGAAGAAATTAAAATTACTTTTCGGAAAATTTTTTATCAAAGATTTATAAAAAGTTTTCACTTCGCTATGTGTGAGTTCATAGGTTTCGATAGAAGAATTGTAAATAAAATAATGTTATTGTGATAGCTGAAAGTTATTTGGAACCAATAAATTACACTTCCATAAATACACCTACATATCTACTGCTATTATTTTCAATATAGTTAATGTTAAGGGGAGTAATTTTTTCCAGCAAAAGTTGTTAAATATTTATTCGATGGGAATAATGATTATGAAAGTAATTATGAACTTGTCATTAAAAATTAACTTACGGCCACAACACTTTTTTCTAAGTTTGGTGCATGGCGCTAAGCTGGGTCTTTGTATGTCTGTTTCATGCAAAGGTACAAATATACACCGCTCTTGCACGTAACATGGAACTGATAAGATAACAAACCTAAATAACATGAATGGGCTAGATATGAAACCCAACAAGCGGATCATATAATCGTTATCGCAAGGTGATGAACTTAGAAAATATTGCTTGCCTGTTATCGCTTTTACATAAGTGAACGCGTCACGCCACAGTAATGCTAGTGTGGCTAGAGGCGATGCGTATATGTGTTGAGGTTATGTCTACCTATGAGAACCACTGAACCGATTTCGGTCAAGCACACTTTACTGACGTTTATTCATTATACACAAGCTCTACACGACCAAGAATATGCAAATTCCCAGTTGTACCAATTAACTTCCGATACACTTATATTTCTTCACCAAGCTCAAACTTCATCTTCTTAAGAGAAACGAAACAGGCGATGAATAAACACTAATTAAAGCAGTCTGATTAACAACACCTTCATACACTGGCACTGTCTTCCAACAAATTATATCACGTGGATCCATTTCCGCGAAAGTGGTAAACGCCGGAGTTCCTGAATTGAGCGATTTACGAAAAAAAAAAAAAACTCGAATTGAACACTTCCGGCTTTAGCTGTTATGCCCTTTATTCACGCAAAGTGAATCGTAATATTCGTGTGAATTACGATGTTGATAGGGAAAATTATGCATGATGTAGCAAGGTCGTTAGTTTTGAAGAGAAGCATATTCTTTTCGCTTACGTGTACAGAGATTCGGTCTGCTGTGTATAACAGCTAAAGCTGGGAGTAGTCTTATGGAGGGTCCCCCCCCCCCCCTCCTCGTAAAATGCACGATTCAAGAACTCCGGTGTTTAGTTTCTGTGCACATGTTTCCCCAGAATAAACAGAAAACTCTTAATGACGAGACAATAACCGAAAACTGCTCTGAAATGGCAATGTCCAAGATAATGTTTAATTTTATTAAAACATCCATTGCAAGAACCACTACAGAAACTGCAAAATAAAGTACATTTTAAGGTTTTTTTTTCATATAGAAAATACAGCATGTTTAGTTAACTCTGATTAGCACAGGTCGATGGGTTAAATTTGAAAATTGTTTTAGAAATCCTTAATCATAAACTATTTTTTTACGGCAACAGTTTGGTATTGCCAATTTCTTTTCTGCTGAAAGCTATTAATGGATACTAGTGAAATACGTGCGTACGTTGTAAAATAATTAGCGTAGTTCCGGAAGTCTTGTTACTTGCATGTTTAAATATTGTTCGAAATACCTGAAATTTAATATAGTTTTAATAAATGATGAACGTTTCATCAAAGGGAAAAAATATTATCTGAAGATGCACGTGAATTATAGACTTTACAACGAATAGACAACACTGGTAAAATATCTTGCCACAGCTGGCGTAAAGAATTATTTTTATTGGTAGTCCGAGTTCGACTCAGAGTAAAACAGTACTGAGTTAAGATCT
This sequence comes from Dryococelus australis, assembly GCA_029891345.1. NCBI lineage: Eukaryota > Metazoa > Arthropoda > Insecta > Phasmatodea > Phasmatidae > Dryococelus > Dryococelus australis. The sequence goes on along the minus strand of CM056995.1, from coordinate 302,804,483 downwards.
ACGAGTTCTTTTACACTGTTCTAGTGTTACATTAATACGGTTTTAATGCTTTTCTTTATTTCGAAACCTAGCCGCTTTACACTATTCTTCAAACTTACTCGCATAATACATTAAAGTTATCTGATATTTGCTGTTTTAATAGTGTCTCAATGTATTGCTTTTTCCTTTGTGAAAATACGTAATTTAATAAACCTAAAACAGCATTATTGACAAAAAGGAAGAAAGTGAACTACGCTTCGCATGTATATCAGATAAAATTCTACGTCGCTGCAGGTATAGATTTTTAAAGGCCATGCCCTTTGTAGTTTCTTCATTCTTTTACAGGGTCTTTTTGGACGGTTACAAAGTTACTAGACGCCTTTCTTTGATCTGCAGCTGGCAGTTTTTTTTTTTTTTTTTTTTTTTTTTTTTTCACTCTGATGGTAGGGGATCAAGTATTTCGCTTTCGGCATATTGGTAACAAAACACGCTAACATGAGTACACTTCACTTAACACTGTATCCTAAGTCAGTTTAAAAAGGCTTTTAGTGTATATACCGAGTTCTTTTGATAGCCCTGTTTGATAAATAATTTCCTTTCCTAATTTTTTTCCTTCTGGCATACGTAAAATTAACACTATCATGAATCCGAAGACTTTATTCTTGCGTCATCTTAAGTATAAACGCAAAGTAAATATCTGGCAAATCCGCTAATTCTTAGTCTTTCATACATAAAATTCGAAGAAACTACAGTGTCCACAAATTTAAACGTCACACTAAAAATATGACGTTAAGTCGTGGAACTGTATACCTATATCGCTGCCAGCTTAATTTGGAGTGTGCTACTCAAAACACCCGTTAAATTGTTTGCAGTTTGGGTTGGAGAGGTGTTTAAAAATGTGATTTCAAAAGTGCTCATTTAAATGCGAAACGCTACACGGCTAACGGTAGAGACCTTATGATATGATTACACCAAGATAGACTCTACAGACCTCTATAAACATTCGAGTAAAGGTCACTTGTTCATTGGCTGCCGCTATAGACAGAACGCATTTTCCTGTTCCACCCGGCCACACGAAATAAAGCCATAAGAGTGCTGAATAATACTTTTGGTTACGAGTTCTGCAGGGCGTGTAAACGTTCAGTCATCCAGTGAGCTCGTGAAACTGACATACACATGTTTGCGATCTACTTTTAGACGTGAATACGTCTTTAAATTTGCAACCACAGTGGGAGGCAATCCAGAAAATCCGATGATAACGAGTTTGGCATTGCAGCTCCGAATCTATTGTCTGCTTTCAAAATTCAATTGCACCACTCGTTTGCCAAAGGATCAAAGAATATGTTACGTTGAGTGAGGACTGCGAAGCATTGCATTCGTGGGAGGGGGGAAGATGTGGCAATTTTTAGTTACTTTCGCCGTGTCTCATAACTTCCGCGTAGTACAACTTTTGACTAGGAGAAGCTACGACGATCGTGTAAGTTTCCATTAGCAGCTCTCGTCAAGATCAATACATTGCGTGTATAATAACATTTGTGTGGCGTGGTTATGGTGAAATTGTATTCGTTTAATGTAAAAAATTAAGAAAACTTAACACAATTTCGGTCTATACTCGTCAAAAGCCAAGTCGAAATACAGAAATCGTATGCGTTTGGAAAGAGCATCTCAAAAGCAATCCAGTGATACCCATAAAACCCCATATGATCGAGCGAAGCGGTGCCGGGAACGTAAAATAAACAAGGCGCCCGAGCGCGTCAACGTAGACGTATTCACGCAAAACAAACGGCTGTGTCCCCAACACAGCCACATCCCATTTTTGCTGAAATTTAACGCGAAATGAAAGAGTCTGTAGTTATGGGTACACAGCAGCAATATTCTGAACCGCACGTCATTTTACAAAGACGTTTTTCACTTAGAATGAAAATTTAAGTTCTAATTAACTAGGTGTGTACTGGAGAACTTCGAATGAAGTCTACTCTGAACACTTTAGAACCATACGAAATCAGGACAATATCAAGACAACACAGTCCAATTGTCAAACTGGACTTTATTGTAGAGTTTATGGCGAAAATTTACTCGAAACATCCGAATGGCTCAAATAAATACATTTATGGTGAGTGGAAACAGCAGTTTTATTTTCTTTTCCTATTTTTTTTTTAGTGGACTATATATTTTTTTCTTCAAAATTTAATTGCGGACAGATGAAATCATTCCCTGTTCATTCCAGGTTGAGTCCGGCCCATGCCAGGTTATGAATAAACTTTACTCTGAACAGAATTACGGGTACATCTGCTTCGCTCCATATTCATGGAATAAACGTCATTGTTCTAATCGATCGGCTGGAGCCTACCTGTATCCCAGTCCCAGAACGGACAAGCAAACCACACGGTCCCAGCAGATCGATGACAACCCTCAGGCATCACAAATAAACAAACACGTGTGGTTTACGTAGAGCAGAACAGTAGACGGAATTCCTCTCTGCAAACTAGTTTTTTTTATCACAGGCTGGGTATAGCCTTCCTTCATCGAAGGTGTAGACATGAAATTCCGTATTTTTATTTTCGCCTTTTAAATCATGCTTGCCCATGCGGTGGTACGCGTGCTTCGCACTCACGTGTGTCTTGGTTCCTTCCGGGTTGGCTACACCGGTAGTGGATTTCCTCACGTGATTTTCCATCACAATTCCAAGCAAACATTTCTACACTGCCTTAACGTATATATCCCTGTTTCTCGCCCGTTAAATTAATATCCTTATTCGTCTTGTAAGGCCAAAAGAAAATTATTTGCTGAGTAGGTAGATAATAGAAAATAAAATTGAACAATATTTCATTTTTTATTGAACACGCATTTTTACTTTTCTTCCACTCCGTTTCACTAATTACAGTATTTTGTATACAAATACTATTGTTGATTGTTTTGTCGTTTACTAATTTATTAGCCAGGTAATAGTCATTAAACACACTAACTTTTTTAAAGTAAAAAATAATTCAATAAATATATTGAGAAAAAATCGTTTCCAAAATTATAAAGAAAAAAAACTGAACGCTTTAGATATTGCAAAACCATTGACTTAATTTGATAGAAAATATGCGAAAATTGTCACCGGTATAATACAAGAAAGAAAAATCATATTTTTATGATACATAAGAAAATGTGTCTGAAATATGTGTTTACTCACTCTTAAGTATAGTTTTTTGCATGCTATTCATTCAGTTGGGGTGATGTACGAACGCAGTATTATCTACGCAATGAACCTAATGGCTATAATTTTATAGAGCAAATAGAAGTTGTAACACTCTCAAAATGAAAATGCCTTTAAAAGAAAAATAACAAATTACTGTTCTCATTGATATGTTATTGTTTCGTGGTAAATGAAAATGTGTAGATTAGAAATTTCGTAAGATGGCTGCCACTCTTCTTGAACAAAAATGACAATGAAATACGGAGATTATTTAAGCATCCAAAACAGTATTTGCACAAGAGTGAAGCTATTACATCAATAATATATTTGGTGTATTGTATTCACGTCATAAATATGTATGATTTAGCTGCCGCATCTGTGAAGTGGTAAATAGCGTTGCTGCCTGCCACACGGAACAGATGGGTTCGGTTCCCATGATCGGAATTTCCCGACTAGTTGGTGGCTCTGGTTCACCTCCATACTGCGGAAGGCAGCGGCGAACCACCGCAGAATCACGCTGCCAGATCGCCTAAGCGCATCCCGGTTTCCATCGCCATGTCGCTACCAACCTCACATGGCCCTTAAAATTAAGGAGGGTCGATTCAGATGTTTTCACAACCAGCCATTGCCAACACATGGTTGTTCTCACTGTTTTTTATTAATACTGAATACGAAATAAACGTTACAAGTTATAAAAGATACTAAGCTAAAGTCTCATTTAATAAAAATGTAATACTTCATAGTTAATTACAGTGATAATTATTTGCGGTAGGCCTATACAAGTTATTAAAAAAAAAAAAACAGGTGGACATATTACTGTTACGGTGATTTTTCAAATGTTTGTTTCAAAATGTCCGCAGACACCGCGAGAGGACTATACCAATATTTTTAGCGTACCGACCGACAATCAAAGTTTTGAAGGATTTATTTTTTAAGGGAGCCAGCTTGTACGAGAATGGGTCCAGGCAACCGACGTGGTTTCCACTGGTAGGTGTTTAGTATATAGAAATTTTGTCGAATACAGATATTTGAAATCAGGAAGAAATGAAGACGCACAGGTACAGCGACGTAGTGTAGAGAGCTATGATCGGGCGGCGCTTGCACAAATGGATTGTGTAATTATGCTAGTGTAATGGCAGTGCGAATGCAAGGGACTTTAGAGGCACTTGAGGCCTGTTGGCCTTGCTGGAGAAGACATTGTGTAACCGCAAGAAAGAAAGGAGTCTACGAGAAAAATGTATACTTCCCTCTGACCAGCGGGACGCCTGAGGTTAGCTTTACGCATGCTTACTACCATCTGTGGCACGTGACGTCAGCTGGTTACAGTTATTCTTTTCTTACGAGCAGAGGTTCATCTTTGCCTACGAATACCCTGAATAATTATTGTCAGCAACGGTCTCAGCTTTTACCAACAAGCTACGCTACCGATTTGAGCGTAAATTTTCAGCCTGATTTCAAACGCTAGCAAACGACATTTCAAACGACATTCTTTTCTTTTCAAGAGCTAGTGTAACTCGCCTATCAGTTTGTGCTGTTTATCTCAAGCATTTAGGTTTTCCATTTGGTGTTTTTAAAACTGTTATTCCAAATTCTTCACCAGTAACTCCGATGTTGAAATACTTTGCTGGTTTCGTTTACTGTAGTGTAGTCCAGTGTATGTGTGACGCATGTTTTCTGCCAGTGTTTTGTTAAGAGTGGAGCAGATTATAGTCCATTCACTGTTACTTCCAACTGTTCTGAAGCCCTGCTTGAGTGCTACTTCCAGGATATTTCTCCGCCTCGTGCAAACAAAGCTTACCGAGTCTAGAAAATTACACCAAAAGGACAGCGCACCACATTCTTGCGCACTAAGTTTAGTAATATTTTGCTTACGAACTATTTATTACTATGCATTATATACACTTGTATTTTATCACTGTTTTAATTTGTATTAATTATAAATATTTTTTTATAATTTATAGATAAAATTTAAGTAGATGTTCATTTTAATTAAAAAATTACGGTATTTAATGTTAACACAAGTATAAAACGTTTGTGATACGTGACATATTTAGGAAACAATCGAACACGTCATATAAGGTATGATTTTTCAAAGGTTTTATTCAGAAAGTGTGAAGAAACCACGAAAAGACTATAGTAGACCTGCAATATGTAAAATCATTTCACCGAAGAAATTTATTCTGTGAGTATTCTCCTCGCCTCATGAAAGCAATCACAACTATTTTTTTTATGTTCACACTTAAAACGTACCGATAATTTCTGGTAGTGTAACACAGGTAAGGCGTTTCATTTTTTTTTTTCAGAGCGGCCATTCGTGTTACGCTACGTTTAGCATAACATTACAATATCTCTGTTTCTTTCTCTCGCCACTAAGCCAATAACGTGTTTGCGAAAATGCACCAATTCAGTTCTCATCTCTCATATTTGAGAGTAGCACATGTATCATATATAGCGAAAAAATTTAAGGCAACAGCATGACAGAAAGTTGTTGTAAATATTATAACATGTCATTACTCTATTTTAATAAAACATGAACATGTAACTGGAGTCAGACACATAACGAGAAGGTTTCAATGTACATTTAGGTTCCTATGAGAAAAAAATACACACTGATATTACTCAGTAAGCCGATCCTGACAATATCCAGCCAGAATGATTTACACTGTCAGGGTGTTATCTATAGGTATAAGGTATCTCCTCTAGGCAAAGAGAAGCGCCTTCCGTAGGTTTCCGTAGGTATATAGATTCGATAAAGAGAATTATGATTTCTCAGTTGATCTTAAAGCATCAGATTTCTCAGATGCGTTTATGTAACTAGAGTTTGAAATGTCACACGTCATTCAGTTTAGAAAAGAAGAATGTGTGAGGTATTTAACTGATGTAATTAATATTCTGTATCGTGACTGGCATGCTTGTGTCTAAAATTGACGCCATCATACACCAACTATTACGAGATTGTTCTTACTGAAGTGAGGGCACTTTGTTTAAAGCGTGAATGAAATTTTGAAATAAATATAAACACCAGAAAATTTATTAGTTATCGGTGAAGAGCAATGAGATCTGGGTGGCTCTTAACAGCGAGGTATTGAGAGCCGATAAGGGTGATTGAAGTGAATATGGAGCGGCATCGGAATGAAGGCGCGAGGGGAAACGGGATATTCCGAGAAAACCCGCCGATCAACGGCATCGATTCCCTCTTGCGAAAATCCGCTGCCGGGGATTGAACCCTGTTTGCTTGGTGGGAGGCGAGCGTACTAATCGCTCAGTCACCGCGGCCCCTTGTTATCAGTGCTTAACAATTAAAGAGCATGAATGTTACAGTATTTAGATAGAGATACACTAAATTTTCTGTCGTTGAGGAGCATAACATAAAATCACCTGCTGGCTACATACTTGCGAGCCAGCAGTAAAATATCGCAGTACGCAGCGGTTAATCAGACACAAGGTCCGTTCCCGGAGTCTCATACAGCCAATCAGACACAAGATACGTTCCCGGAGCCACGTACAGCCAATCAGAGAATGCGTACGTGTATGACAAATGAAGTGCCATTTTGCCTCTGGGTATTTATCTACTCTGGCTTACTATCTGGTGATCTATAAATAAATAGTGCAATTGGGGTGAATGACTAGATGAAGATTTATGGACATTAACTTCTTAGATGCAGATATCTGTAATGGAAAAAACAGGACTGAACTCGAAAACATACTTGACAAGAGTAGAGACAGCGAGGCCATTCTGGCTCAGCTGTAGAATGACATGTTGATGGAGCGGATAATATATTGTTCGATATATCGAATATTCGATTAGTTGATAATCGACTAGTTGATTAATTACTGATTAATTAATCAAGCTAAAGAATTGTTTAAACAAAAAAATTATATTGTTTCATACGAAACTTCTTTGATTTACATTGTTGTTGAAAGGGTGATATTGGCGGAGCGGGTTTCGTTTGTACTCTGTGACTTGCTGGAGTGGATTAACCAGAGGAGTGGGTTGTAATTGTGTATATAGTAGTGAATGTTGGTGTAAGTGTGGTATAAGTAACGTTTTAATTTTTATTTTTGGATGGAGCAAGAGCCAGCGGTGCCATTCTGGCTCACTTAGCAAATGAGGTGTGGTTGGAGCGAGAGCCAGCGGGGCCATTCTGGCTCATTTAGCGAGTGAGGTGTGGATGGAACGAGAGCCAGCGGGGTCATTCTGGCTCACTTAGCAAATGAGGTGTGGATGGAGCGAGAGCCAGCGGGGCCGTTCTGGCTTACTTAGCGAGTGAGGAGCCGATAATCGAGTGTTCGATTAACCAATTAATCTGTTATGAGCGAGGGCATGCGTGTCACTTCTGGACCACTACGATTTACGTTCAATTAGCCAACTGAAATAAGAACGAATCATTAAAAAATTACTTTAATCACACGATTACCACACACAATATTAAATAGAATTAATATAGACAAGAGATATTACAAATTACTTTAATTATGCGATAACCGCGAGACAAATTCATTTAAACGACTTACCCCGAATATGACAGAACGGAACACAACATTTATATTAATACCATAACGAAATTCCTTAACAATATTTCAAACACCCTAACAAATGACACAAAACAGATTAAATTAAATTAAACGTAACACCCAACTAATATAAAATTACAATTCACTTATCGCCCACGAAGCCAGGTGTAATAAATTCACAATTCACAAATCAATAAAATCACACAATTTACAATCAAAATTACAACTACAAGCCGAGGTGTCATAAAAATCTCCCCCTGACAAAAAACCCCTCCAACACTGATACACACACCACCATCACTACAGGTATCATAAAAATCTCCCACCTTACAAAAATCACCTCCCAACAAAATAACACACTGAAACATAAATATAAATATATCCCATCCCTCAACACTGTAACACAACCACAGGCCCAAACAAGCTAAAATTCTCTCCCTAATTTTATGGCCCAAACCTCCAGGTGTCATAAAAATTTCCTTCTGACAAAAATCCCCTCCAACACTGACACACACGTACACGTACTTTCCCATCATCGGCTCTCAAAACATGCATCAAGGAACGCCTTACAAAAATGAATTATTACACCACATGTCTGTTTTTAAAAACCTGTAGTTATAATCATTTCACAGACGCGTCTTTCGCTAGTTCATACGACCGTCACAACACTCGCTTATTGTGTAAGCCTACTGCGAAAACTCGACGACCATACTTCGCTGTATCACACATTAGTGATCAGTACCGCTGCTCTTACAAAAGCGTACACTGGCGGATCGTCTCTGTTGCCCCGACTCGCCTATCGCATGCATTTCCCATTAATTAATAATAATAAAAACATTTCAATTAAATTAAAATCTAATAATTATCCGAACATGTGAGACTTTAATAAACGAATTGAGAAGTGTATTGGCTAGGAAACATTCAATGCCTTGTGGTAACCAATGAGGCAGGCCTGGTAGAACTATCGACTCTCATGAGAAAGCAATTCGTCCACCGGCCTTGTCTCCTCTTCTGCGCGCACGACACAGTCAAAGAAAATCGGCACAAACTCTCACGATGGCCAAGACCACACATTTCGCCGTTTCACCCCTCCTCCTCGAACGCGTACTCGACAAGGACAAATTCAGACTCTCACGCAGCGTGCCGCCAAGAAAGCGATATATTATTCAAATAACTGCTTCGGACGGCAAACGAAGTCTAACCAATCACCAAGCAGACGAACTTCCCTTCCCCGAACTGTCATCCACACAGTCGCCAATGCTAATCGCCTTTCCTTTACCCACGACTGTACTCCTATCCCAGCCCTGGCCTCCAGGGCAGAGAAACCATTTACAAATCGCATTGATAATGAATGTTACTTTCCCTCACCCACCCCGCTAACAAGAAAACTCTCTCACTCAAACACACCTAGAAAATATATCATAACTCCAATGCATACAACCTCGAAGAAATGATACTTCCGAAACATGTGCATACTACATTCTAGTTTAAAAAAAAAATCGATGTTATAATTAATGTGTCATAATATTATTATTTTTCATCGATTTAGACGGGAAATGAAATGATTACATGTTAGGTGCAGAATAATTTTACAACCATTAACTAGAGAAAAAGAAAATTTACTCTAAGAATTAACAACCGGAAAATATTAACCGAATAAAAAGAGTTACATCATAACCTAAATGTAATAGATTTCCATCCAAACAATAGGAATGTTTACACAATAAATTTTACATCCGTTTACCATCAATATCAGTAGTTTTATTAAATGAATAACACATCAAATATAATTTAAAATATTTATTTTTGTATAAAGTAATTTACAAAACATTGTAATTCAATATTTTAATATCTTGATTCTTCACCCACGAGTCGTGGGCTTTTGAGAAACCTCTCCATCAAACCAAAGACATATCTTTTTTCCTTTTAATGATTTTATCAACCAAATATTCATTTGGAGAACTGACAATTTGCACAATTCTTGTTCATAAAAACCACCTCTTATGGGCTGACCATCATAGGTTTCTAGATAATACACTCTGGGAAATTAATTTCTAACTCTAATACTTTTAAATATTTCGTAGGACCAATTCGAAGTAAATTTTTTCTCAAAGATTCTTTTCTGCTTCGTGATACATATAAATTCACCAACTATTGAACTTTGGTTTTCTTCCATCGATTACTTTAACATTATTATACACAGTTTTCATCAATCTACTATCCATAACTTTTTTGGGAGCCATCTTGATAGTTCTATGATATCTAGAATTATAAAATGTAAGTATTTCAGGCAAAACGTCAACACAATTATATGTGCCTTTCGATGTGAAATGCTTGTATATTAGTTGCTTAATTGATTTATTAAATCGCTCCACAACACAGGCTTTAAGCTCCGAATACGTTGCGTAGTGAATAATACCATATTTGGTCATTAGTGTCTGGAACAGTGTACAAAAAATTCAGATCCTCTGTCGGTTTGGAGCGAATTTGGACTTCCCTCTTTCAAAACGATCTTCATTGCATCGGTAACCTGTTTTCCTGTCTTGTTTTTCAAAGATATGCCACAACCATATTTCGAATAACTGTATATTGGGGTTAAAATATATTTGTATCCCTTATTTTATTTTGAAAGCAATGTTATTTCACACAAATCCACTTGAAAAAGATCATTTAAGCCTTTAGTAATAACTGGTCTTCTAGGATATCTTATCCTTGCAGAGGCGTGAAGCTCTTGAGCAATCTTACTGGAATTCATTGGTAATATAACCATCTTAAGTCAATACTTCAACAATAGAAACTATTTTGTTTGTATGTGAATTATTATCAGACTCTTTCGAAGCGATGAGAAGTTTTAATCTGTCAACCAATTCATTAGGATTGTTCCAATATACAGGAGAAAACCGGTTTGTCAATTTCATCTTTATATATTCCAATTACAAAAATATAGCTTAATAAATGTAGTTTCGGATGAATTTCATCCATCACCTAAACGATTATTTGCATTCGGTAGACGAACAAGATCCATATATTTCTCCAAATCGATATCGGAATAACCACTCGGGACTTTTTAAAATAATAATTCAAACAATCCTTTACTGACATCAGTTACGTAATCACCTGCTTGAACTCTATTCTCAGGCAAAAATTTAATTACAGAATCTCCCAGAAGTCATATATTTCCATGACGATATACACCAAATACCATATCGTGAAAAGCGAATATTGTTTTATAGCTAAATAACATTGTGTTAATTGAGTCAACATTTTATTCTTTATAGGTTCTTCTGATTTGATTTCCACTGGTGTTTCATAAAATGTATTCAGCAAGGAATGCTATGTATACATTCTACTCATAACAGGTTTAAATATTTCTTCATTCAAAACATCCCGTTCCATTCGAGCACTTTAGCTTAAATATATTTCTTTAACTTTCAATTATTTATATATAAATAAAGTCGATTGTTTTTAGTGGGAGTATTAAGTCGTCTATATTGCGCTTTTTAAATCGTATCGACTTTTCTCAAAAGTATGTCTAATTTATTCACAGTTTTAACCCTAAAATCGTTACTAAAATTGTTTATTCGAGATTTAAAATCATCAATTTGCTTTTTCAGTTCCATTTGCGTAGCTAAACCAGATGTTTTATTGATCAATTCAACACTTATATATTGCATAATTTCATCCATTTGTGTATCATATTGTTTTGTAATCGTAGCGCTTACCAGTTCATTAATTACAGTTTTTTAATGTTCCAAACGTTCGTTTGTTTTAGTTTCTATATTTTGTACTGTAGTCATCACATTTCATTAAACTTTGTAAATGTTATATCGTCTAAAACGTGATCATTGTAAATATGTTGTAGATTCATTTTGTCAATTTTAAACACAATTAACATATTTACATTATCACACAAATTATGTTTTGGAGTACATACATAACTTTGCGATAGATAAAAACAATCGACTTTGAATGTCTACCAAAACTAAGGTATTGCTGTATTTCACCCTGCGGTTAGCATCAAACATCGTCAAATATAAATACAGAATTGGGTAATTTCTGAAGACGGAGGGCTTATTAAACGACATATATTTGGTGGCAAAAGAATACCATGTTTCTGTTCAAATAGTTTCTTTCGTATTTACAATTACCGGGAGATGAACATTTTGTTTTATAACCTCCATTTCTATAGTATTAGCTATCATACTAAAGTAAAAACTATAAATGTGGGTCTATTTATAGGTTCGCGCTCAGTTGAAAACAATGGTCTGTACTAAACGTAACAAAAAGGACACGGAGTATTGAATACATTGATTAACCAACTATCATTTAAATTGCATTTACCAAAATACAATTATTGCGGACCCGGAACTAAGCTTGCAAAACATCTAGCACGGAACAATCAAGGAATAAACAATTTGAATGACGCTTTTAAAGAACACGATATAGTATACGATCGAACAAACAATTGTAAAGAAAACATCCCACACAGCACAGAACATCCTAAGTATTTCCGTATGTGTCCCGAGTGTCCCAAATACATCCCGGACATCCGCTGGATATCCCTATGATATTCTAATGGTACTTTACTTTTATTATGTTACATGACATTGTGCATCATAGTTATACACACATTACAACAACACTGTTATGTGCTGCAGCTGGCGCCGACTGAATTGCCTCGAGCCGTAATCGGAGACCCACCTCGCCCTCCCTCTTCCTGGAACGATACGCTCGCGGCCTCCTCATCCCACCTTCTGGGAATCCCGTGAATGCCGACAGCGGTGAGACTGCTGGCGTCACAGACCTCCTCTCGCCTGCTAGAGTTTCCGATACGTTTAGTGACGGCACAAGAATGTTTTGGTGAGACTGGCTGGCGCCTCAGCCCTCCGCGACGCATCATGCGAGTTGGGGAAGATTCTGGGTGGAGGCCTAAGACCTATATACACTGCTACAACCCAGCGGGTGGCAGTCTTTGATGGAGGCCGCCTGGCCGTGTGTGCGCGAGCAAAGATAAGTGTGGACGACGACTGGAGATTGCGGGACGACGGCGAGTGAGGTGCGAGTGAGGTGCGTGAGGACGCTTCTAGGACTCTAGAACATTGCGACTGGCAGAACATGGACTGAACTGAGGTGGGACTGAATGGAAATGTAATACTGATTTTGTTGTAAATATTCGAACTGTAAAATATGGACGAATAAATTATAAAATAATTGAATAGATTGATACACTCTCTATTGGGACTGGTCTTTAATTATTTTATTTAATTGATTTCTTAGTCGTAATTATAAATTTTATTAATTGGTGTCAATTGTGAACAGTAAGTGATTTCAATTTATTTTGAAAATTTGGTTTAGAGAATTTTACTGTAGTTATTGTAAAGAAAATAATGAAATTAAAATTGATTCTTTTACTTCATTAAGACCTCCATCCGTTTACGAACTTGGTAGAGCCCACTAAATTTCCAGAGAGAGAAAGTGTAGCATTGGTGTCAGAAGTGGGATGGAAGCATTTTAATAAAAATAAAATAACTTATAGTATTTGTAAATATCACGATATTTGAGCAATAGGCCAAGGAATTGTTTAATTTTTTTTTAAATGCTAAATAGGAAACTTTCGGCTGACATGGAAGCATTTTGCTCTTTAATTGAAGCACTAAGCGGCCAAATTAGTAATGTAAATGAAAATGTAAATAATAAAATAGATCATGTTAGTGAATCTGTTAATAGTGTAAATGAAAATGTAAATAGCCAAATTAATAGTGTTAGCGAACTAAAAGATAAGAAAATAGACTGTGTGATTGAGAATGTGGACAGAAAGATAGAGGTTGTGAGCGAGTTGGTGAACAATAAAATAGACTGTGTGGACAAGAAGATCGACAGTGTGAGCGAGAGAACGGACAGTGTGAATGATAGGATGGACAGTGTTGAACAAGAAATGAAACAGGAAGTGAGCGCCCTCAAGAAGGAATGGCAGGAGTTCTTGCAGCAGCAGAGGAGACGACATGCAGGGGCGGAAGAGGAGCCAAGATTGGTGACCATCGAGACGATGCATGCCGGCAGCGAGAAGAAGGTAGAGGTCGCCGCCAGTGGAGCTATCACAGGGGAGGCACAGCAGTTCTACAGTTTGAGAATGACCCAGCCAGGGGTGGGAAAAGGTGTCACAATTAAGGTCGCCCCCTCCAATGGACAGACACCTTGGCACGAGTACCGGCACCAATTCGAGATCGTGGCCATCCTGAATGGCTGGACCGAAGAGCAGCGGGCGTACTACCTGGCGGCTGTACTGAGGGGACCAGCACTGAGCATACTGCAGTCGCTGCCAGAACGACATCGTCTAGAATACTCCACATTGGTATCGACTTTGGAGCTGCGATTCGGCGACCGGTACCTGCGACACACCTGCCATGCCCAACTTCGAAGCCGCATCCAGCGACCCAGCGAACCACTGCAGGAGCTGTGGCAGGACATCGTAAGGTTGTCCCACCTGTCTCTGGAGGGATGCTCGGAAGAGGCACGAGATGCCATCGCCATCGGCTTCTTAGTCGACGCTATCGCTGACACCGACGTGCGGCAAGCTGTGCTGTTAGCTGCGCCTCACACCATGCAGGATGCCTTGGCCCAAACACTGGAAGGGGAGTCAGCACTGCAGTCATCAGTGCCCCGATGTCCAGTGCAGGCAGTGATGCTTGATGAAGAGGAGGACAACAGCGTCAAGGGGATGTTGAAGCACTTGCAGATGACCATGAGGGACATCGCCTCCAGGGTGCGCACTACAGAGTCTCGCCATCCCCTACCCAAACAGCCGGAATGTTGGATGTGTGGACAGCCGGGAACCTGAGAGCCAACTGTCTTCAGCAGCAACAGCAGCAGCAGAAGCAGCAGCAACAACAGCCAGGGAGCAGGCGCCAAGGGGCTGGTGAGAGTGCAATGTCATCGGGAAACTTGTAAACACCGGTCTTGAGGGGCAAAGATCGGTGATTGCTGGAGGGAAGGCCCCAGTGCTTTTGCAGGTGCATTCAATGGAACAAGACTTCAATGCCATATTGGTGGAGGGGAGCCTAGATGATGTTTCTTGTCAGATGGTCGTTGACACAGGAGCGACTATAACAGTGGTAAAACCCGACATTCTTGGGCCTTCCCTCCATTGATCATCTGATAAAAGCATGAAGCACTGTTATTTAACAACAGTAACTGGCGAGACTACACCAGTCAAAGGCAAGATAAGGGTACTCTTACAGCTCGGTAAAAATTGAGATAGAGCATGATACATACATAGCAGAAATAGTGGACATATGCATTTTGGGTCTTGATGTTTTACACAAGCTGGGATGCTGTATTGATACTCGACTGGGGGTGATAAGTGTAGGTAATACCGAGTTGGTAGTGTCAACATGACGAGATTTATCTTCACCAATGAGCTACCCAGTAGTGTGTAATCAGTCAATTGTGCTCACTGCTTCTAGCGAAGTTGTTATTCCAGGTAGATGCCAGGGAAATTTGTCAGGTGATTGGACATAATCGAACCAGCCCAGGAAGGTGACATTTTACCCGGTGGTGTCATTGTAGCCAGTACATTAATTTCTTCAAAATCGGACAGTTTGCCTGTTAGGATTATTAATTTGTCTGACTGTGCTATCCGTCTTGAAGAAGAGGCCACAATATGGCTTTACAAGCAGGTCTCACAGGTACTTCCAAATGTTCTATAAGCTTCACTGTCACAACCTACTGAATGTCCTCTTCCAGATGCTCTGGGGGAACTGCTGACAAGAACAAAAGAAAACAACTGGCGACAGGAGCGGCCAGTTTCAGAATTGTTACAGAGAAATAGAGGTGCTTTCTCCTGCGAGCCCAATGACCTTACCAGAACTAATGTTGCATGCCACCACATCGACACAGGGGATGCCAGACCCATAACGCAGCCACCAAGGCGACTACCGCTAGCTTCATATGAGGTCATTGACGGTATTTTGAAAGAGATAAGGGATTTCGATGTGATAGAGCTATTAGTTAGTCCGTGGTCTTCTCCCATTGTGCTTGTTAAAAAGAAAGATGGCTCTATTCGATTTTGTGTTGATTACCACCAACTTAATAATGTGACCAAGAAAGATTCTTAGCCCTAGGATAGACGACACCCTGAATATCCTAGCAGGTTCACAGTGGTTTTCTACTCTAGACATGAAGAGTGGGTGGCCAAGGAAGACAAAGAAAAGACTGCCTTTTATGTCCAAGGGAAACGAGCCTGGTAGTTCAATGTTATGCCCTTTGGGCTATGCAATGCCCCTGCTACCTTCGAACGACTAATGGAGAAAGTTATGCCCTTAGATATTTGTGAGGTGTACCTAGACGACATTGCGGTCACATGAAGAACTTTTGTAGATCACCTGGCACACTTAGATTCTGTGTTTCAGAAAGTGACTGTGGCCAATCTGAAATTGGTTTCCAAGAAATGCCACCTTTTCCGAAAGAAAATTAATTTCTTGGGCCATGTTGTATCAGCCTATGGGATTGAAATAGACTCTGAGAAGACCGGAGCAATAAGAGATTGGCCTCTACCAAAGGATAAAACTGAAATTCGAAATTTTTTGGATTTATGTGCTTACTACCATCGATTTGTGCCTGGGTTCGCCACTATCGCCAAACCTCTGCATGAATTTACTGAGGCAAAAAGGAAATTTTGTTGGACCCCAGCGTGCAAAATTGCTTTCAATAGACTAAAGGAAATTATGATATCTTCCACACTACTGGGCTTTCCGAGTAGGGAGGGTGAATTTATTCTTAATATTGATGCTAGCGATGTTGCAATCGGGGCTGTGCTATCTCAGATTCAGGATGGAAAAGAGCAGCCATTGGAATACTTCAGTAAGTTGCTACACAAGCCCGAGAGGAACTACTGTGTGACATACAGAGAGCTTTTGGCAGTGGTGAAGGCAATTGCACATTTTCATACATATCTTTATGGCAGACACTTCGTCCTAAGAACTGATCATGCTTCATTATGCAGGCTACTAAATTTCAAGAACCCCGTATGTCAAATAGCCTGGTGGATACAGCACCTGCAAGAATATGACTTTGAAATACACCACAGGTCTGGACACTTTCACAGCACTGCAGATGCACTCTCTAGGAGACCATGCGAAACATTATGTCATCATTGTGAACGCCAGGAGTAGAAGGTTGGGGTATCGTGGAACGCAATGAGGACAAGAATTCAAGGCCCTGTATCTCGTGATGGGTCATCTACATGGGATGAAAAGGACATAAGAAATGATCATGTAAGTGCCCCCACCTTGCATACAATATTGGAGTAGAAGGAAATTGGACATCGACCGAGATGGGAGTAGATATCTAGCCTAGGCATGACAGTCAAGGCATACTGGGGACAGTGGAATTCCCTTGTTATAAAGAATAGTATGCTTTACAGGAATTGGAAAATTAACGATGGGAGACAGTCATTTACAATTAGTGCTACCAGAGTGCCGAATCCCAGAAGTGCTAAAAGAACTGCATAACACAGCAGCAGGTGGTCACTTCGGTGTGAATAAGACACTTGACAGAATCTGAATAAGATTCTATTGGCTACATTGTCGGCAGGATGTTGAGAAGTGGTGCAGCCTGTGGGATGCATTTACTGCAAGGAAGGGTCCGAGGGTTAAGGGATGCAGTCCCCTCCAGAATTACAATGTTGGGGCCCCATTCGAGAGGATGGCAGTTGACATTCTCGGACCACTACCAATCATTGAGAGGGGAAATAGATACCTTCTAGTAGCACAAGACTACTTGATAAATTGGCCCGAGGTCATACCGGTGCCTAACCAAGAGGCAGGCACAGTAGCTGATGCTCTTGTCGAGCATGTTTTCTCCAGGTCTGGAGTGCCATTGGAGCTTCATTCGGACCTAGGACGAAATTTTGAAGCAACTCTTTTCCAAGAAGTAACGAGGATTTTAGGAATAAAGAAAACCCGAAACATAGCATTACACCCTTAGTCGGATGGATTGGTTGAGAGCCTAAATCGTACCCTGCAAAAGTATCTGACTATTTTCGTAGAAGACAATCAGAGAGGTTGGGACTCTAAGGTAGCCTTATTTATTCTCGCATATCTCTCGGCGGTCCACGAGTCAACAAGGGTAACACCTTCAAGGGTGCTGTTTGGGAGACAGCTCCGCCTACCTGGTGACCTGCTGTTCGGACGTCCAGTGGTGAAAGAGGCAGCCACTCCATAATATGCTATTAATTTACGTCAGACATTAACCGACATTTATGAGTTTGCCCGGAGGCACCTTAACATTAACTGTGACAGAATGAAAACACGATATGACCGAAGAAAACCTGAGGAGACATTTCAAGAAGGACAGCTGGTGTGGATGTACAACCCTCAAAGGAAGAAGAGATGTTGCCCGACGCTACAGAAATCTTGAGAAGGCCCGTACGGGATCTTGAAGTGGATAAATAATGTGGTCTACAGGATTTGTCGACAGGGCTCTCGGACAAAGCCTAAGGTTGCCCACATCGACCGACTGGCGCTGTACGAAGGTTCTGATTTTGTAGAGTCTGTTCGGGACGAACAGACTTAAGGAGGGAGCAATGTTACGTGCTGCAACTGGCACCGACTGAATTGCCCCGCGCCATAATCGGATACCCACCTCGCTTTCCCCTCTTCCTGAAACGATGCACTCGCGGCCTCCTCATCCCACCTTCTGGGAATCCCGAGAATGCCGACAGCGGTGAGACTGCTGGCGTCACAGACCTCCTCTCGTCTGCTAGAGCTTCCGATACATTTAGTGACGACACAAGAATGTTCTGGTGAGACTGGCTGGCGCCTCAGCCCTCCGCAACGCATCACACGAGTTGGGGAAGATTCTAGGTGGCGGCCTAAGACCTATATATACTGCTGCAACCCAGCGGCCGGCAGTCTTTGTTTGAGGCATCATAGTTATACACATATTACAATAATATAATGTATAAAATATACTAAAAATTGTTTTAAAGAATTAAATTAAAGAAATTTTACAAAAGACATAATCCCTGTAATATCCCGAAATTACGTCCAATGGGTATTCCGAAAGCACAACCACTGGATATCCAGAAAGTACATGTGTAGGTTATCCAGAGAGTTACATTAAAAACTTTATTATATAAGTTATTTGGGTTACATATGAGAACTATTTCTGTGATAGCCTACTTTTTCAATTAAGTTGAAATCAGGAGAAAATCCAAGTGTAAGGAAGGTTCGTTATTATTTTATCACAGTGGGATTCTGTAAAGTTTCTCGAAGTGCATAAATATTCAAAATCTATTGGGATCGGATATGCCTTTTGGAGTTATTACTTTATCTATGTTTTCTTCGACTATCTCCGATACCGGAAGGTGTACCAAAAATAAGAAGGAAATGCATTTATCCATAGTTGTTGTATCCTGTGGATCTGTTTCTGTTTGTGATGTCTGGAATATTTTCAAGTTTTGTTATTTGGGATTTGAAGTTTTGTTTTCGGGAATTCGATTTTCTAGATTTATATTTTTCTTCTTTGGTTGTAGGCGTTTACAGTGTTGGCCATTATAATCTCTTAAAAAGACCATTATGACATTAAATATGTGTTGTTTTTTGTGCGTTTGCTAGTGGAAATGTGAATTCGTTTTACGACAATGCACCTTGTAAACGAGCATAGTTTAAGAAGCTGAATATTGGTGTATTTTATTTTTGTTATGTACGTAATATTGTATGTTTACAATTGTAACTACTGATAATCCTATTTTTGGTTAGGTCAAACCTGTTTTATTCATTCACCCATCTGCTAAGTTTCAGTTGAACCCCTGAGTTACTTAAAAAATTCTAGGTTAGTTTTGTTTGACGAGTAATATTATTTTTAAGTATTGGTACTTTTTAATAACTGTGGCTTTTCTGAGAAACAAAAAATAAATTAATAAAATCTGGAAATTGCTGTCTCAAAATTTAGTTTGTACGTTTGTATTTGGGCATGAATATTCTCCAGTGTATGGTTGCACTGGGTTTATAGGTATTTAAAAATCGTAAGCTAACAAGTTGGCATATTGCTAGGTTATGTGAGTGTTTGTACGAGGTTAAGAAGTAGGCACGTTTGCTGTGTACTAAATTTGGTACTCAGCATCCTTTGCCTCAGTTCTATCTACTTACACATTCAAACATAATAATTTGAGAGTTAATTTACAAGATCCATAATTTACCAATATATCTTTCCATACATTGTATATCTAGCTGAGAAAGTTATTTCACAGTCTGGAAAAGTTTTGTATGTATTGTACTGTGAGTAAAAGTGATTCAAACCTGCGTGTTTTTTCACAGAAGTAACTCGGAAACATATAGAGTCATTAACGGACAAAGATGTGACTGTGTGCATCAAAGCATGTCTCCGTCACTCAAAGTAAAGGGTGCGTAGATTACAAAAGTAAGTTATCAAAATGTGTTTTGGTTGGTCTCTATAACTTGCATTCGTGATCACGTAACTTGTGAATAGGCCTACATTGGAGCCCAATTATGATATCCTCCTCTTACAACATTTTCTTGCTTTACAAGATGCCTTATCTTGGTCCACAAATATGTTTTTCAATAAAGTTTTCTCTTACATAAGGCTGACATCTCTTGGGTCCCTTTATAAATGTACTAACCTAACAGGGTTCTATTCTAATAATGTGCCCTGTTATCCTGTATGTTAAAAGCCTCTTTAAATTACAAGTGTACTTTTAAAATGGGTAGTTCTTAAGAATAGGTGCTTTTCTGAAAGAAAAAAATCTTGGAAAGTGGTGTATAATTCCACTCTACTAATTACACAGAACACGAATTTACTAGAGGAATCGACATTTGACCAATAGAAACCCCTAAAACGATAGTGTTGAGGGATGTGAAGATCAGGGAAATTGTGGGGTAAAATGGGTGAAAAATGTGTAAATAATTATTATTTATTCATGAAAATACATTACATTGCAAAAAAAAAAAAAAAACCAACTAGACATTAAGTAAATAGACAATATTACCAATACAAGCTACAAATACGATAGTGGGGAGGGCTATAAAAGTCAGGGAAATCGTGGGGTAAATAAAATACAAAATAAGTACATTTTCATTATAAACTTTTACCCCTCAATTTCCTTCCAGTTCATAGCCCTCCCCACTGTAGTATTTCTAAATTGTACTGGTAACCTGGTCAATTAAGAACATATTCAGTTCAATTTTTTTGCAATTAAGCATGTTTTCATGAGACAATATTACAGTAATATTACAAATAGTACAAAAATATGTTAAATTGCAAAAAAACAGACACATTATTTCTCAGTGCAAATCGGCTACACATGACAATAATTTATGGGGAAACTCCAAGCTTCGCTGATGCGCGACGCTTCGCGTCACCACCTATAAAAAAAATAATAAAAAATGCCCGCGCGCCTTGAATCACTGTTTTGAGGGTTTCCTCCCCTGCTTGCGCTGGGATTCTGGCTCGGTGCATAATGTTTGGCCACGCTTGTACAGTAATTTTGCAATTTAACATACAATTCTCTAGAGTCGTGAACTGTGTGGTTTGTTAGCTGAAAAACATGAACAGGTGTTGAGATTTATAACTGCTTTTCCGCCACACTAAGCAACTCTTGCTTGCGACGCCTTTTTGCTTGGTTGTGCGCAGATATTGGCCAAATTCACACTTTTTTATTTTCAATGCAGAACAGTGTCGTCTGGTTCGGGACCTTCGACTATAAGAGCGGGAAAAGATAGTATTGGTAGCGGTCATGTGCCTTTTGTCAATGTGTGCAGGTGTCAGCCCGTTCCTTTTTTTATTTGCTCCTTCATGACATGTTAACGAACCAAAAAAAAAAAAAGTCTGTATATTGCAGTGTGTATGTAGAGGGGTGAATTACATAATTTTGTATGTTGTTGTTGCTACCACTTAAAGATAGCCAGAAATCTGTGCCACAATTATTTGTAGTGAAGTTGACTGATCACAGTGTACAGAGTAGCAGCTGAGTAAGGTGTGTGTATGAAAGTCCACATTTTCTTTCCCAGCTGTCCAATAGCATAAGTGTGCAAAGACAATATGAGTTATGCGCCTACAGTGTGTCAAAACTCTACAGTACAATAGTACACAATACATCAACATGTGTAGTTGGGCATCTTCAATATAAATACTGTATTATGATGTGTACCAACCCATAGAACTTGCTTTGCAGCTGACTCATTACACACTCTGATGTACCACAAAAGCATTACCATAGAGACAGTGAAATTGTAATAGCTTGGGCAGCTGAGTACTGTGAGATACAGGTAAGCTACCTGCCCACCTGGCTGGATGATTTGTTGAATAGCACTCACACCTTAGCAGAGTGTAACTCCCCTCTTCTTGTCACACTGGGAGAACAGGAACAATGTGTCTGCTACAATAGTTGTGCACTAGCTCCTAGATTAGTGCCTGCCTTATTGGTTGGCATGAAAAATAGGAAACTGTAGGTTTCAGCTTGTTTAGATAACCAATATGTTACCGTTTGACAACTGATTAAAACTGCACTGAGACTTCTGATTTGATAATTTTCTGCTGATTATGAAAGCTAGGATAACTGCAAAGACATGTGTCACAGGGAAATTACTGGAAAAGAAATGCATTAAAATTCTAATCACTTCGTGTAATTGAGTTAAAATGTCTTTTAAATGTCAAACAAAATTTAAGCAGTAAAACCCTTGCAATTACACTAGACCTGTGATCAGTATCACTGCTGCACTCTTTATGCACAGTCACTTCTGAAAATTTAGTTAATTTCATTCAAACTAGTTAATGAGGATTGGATCCCAGTTATTTATGTCCTATATTGCCTCTACATAATAGTGAGGCTTGTTAGATTATAATTTCAAAGCAATTAAGGGAAACTGAGAAAATGGAAAGAATTTAAAAAAGAAGGGAGTATATACTCTATGAGTATTGCTTGGGTCCAAGTGAAGTGAAGATATTTAGGCGGCTCTTAACAGCGAGGTTTTGAGAGCCGTTGAGGGTGATTGAAGTGAATACGGAGTGGCGCCGGAATGAGCGTGCAGGGGAAGCGGGAGATCCCCGAGAAAACCCGCCGACCAACGGCATCGTCAGACACATTTCTCACTTGCGAAAATCCGGTGATCCGGCCGGGGATTAAGCCCGGTTCGCCTTGGTGGGAGGCGAGCGTGCTAATCGCTCAGCCACCGCGGCCCCTACATTGGCCAAAGGAAAAGCAATTTAGTGCAATGTGGTGAGTGTATTACGTGGAAGTGTAAAATGGGGTTCTATTGTATTGATGTTAAATAATTGTAGTCTTGAGTCTGACGTAGGTGACCTACCTAACCTAAAGTTTAAATTGAAAACATCATAAACAAAAATTTTTGGGTATTTTCAGCTCATTTTAAATTTTTACACCAAAAATTTACATAGTTTCTGTATTTTTACTCCCAAATTGTGCAACAATTTTTGTTTTATTTTAACACCAAAATTAACAAGTTTTATTTGCCATTTTTTAGTGTTACTAGTTGTTACTAAACATGAAAATTCCATAAAATTTCCTTTGTTTTTCTCTCGATGTTGCATGAACACCTCCATTGTGTTTAAATGTTATAAAACAAATTTCTAGGCTTTCGAAATAGTAAGATACTCAAATTGCATATTAAATGGTAAAATGTTCAGAATTGGTAGGTATATATAATGTGTCATGGTTTTATTTTAGCTCAATTATCTTTTAAAAATTTAAGATTTCAGAGTTTTATTTTTATTTTTATAATGCTGTATACAGTTAGCAAAAATGCACACTTACACACAAAATTTCTCATACGTAGCATTTCAAGAAATATGCTATCAAGAGTAAGCATTTTATGTAAAATAAGATTTAATGGTACAAATGTTGAAGTTTCTAGACAATATGCATTTCCTTTTGTCAATGTTACGCACAAATGTTTGATATAAGCTATTCACGGTAAAGTGAGCCCTTTTAAAAGCCCTCTCATTTGAAATAAGAGTTGATAAATATATTATATTTTAGCCTTAGACGTTAACTGTAGAGTCCGATGGATTATACACACTGTGTTTATTACTTACATAGCAATATTAATTTTAAAAGGTGGTTAAAGGAGAAGAAATGGCTGAAAGTAAAAAGTAACTAGGGCGTCAAAAGTGCTCACTTTACCGTGAATAGCCTATATATATATAATTTTTATAAATAAATAATTATTTTATTTATGAAATTGAATTTTTGCCAATTTAGTTAGGTGTTAGTTGTGTATTAACATGCATTTTGGAAATAAGAAAATTTCAGTTTTTTATACGTTTGCGCCTAAAACCAAAGTGTAATATAAACATAGAAAATGGAAATCAGCCGTCAATTCTTATAACAAACTTGGATAAAAATTCGTTATTCAGTTTTATTGCTATTGCCCATATAATCTCGTCACTATTGACTCTTGGCTGCATGATAATCAGCCAAGTGAGGAAATGAGCAAGCTTTTGTTAATTGTGCTTGTTGACTAGATATACTCAATCTCATATACGAAGGTCAATTTTTGACATTTCTGGTGAGTAGTGTCAGTGTTGTTGTTTAGATAGCATATCCTTCTGCCTCAGTTATTATGACACATGAAAGATTATGTTCCATAATTAAATCAGTTACTGTAAGTGGATACAATAAATAAATACTGTAAATTAAAAAATTTGAAGTTTTATATGTAAATGTGTTTAAAAGAAGTCTGAAATGTTTACAAATTCAGGAACTACCACATCCAAAGTGTGCAGTTGCAGAAAACTTTCTACTATAAAACTTAAATGAGGCTCCAAATTTAAAAAAAAGTATCTTTTTTACTAAAAGTGAAGTTGGTTTTAACTACTGCTTTGTGCAGCTATGACATATCAAATACTACCGTAACTGCACACAAAGTATACTGCAAACATTTCTCTAGTGCCTGTTTTGACCTGGTTGTTGTGAAGTGTATGGGAATTACTTACGATACTATTTATTTTAATGATGCGTTATGTGAGGTAAAAGCTATCATTGCAAAGTTTTGAAAAAATAAATAACTCTGTTAGGTGTATTCAGAGGTGGTATGAGGGGCAGAACACGAAGAACAATACTGTGATGCTAAAATAGTAATGAAGTACTAATAATGTGTAGGCAGTTGCTACCAACAAGTGTGGATACAAAAGAAGGTAGCAGGCCAGTTGATGACAGGCATTGCAAATGGTGCCATGTTTTATGGCACCAGCACAATGTTGGTGGTTCTATCCAACTGTCAGAAAGTGGCCTTTGTAACTGAGACAGACTACCAGAATAGTTTTATTTAGCCTAGTGTTTCATAATTCTATTACAACAATTTTGGTGATTTACATCCTCCAATTGAAATATGCAATTATTTGAAAAACGCACAATTAATATACAATTACAAAACGGAACAATTACCAAATACAATCGATTGTGGGCATTTATGTTTAGGTTCTTTGGCTATAAATAGGTCATATAAGTTAATGTATTAGTAAAACAGTTTAGTAATATATCAATAACGTTGATATTAAGCGGAAATTCGTCGCAATTGCGATCGGCATATTTCCCAGCTTTGGAGTTAGATGGAGAATGGCGAATAAGTTTAATCGAATTCATTACTTACAACAGCATACCAAACATCGATATAGACAATCAATCATTTACGTTCAACAATGGTGAAAAAAACATATAAGATTGTGATACCGGTAGGATCTTATGAGTTGGATGACTTAGAAAGGTTCAAGCGACATTACCTGAAAATGTACAATTCCGATTATGTGTAAATCCAAATACATTAACTAGTGTGATGTATAGTAATGTCGATAACGATTTCACAGAAGACAATTCAATTCCAAATATGTTATAATACAAAAGGAGAGTATATCCAGCTAATCAATTACACGAATAATCAAAACAGGTTAATATATCGTCGGTTAATGTTTGTCGTATAAATGATAATATTGTAGGCTGATCATATTTGAATGGAAAACCGACAAATACAAGGCATGAATTCACATGTGCGGTGGCTCCAACTTACAAAATAATTGAAAAACAGAATACTTTGATATATTTTCCAGTAATAGTTAATTGTGTTGATAAATTAGTTGTTACAATTGTCGATCAAAATGGTAAACTGATTAATTTTAGAAACAAATGAATTACAATTTGATTACATTAAAAAAAGATATATAAACACGTGCATTCCATGTTTATTGCAATCGAAATGGGTATTGTGTATAGTAGTGTATTCATTAACAAACTATGTTCCTAAAAAACATGTTTCAAGGAAAGTACCTACAAAAAGATGTAAACAGAAGCATGAAACACTTATTTAGAACAAAATACCCATAAAGTTAACACAGGGCAAAGAATCATGCTTAAAGGAATTAGGATATACCGTAAATAGAAATGGAAGATATACTTACTGCTGAAGAAACAATAAGTTATAACGATGCGATCACCACTATGGAAATACGTGTGTATGAGCCATTTCGAGCAGGATCGTATATGTTTCCATCAGAATTAAGGATTGCCATACAAAATCACGATATTTACACATTACCATCGAAATCAAGTTTAAGGTTTAGAGGAACAATTAAAAAGACAGCCGACGCAACTATTCCAACAACTACAGGAATAGTGAGAAATAGAATACTTCATTTAATTGATAGAATTGCATATCTGCTCAATGGTGTTGAAAGCGATCAAACCCGAGATGTTGGAATTACTTCCATTATATAAAAAACTATCTCTCAGGAACTGTAAATGATCTTAATACAGGAATTATGGCTGGGTGGAGCAATGCTAATAATTTTACACTACAAATAAACCCAGATGGAAAATACGAAGTTGTTATACCGTTAAGTATGGTTTTGAGCTTTGCTGAGGACTTTAAACATGTAATATTAAATGCCAAACAAGAATTAGTTATTCTATTCAGTAATATGCATTTTAATGATATATACGGCATGGCTAATAACAAGGAAGGTGTAACATTCGAATTAAACAGTTTCGAAAGGCTAATGTCACATATTGAAATTAACATTTTTGAACATGTAAAGTTTTTAAAATATATCGAAAAAGAGAAGAATCTAGATATTGCATTCAGGTCGTGGGCTTTGGAGACATTTCCAGCTCTACCGACATCACAAAAAATCATTTGGAATGTGAAATAAAATTTTCCATCTGTGAAACCACGTTTTGTCGTTATTTGTTTTCAAACAAATCGACAAAACAATTTAATATCTGATAGATCCTTATTCGATAGTTGTGATATGAAAAATATTAAACTATATCTAAACAGTCAGGCTTATCCATATACCGATTTAAAAGCAAACTTTGGAAATGGGGAATTCCTTATTTGTTACAATATGTAATCAAAGTTCCAGAAAATGTATCATAACAAAATGAGCTCGCCAATGCTAGAACCTGAATCATTTAAAACTATAGGAACGTTATTTGCATCTGATGTAAGCAAACAAGACACAATTACCAATTGTGTAATTTATTCATGAATTGAAATTATTGCAAATACATCAATTATGACAAATATGCCAGATATGCATTGATAATTCACAATAGATCGGCAAGCTATAATGTAAGAGATAAACAGGTGAAGATAATGACTTGAGTCAGTAGATAACGAGACTCAGTATTAACAACATGTTTTGCAATGTGCCAAGATTTCAATCCCCAGAAAAATTTTTCTTTAAAGAATTGGCTATTACTGACATGGAAGAACATACAATGGTATTCAGCTTCAAACCACTGTTCCACTGGAAACATGTAAGTCTTAAATACAAGAAAACAAATAGATGGGTAACCAAACACAACCACAGCTTAACCTGGGAAAGTGGATGTACGGAGTATGAGAATATTGAATAGATCTGCAAGCAATATTTAAATATTTGTGAAATATATGTAAGTAGAGTAGAGCAAAAACACATTTTGCAAAGTGTGTGGAATGGAAAAGTAACAGATATTAAAAAATAATACAATTGTCCCTCGTTCAAACCATTGTGTAAAACATACAGATCTAATTCAATGTTTTTCTCTGCAGAGGAAAAGTCAAAATTAATGCTAAAATGGTCATTGATGACTGACTGGGGTGAAACAGACTATGATGATTCTCTCCCGAGTCACCAGTGAATATTATAAGAGTAATATGGCATTATCTGGAATGAGAGAACTAATAAGTGGAATTTAGTATATAAAGGTACTTGGTTTGTGCAAGTCAATACTTCGTAAAGATAGGTCAAGATGAGAACGAGGTCACGTGCTCATGCATACAGAAATCAAAGTGTAGATTGAATATTACCAAGTTAATTGCATGTTGGAGTAAACCTTTTAGAAAATGTTTCGGAAAGTAACAGTTTTGCTGTTTTTGTAACAAGTATTTTTTTCCACTCAACTGCAATGTACATTAGAAGCTGAACAATTTTAATGATTTAATATCTTGTCCAGATCTGCCAAAATGTCCTGTTTTCCATCGAATAAATGCATTCGCACTTTTACCAGAATGTATAATACTAATACAAGACAATCAAACAGATGGAAATACTACAAATATTGTCAAAGGGAAGAAATGATGCAAAGGTGTGTTTTCTAAACACCTAATTTTATCAATAAGTACTTTGTAGCGAAATAAATGGTTTGAAAATTACTGTTTTTTTTTTTTAATTTTACTGACTTTACGAATGCATTAATTGTAATATTCCCATATTCTGACAACGAAATGTTACATGCATTTAACGATCAAATCTAAATGTGTTTGCACATACAGGTTTGTGCATGGGATATTAATTAATAATAAGTTTGAAAGCGATTTTATACTTAAACATACATTTCAAACGAATAATGTAATGGAATTACTTCCTAGAATTTGTAATTCATCGAATTACATACAACTGCCTATAAAATGTATGTGTCTTTCAGTTCGTTTCTAGACTTCGAAGAGTACGCACGCAATGAGGACTTTGATGTGTCGTTTCTGTGGTAAAACATTTACAGTTCTGCATAGCGTGCGTCGACACGAAGGAACGACTTGTGGAATGAATAATTCAAGAAAAGAGTTTCAGTGTGATTTCTGCCAGAAGCAGTTTTCTTGGAGTGATGATTTAAAGAGACATTGTAAATTTTACAACACTGCATCACAATATGCTCCACAATCAGCTCAACAGACTGTACCACTAGCACTACATGTCACCACACTTGCACCATATGGCACCACACTAGCTCCTCATACAGCTCCCCAGTTAGCTCTGCAACCTGCTACACACACTCCACAACCTGAACCATCACCACAATTTGCTCCACATGCTACACAATCAGTTCAACAGACTGTACCACATTTAAAATTTCCCCCTGTACCCACTGTATTTCCTCCAAAACATCGCAACATTTATATAGGATTGGTAAGTAAATCACTTACCGGTTTGTCCCACCTCAATTATGAAAAACTAAGCACAGTTTTTGCAGGCAGATTTACTAACGCTAGGATATGTAACGACCAAACATATACTGATATAGGCATTCAAAGATTTTTTTCAAGGTGTAGGAAGCCTCTGCTAGATTTAACTACATCGCCTCGACCAATATCTCTTAGTGTAAATATATCCTGTAAATGTCTGAGATCCATCACAGTAGAGGAATCCTCTACAGAAACTTTCTACTTTCAAACTCAAGCTCTTCTCATTCTACATTACACAGATATTAGTGACTTTTATAACTCTACCATAGTATCTTACTTAACGTTCAGACTTTAAGAATTTAGTTCTCGTGGAAGAGGGTGGACTTTACAACTAATAACAAAAATGGTCATACACATCTCCCAATACCGACCATTCACCGCTTGTCGTAGGTAATCAAACTTAGAGTATATAAGAAGATATGTAATCCAACGCTGTTCCATTTCTCGCTTCACCCTCATCAGCTCTCAAGACCTCGAGGTTAAGAGCCATCAAATTTTCTTCACTCGCTCCGACTACATTCTCTATCATAATAAATTCAACTCAGCCACCTTCAATGAGGTATAATATCATCTACAAGTGAATCAAGCTTCCATTTGCCTCAAGAATGTGTGTCATGTAATCTAACAGTCAGTGAATCGCCGATTTTCTGTGAATAAAACAATTTCTCATATTTGAGAGAATTCCGAGTTCGTCTCTCTGCATCATTAACTAAAATGTTAACACCAGCAATGTGTCCAGATATTACCTCACTACATAAAAGTGTATTGCTTAAATGAACAAAGAATATTGCTTGTATATGTGAATAAATATTCTAAGAAGAATGTAATTTTTGTATATGTAAATAAATATTATGTTTGTATGAAAAAATGGAATATAATACATTGTATTTCAAATTGAATGTGTTTTTCATTTAACACAAAACATACTATTTAATTTAAAGAAATGAGTGAATCATTTCTTACATGAAATATATTAATTTTATCAAGTTATGGCCATAACTTTATACATTATTTGTGTGAAGAACATGTCAATTGTTCGTGGGTGAAACTTTTTTTTACATATATATCATGAAAAACTCATTAAAAAAATGCTTGGTTTGTATTCTGTGATCAAAATAAGTAATTTTCATCCACTCAGTCTAATGACCGCCGTAATATCTTGTTCGATCACATCAGGAAACAATACTGTTATAAGTGATTTTCATGCAAATGACTTCCACAGCGAAATTGTTAGTATTTAATGCTGTGAATACTTGTGTAAACAGAGAATTGTTCACAGCATAAGATAGTCTTTCCCAATGCCATGACGAGGTGTTTATTTCTTTTTACGAAACATGGTGGGAACGCGGATGTAGAATGTCTCCTGGGTAGAGCCAGATAGGTAGATGATGCAGGTGGCAAGACCAATGAGTGACGAACAATGTTCACATTGCGGTGGCGAGGGAGTTGCGTCGAGACG
Source organism: Dryococelus australis (assembly GCA_029891345.1). Classification (NCBI taxonomy): domain Eukaryota; kingdom Metazoa; phylum Arthropoda; class Insecta; order Phasmatodea; family Phasmatidae; genus Dryococelus; species Dryococelus australis. The sequence continues at coordinate 302,773,876 of CM056995.1, read as the reverse complement.
TGAATGTATGGCTTTGAGAGGGAGGGATGTTTGCGGTGAAGCAAGGCTGTCGGAACTGTGTAAAATGAGTCGTGTGAGAACAGCAGACTCATGGAAGTAGACAATGTACGAAAGAGGCGAGTCGATGATGAACAGCGAGGTGACGGAACCATTGTCCCGTTACCCAGCAACATTTCTGGTCGAAAGGCAAGCTCGTAAACTTTTGTCCGCTTCTCAACACAGTCCGCTCCCTGCTGCGCCGACAAGGTTCCTGCTGAATAGAGTGTGAGAAGCCTTGTGCAGCGCTAGCAGCAGTTACTGAACACGGCTACTCATGTTCCCGTCCTTCTCCTTCTCATAGACCCGGCCTAACAAAATGGTATGCCTTTCTTGCTCTGGATGTTACAATACAAGTCAATATATGGAAATGGGTGTGGAGGGGATGTGTATTTTCTGCAGAGAGGGTTCTGTGGGGAGGGGATGAGTCTCGCTTCCTGTGCATTTCCCTGAGAGTTTAAACATTTTTATACATAGAGGTTTGACCTTTACACCCCTCCAGAGTTTGACTTTAGTGCTCGTGATAAAGATGTTGCAATTTTACCAAGAATATTTAGCAGGTTTGTCTACCCAAGCTCTTGAGAAAGATCTTCTGGAGTATGATTGGTTGGCCCTTGATGTTGCTTCACTAACTCCACTGGTGAATCAAGAGTTGTCGCTGGCGACACCATCGCCAATGCCTGCAGTGAGAGCAATGATGCCATCGGCGTCTCCAATGCCGGCTCCAGCGACACCGCCTCCAGCTCTAGAGACGCAGTCACCTCCAGCTTAAGCAAATGCAATGAGATCGTCGGCATCTCCAATGCAGCCTCCAGCAGGAGCAATGACGCTGCCTCCATCGCCATCTCCTGCGATGACGATCCCGGCACATCCAGCGCCGCCCCAAGATGGACTTCTCGCCTCCAGAGCCGCCCCAAGACGGACTTGTCGCCTCCAGCGCCATATCCTGCGATGACGATCCCGGTGCCACCAGTGCCACCTCCGAGGACAGACTTGGCGCCTCCAGCATCATCTCCTGCGATGACGATCCCGGCGCCTCCAGCGCCGCCTCCGAGGATGTATTTCGTGCCTTCATTCATGCTAACTGGCAGTATCGAACCACTAGATTTGACACTGAATAAAAGATGTGAGCAGCTTCTGGAAATAATCAGTTTAAATGTTCACATGGTCCTCTGGACTTAACCACAAACAAAGTGTCTAACGTTGTTATGGATTTATACAAACCAATCTTGTATGGGGAGCTATAAGATGACCTAAATTTTTTTAACATATTAAATTTGCCACCTCCACCTCATTTCTTCCCTTCGCCACCAGCAGTGTGTTACAGCCCTGTAACACCTCCTATTCAAACCCCTGCACCTTTGCCTGTTTTTCGACCTCCAGCACCAAAATTATGGAGATTATCTTTGAGTAAGAGTAAAAACAATTTAAAGGTTTTTTTCGTAAAGAATACTTTTGAAAGAAGACTTTGAAAAACTGAGAAGACATGAGGAGAGTGATTAAATCATTTAATGCGATTGAGATAATTTAATTTTTAAAAATATGTTTTGATAATTTAGAAGATGTGAGAAGTGGTTTTAGTAAATATCAGATTGTTTTAATGTTGTATAAAGGTGTTTTTTTTTTTTTTTGTGAAGTTGTAAATACTTTTGATAGTTTGTGAAAAGTTGCGAATTTAGATGTAAGGATTTTTAAAAATTATTTTATTAAACTTATTATTGTGAGTTGTTAATTAGTAGTTTGATTTCTTTTTGTAGCATTTTAAATACATTTTTTTCAGTTTGAGTAATTTGTGGGTGAGTTGCAATGTTTTTTTTTACCTAACGTTTATGTTTGGATTTTAACACTAGCAAGTCTGAATATTTAAAAGGAAGAGGAAAATGAATGAACTCTAAAAGGGAAGGAATTAAGGGGAGTTTGAAAAGCTAGCTGAACTTGAAAAACATAGAATGATGGAACAGGGCAATGTTGTCGGAAGGGAAAGTGGTTTGGGAGAAGTTCAGGTAAACGGACTCTTGCCCTTGCAGAGCAAGGCTAAGGAATGTCTAGTGGCAAACTCACTAGCTGACAATGACTGTCTTACAACAAACCAAAATATTAATTTTACCATGTTTCCAAGGGAATACAAACTTATAAATAACTTGATAAGAAACTTAGGATTTTTTTACATTAACATACAAAAGAAAAAATTACTATGGCTGATGGCTGCTGTGAAGAGATATTATTCTTCAAATATATGTTGAAATGGATGGTATACACAAAGTCTATATATATTACAACGAAATGCTGTAACATACTTTTTTACATCTAATTAAACACAAATATTTTTAAAATGAAACTGTTTCTAAACAAAACTTTCAGAGAATTCTCTGAAACAGTTTTACGGTGTAAATTAACGTTAATGTTATAACATGACATGGGAGAATATTGAGCAATCCTATGAAAAATATGTTTATTATCCTGTAAGGGGTTAAACTGTAACACAGAACATTCTGGCTATTGGGACAGTTTACAGTACTTAAAATAATTACTATAAAAAGACATCTACATATATTTGTAATACCTTTATAGATTTGTTAATGGTGACTCGCGTAATATTTAGTAAACATATCTATGTTTAAGAAAATGATATCATTTTGATGTATTTGTCCTGTGCAGAACTAATATTTGTTACTATACTTCTCTGAGTGAAATTTTTAAAATGTTTGCTTTACAAATGAGTTTAAATTGTGAAATTTTGTTTGAAATGTACGTGATTCCATATAGTTTTTAGTAAGGAAGACAGATTTTTTTGATTATGTACACTTAATAATTTTAGAAACTATATTTTAACAATATTTTTAACATTATATTACAAGAATGACAATTAAGTTCGTAGCTTTTTTTATTAACAACTTGTAGGTTACACTGCAATAAATATGTTAACAGAGGAAACACATTTTTTAATTCCAGAAAATGATTTTGGTGTGAATTGAGTTATTAACATTGAATGTTTTGGAGAATAAATTCGTTTTATATTTCCCTTGGGCTGTGGCATTTGAAAGTTATTCGGTGTGGCAGACTTGTCTCGACAGCCGAGTTTGTTCCTCGCCCTAGCGACTCCACCAGCTGTCTTGAGGTGTGAAATATTGAATCGACTCCTTTGACAGTGCCCACAGAGCATTTGGAGGGGTGACTCGAATGGTGTAAAGGAGAATTCAGTTACAAGCGAATAGCCAAACAGATGAGTTGCCTGGAGCATTTATCACGTCCCATACAGTTTTCTCTCGCATGTTCGGATAATTATTAGGTTTTTATTTAATTGAAAAGTTTTAATTATTATTAATTTACGAGAAATGTGTGCGATAGGCGAGTCAGTGCGACAGAGACGATCTGACGGTGTATGCTTTTGTAAGAGCAGCGGTACATGTGATATAACGAAGTACGGTCATCAGGTTTTTGCAGTAGGCTTTTGCAATAGGCAAGTGTTGTGATGGTCGTATGAGCTAGCGAAAGATGCGTTTGTGAAATGATTATACTTACTGGTTTCTAAAAACAGACATTTCGTGTAATAATTCATTTTTGTAAGGCATTCCTTGATGCGTGTTTTGAGAGCCGAGGGGTTTGAAGTATGTGTATGTGTTTGTCAGTGTTGGAGGGGATTTTTGTTAGGGGGAGATTTTTATGACACCTGGAAGTGTATGTATATGCAGGTCCTTGACCACCCCACATTTTCATCGAAAATTCAAGCAATTTGAGGCCAAAATCAAGGTTTTTTTGCCCCAAATTCATGGTTTGAATTTTAAGAAAGTATGCATTCTAAAAACCAACAAATTTACCCCAAAATCAAGCAAATTTATCACTTTTTTTCAATAATAGCGTGCAAGCTTTGTGCCACATTAAAAACATTAATTTTAAGCTAAAATCAATCCAATTTCTCGCTTTTCAAGCAACTTTTTCATGTTTTCTAGAAATAGCAATTTTGCAACCTTGCAAACAAATTTAAGAGAAAATCAAGCAAAATGCGCAAAAATCGAATGAAAATATTAAAAAATATAATTGATAAAATTTATATATTTTTTAAAGAGAATTATAGGTAATGGATAAATTTTACATTTTTCATTTCTTCTAAGCTTTTATATATTATAAAAACATCCTTATTATTTATTAGTTTCAATGAATTTTTATCGAGTATCTTTATGAATTATATCATAGTGGAGTTTCGTCTTTACAATAGAACTATTGTTTGTTAACTGGAAAACTCGTAGAAAAACTAGTAGTGTAGAAAAATAGTTTACTCGTAGGATGATACAATTAATAGCAGAAAGCAGGACAGGATCTCAGGAAAATGTAGAGTAGTATTCAAACTTCGCAGAATTAAGGTGTTTCTTAACGTGGCTTACAGCTCATGGAACGTCACAGTGCCTAGCTAACTGACCTAATCTGCTAAACAGCTGCTTGCAACATGGAGGGGCTTACAGCACACTTCTCTATGTAGAAACAAAACAATATTAATTAAGCAAGCTGTAGAAACTAAAACACCCTAATATATTACTTAAAATACCTATGCTAAATCCAACTTCTGGACGTGCGTCCAGACTTAGATCTTAACCCGTTGAAAGATAGCGGCAGAGAGATCTTCTAACTGAAATTACCCGCCAAGCCCTACTCTATCAGACTAGCCAATGGAGTTGCATGATTCAAACCTGCCAGCCAATCGGAAGGCTTCCTACACAAACAGCTAATCTCACACACTCCTAAAGGCCTAATTCCCTATGTCAAAGAGTTACAGGTCTCGTAGAAGGTAAAAAAATAACACAATAAATTCCCTGAAACATTTACAATGATATAAAACAAAGAAAGTATATGAAAATATTGAATTATTAATTAAAATACAGATAAAATCTAGCTATCTAAGGAATTTAAACATAAATTATTGAAATTCTAACAAATAATTATTCAAAATCCTAAACATATGAAAATTAATAAAAATTAATAAAAATGAAACATATGTGAAAAACATGTGCAAATTACAGTGTTTGACATTGGCAGTGTAGAATGAGTAAAAATATTCGTATATTATAATAATTAATGCAGAAGTTGCAAAGGTTTATATTACAAGAGTTGGCAAAAATAGCATTTCATTGGTATAAAGTGCAAATCCTATAATGAAATTACAAATAAAATGAAATATATTGTCAATGAATTAGAAAATTTAACTCCTTAAGAGCTACATAATTATAAATAGATATATTTATTCTTTATATTTCTCAAATATTCATATTGTTGCCTCTATGTTATCAGAATTTTCAGATATTTTTTCCTTTTTTTTATTTTAAAAGATAAACGATCAGCTTTGGTAACATCAAAAGGCCTACTATGATATATTTTTGTAGTTCCCTGAATAACTGTCATATCGTTTTTAGATAAATTAAAATTAACACTAAAAACTATTTTATAAACAGTACAATCCATAAAAAAGTAAAGAAAATTTTATTATTATCTAAATGGAAAATAATTTTGTATTTATCCCAACTCGCACTATTTTCAACTTCTTCCTTAAGTACTTCCTAAAAATTGTATCACTGTAATCCATAACTGATTGAAATAGATTATTTAATTTAACACCTGTTTCTTGATCAATAGCTTCTTTGTTTTCTTCAACTTGCAAATTAACACTTTTATCACAATAATTCATAACTGATTGGCTTAAATTTTACAATTTATCGGTTGGTTCTATATCGAAATATCTTGTATTGACAGCATCTTTGTCATCTACAGGATCTGCCAAATTATTAATATGCGATTTTGAATAGAAATATATTGTGTTGTGTATACAAACACTTTACTAATTTGATCTCGTAAAGCAGAAACGATTAGAAGATATTTTGAATACATATATAGCAGATTATGCATTACAAAAAAAATAATCACAGCACATTCATTTTTAGCATATTTTTTGGTAGTTCGTCAATCATATAAACTTTTCTACAATTCTTTACATTTCATTATTTTTACATATTTTTCAATATCGATAATGGATAATGGAGCAATTTTTTTTGGCCTTCCTCTTTTCTTTCGCAACAACACCACCACCAGCCTTGTTTTCTATTGCTAAATTGTGTGTCTGTTGTTCTTGTAATTCCAATTTTCTTTGTTTGTTCAACAGCACTATAAATTGCAGCAGCCGCTCCTAAAGCGGCGAGTGCAATGAAAATAATTCTTCCATTATGTAAACCATTGCCAGTTTTTTTTATAGCCATTTTTTAAACTGTTGGTAATGGTAATTTTTTATTTATTTTTCAATTTGATCATCTGTTAAAAATTTATCTATACCCAATTTTTTTAATTCCTCATAAGGAATATCGAAAGTTATATTGGTTATCGTCATTTATATAAGTAAGAAATGTATGTGAATATATATATATGTTTTATTGAATATATATATATATATAATATATATATTCAATAAAACATTTTAATTTTCCAACCCAATTTTCTTTTTGTCAACATTGTTGAGGCAACAGCTGTAGAAGCAATTTTTTCTCCAATCGGAGAACATGATTTCTTTTGCTTCTTTTTGTAAAATTTTATCAGCTTCATGCCTGGATTCTAAATCATTATGATCTCTATAAGCAATATCGTGAAATTTGCAAGATTCATATAGTTTATTCACTCCTGCATCTCATCTGTTCAATCATTCATTTAGTTTTGTAAATGGTCCACAATAATTATAACCCAGCAAATGCAATTCTGGTAAATTTAAATTGTTTATAGCCCAATTTATCACACCTTTTCCATGGTGTTCATAATTCCAAAATGAGTGCGGAATAACATTTAAAACTCGTATTAGATATGGTATTCCTTTCTGGATATTCACAACAAAGTCAGAAAATTTCTTGTTTAGCATATCCATAATGTTTACTTTTTCATTGTATAAATTTTTATTTCCAGCAGTTTCTTCACCATGAATAATTAATAATCCATCAAATAACTTACTAACATTATCCATCCAAATATATTCTTTTTTCAAGTTATTGCGTTTTTTTATTCCTTCACCAGATCTAGGAGTTTTTTGAGAAATAATTCTTTCTAGTGTATTTGTTGCTAATTTTGACCGAGCTTTTATATGCTGTGCATAAATTCAATCATAAATGGTTTGGTTATATTCTTGTACTTCCAATTTTGGTTAGCATTTATTTGATTATCGGTGAAATTATACTCATGATCTTCTTTTTAATTTCTTAACAAGTCAGAAAGGTTTTCTGTTATTGTATATTATTTACCATCAACGGATAGTTTAACATTATTTATCTTTACTTCTGTATCTCCAATGCATAAATTACGATTTTTTTCTTGTAAACCACATAGCGTTTTAAAAGCAATGTTTTCAGAAATTTCTTTTCCGAGATTTAGAGTAGAAACACCTACTATATGCGTTAAATTTTTCTATGGTACAATCTCCATTCACTCTTCCAAATTGGGAGATTCTTGTTCTGCAAATAATTCTTTTTGAGATTATGTTTTTTTCTGGTGTTGGAGGATAATCTAAATCTTTTGCAGCAACAGGTACAAGTGCTGTTCTTAAATTTTTATTTTCTTAACTTGTTCTACTTTTTTGCCAATATTTTGTAATTCACGAATTAATGGTATACTTATATATATATATATATATATATATATATATATATATATATATATATATATATATATATATATATATATATATATATATGTATATATATATATATTCTGTCTCGTGGTTCTTTCTATAGTATTTATACTTCTCGATGAGTAATTTCACTGGATAAACTTATTTTGATTCTGTACTTAATATATAATTTTTTTACTTGAGTTATAAAAGAAATGACAGTTTTGAGAGACAAACATTTCCCCCAACTGGTTAAACGAGGGGGAATTTGAATATTTTCAATAATAGAATCGAGTTTGATATTCCCATAGGAGATGGCTTTTCTTTTCCAAACGATGCATATGTTTTGGAAAAATATCGCCTACTAAAAAGAGATAAAGTTGAAGATGAGGCAAAATACAAAAAAATTGATAGTATTGATGTTTGTTGTAATTTTTTTTCCACTTCAGTTTCTATAGTAGAAATTTCAAAACATGGACATGTTAGTGAGGCTGTAGATAATCTAGGAATAACTTCAACAATTATGAATATTTTGCTAAGATCACCAGGCGAACAAAATTATATAGTCTACTGGTGTTTATAATAAATTTCAAGTAAAATCTGTTAGTAGTGATAAAATAAATGAAATAAAGTATCCATTAAAATATTTGTTTGGCTTTATTCGCTATAATAATGAAGTTTACTGGAAATGTGGTTATAAATCACTTTTTCCCAAATTCGTCTGATAACAATTGTTTATTTGTTTATGAAACAAAATATGCAGCTGGTGCGGTTCATAAAAGCTATGCTGAGCCAGGTATAATTTTTATTAAAAAATTAGAAATTTGGTGGCCTATTGTTTAACATAAAGCTAGCACATCAATTTCAATTACAGAAAAATATATTAAAATCCTAAAATTCTTATTGGTTTTAAGTATTGGCAATTTTTAGAAAAATAAGTTCCTACTGGGACAACTGTTCTAACTTTGATATAAAAAATCAGTTTAATAATTTACAATTGGACATTCCTGAATTTGTAATTGCGGGTTTCCAAACTAATAGAAAAAATCGCGCCGAGCAATATGGGCATGCTTCAATTTTTGATCACTGTAATATGAAAAATAATTTTGTTAAAAATGGTAGAAATGAAACTTTTCCTAAATAAAATTGAAATCTAAATATTGAAAATTATATTTGCCTTAAAATGTTTCTCGCTTTTAACAATTTTAGAAATTCAAGAACAAAATTGTGATGTTGTTTTAATTAGCCAATGAAATTTAACTTAGGATTATTTGAAAGAAATGATCACTGAAGATATAAATTTTTTTATTTTATTAAATTGATAATGTAAACGATTTTGCAGAAACAAGAAATTGTTTCGATATTTTAATGCAATTTTTTAGACTCATAGTGTAGTGTTTGCATTATAATTTTTAATGAATTTTTAAATTAATAAATAAATCATTTTTTCTAATTAAAATTTTCTCACCTTTAATATTTTCACTCGTTTTTTCACTTTATTTTGCTTTATATTATCTTAAATTTGCTTGATTTAGATTTCTTGCTTGAAAAATTGCTATTTCTAGAAAACATGAAATATTGCTTGAAAAGCGAGAAATTTGCTTGATTTTAGCTTAATATTTAATGTTTTTGAGGTAGCACAAAGCATCCACGCTATTATTGAAAAATTAAGTGGTAAATTTGCTTGATTGTGGGGTAAATTTGCTTGTTTTTCAGAATGCATAATTTCTTAAGTTTCAAACCATGAATTTGGAGCAAAAAACCTTGATTTTGGCCTCTGATTGCTTGATTTTTAGACGAAAATGTGGGATGTTCCAGGACCCGCATTATACATCTACTCCTGGAGTGATGGTGGTATGTGTATCAGTGTTGGAGGGGATTTTTTGTCAAGGGGGAGATTTTTATGCCACCTGGGCTTGTAGTTGAAATTTTGATTATAAATTGTGTGTGTTTATTGATTTGTGAAGTGTGGATTTACTACACCTGGCTTCGTGGGCGATAAGTGAGTTGTAATTTTATATTAGTTAGGCGTTTAATTTAATTAAACTAAATTTGTCTCGTGTCATTTATTCGGGTGTTTGAAATATTGTTAAGGTATTTCGTTGCGGTATTAATCTAAATTTTGTGTTCCTTTCTGTCATATTCGGGGTATGTCATTTTAATGAATTTATCTCGTGGTTAACGCATGATTAAAGTAATTTTTAATATCTTGTGTCTATATTAATTCGATTTAATGTTGTACGTGGCAATAGTGTGATAAAATTATTTTTTAACGTTTCGTACTTATTTCAGTTGGCTAATTGAACGTAAATCATTATAGTACAGAAGTGACACGCGTGCCCTCTATCATAATCGATTAATCGAACAATCGATTATCCGCTCGTCACTCGCTAAGTGAACCAGAACGGCCCCGCAGGCTCTCGCTCCACCCCCACCTCACTCGCTACGTGAGCTAGAATAGCCCCTCTGGCTCTCGCTCCATCCACAAATAAAAATGTTAATTATACCACTCTTTCACCAACATTAACTACTTTATAAACAATTACAACCCCTCCTCTGGTCAGTCCACTCTAGCAAGTCACAGAGTACAAACCGAACACGCTCCACCAATATCACTCTTAACCCTTTCAACAACGAAAATCAAAGAAATGTCATATCAAACAATACAATTTTTTTCAATTAAACAATTCTTTAGTTTGATTAATTAATCAGCAATTAATCGACTAGTCGATTAGCAACTAATCGAATATTCGATATATCGAACAATCAATTATCTGCTCAATCTACATGTCATTCTACAAATGAGCCAGATTGCCTCGCTGCCTCTACTGACAAGTAACCCATGAACGAGAAAATAAATATGTGTATAAAACACTGTAAAATTCCAAGAGGTAATAGAGTAAAAAAACAGAACAGCATCTTTTTACGAGAAATATATGTATTTATACACAACCAACATTTAACACTTAGAAAACAATATAGGCTATAAACTTGCATGGAAATTAGTACAACACTGACAAAATAAGTAGAACAAAATGTGATAACACAACAAAAACCAATTCTCTCGGTTCTGGAAAATCTACTGTGTATGTGCGAGTTTCTTCGTTGTGTTTGTTTTATTTGTGTAAGTAGATAACTAGCCTGTGTCGTCTTCGGTGTGTTGTGTGTTGGTAGTACATCGTTTTTTTCCGTATACATATATAGCATATTAGTTTTCCGCATTTAGCGTGCTGTCCTGTTTTATTTTACTCGATTCCTTCATGGAATTTTCTGGCTTTGCTCATATATATTCTTGACTACGGCATACCTGCTTGCATTCTGTCGTGTCTGGTAAAACTGCTGTGTTCGAGTGCGTTTCTTTGTTGTGTTGTAGCATTCTGTTCCTACTTATTCTGTAAGTTTTGTCCTAATTTTCAAGCAGGTTTTTAGCCGGTGTTGTTTTCTATGTGTTAGCTGTTGGTTGTGTATATATACATATATTTTTCGTAATTAGTTGTTGTTCTGTTTATTTTTACTCTATTCTCTTTCGGAATTTTCCAGTGTTGTATACACACATTATTTTCTCGTCTGTAGGTTACTTATCTTATTTAAATATGCTTTCGAATTCAGTCCTGTTTTTCCATGGCAGACATTGCGCCGTAATGACGAATGTCCAAAAATCTCCATCTACTATCTGGTATTTAACACCAAGTCGTAGATCTAAGCGATTTTAGCCATTCCGTGTCTAACAACGTAACATAAAATTGAAAAATTAAAATTTTCGGGCAGTAGTGTATCTACTGCATGACTAGAAGGTATGGGTTGGAAGTTTACAGACTTGGGTCATATTCGACTCGTAAAAGCAGACGTGGAAGTAAATCTACTGCATCCTGTGACGTCTCTGAGAGCGACTAAAGCGTGGGAAGACCCATAGACATCCCTTATGAAATTAATCTCTCAACAAACTAGCAGAGCACAGAGGGAAGAACTAACATCCACGGCGTAAGTAGATATCCACAAAGAGATTCGTGTCTAGTTCCTCCTTCGTTTCCCACATGAGCCAGGAAAGATAATTACATTTTCATACACAGTTATCACACAAACCATTAACGTCAGAACTAGTACAAGTATCGTACTAGATAGTAGCTATAGTCCATTCACAGTTTCTTTGGCCTTTTTGAATCAAACCTTTGAAATTTCTCCCCATGTATGACGTGTTTAGTTATTCCCTAAATAAGCCCTGTATCACAAGCGTTTTATACTTCTATGTTCATAAAAGTTGGCTTTTTTTTTCTGTTAAATTGAAATGTTATTCACATGTTATCTATAAATTATAATGCTTTATTTATAAATAATCTGAATTAAAAAACAGGCAGAAAATAGGTATTTTGGTAGAGCCTAGTGAGAAATAGTCCTTATACAAAATACTGTTACTCTCAGTGTGCACGAATGCGGGGTGAAATTCTCCAGGCTTACTTAATCTTAGTTTGTACGAGGCGGAGGAATATCCTGGAAGTATAACTTTAGCAGGGCTTTAGAAAAGGCTGAAGTAACCGTGAATGGACTATAGTTAGTGAATTAATATTATATATTCTGGCTGAAGTCTGCCGCACACGGAGCGATTTTCCTTACGATATCGCATGTTGACTGAACGTGCTCGTTCACTAGAAATATCCATGTCTATGTGCAGTTTTGTTGCTATAGGCCGTTCACGGTAAAGTGAGCACTTTTTAAGGCCCTTATAAATTTTTCCTTTCATCAAATTTCCGTCTTCCTGCTGCTTTTTAATATAAACATTGCAATGTGACCAATAAACACAGTGTATACATTTCACCTCCATCAAAATTTAATGCCCGATGCTGCACTAAGCTATATTTATTAGTGGTTAATGCCTATTGTGAGGGCCTTAAAAAGCGCTCACTTTATCGTGAACAGCCTATAGTCAACTAATCTTCGGTATTTGTAATGGTGCTATTTTCTCTGCGTATTTGTTTGCTAGTTTCCGATCTCAGCAATGAAAGTAAGGAAACGACCCCTCTTGTGACTTTAGTTACACGGCAACATGTTTTTCGTAAGCTATGGACATGTGAAAGTGTTAATATATGCATGGAAGAAACACTCCTGTTTTCGTTCTTTCATGCTAACCATTTTCTTGACCGCAGTCGTTCATTTCGTTTACCATTTTTTTTTTTTTTTTTTCGTGATATAAAACTGAAGGAAGTGAAATTACAGCACTCTTTTTTTTTTTTTCTCCGGGCAGAGTTTATTATTTTCGTCAGCTGTTGAGAATTATTGCTATGGCTGCCGGCGTTGCTAGTTGACAGAGTAGCTCGCAGGGGAACCCACGACCCACGGATCCCGCGACAAACCAAGTTACATATATCTTAGTCTAGCTCTCAAAAGATGTCTTAGCGAAACTCGCAGGAAAAATCGTCCCGTGCGCGCTGGGTTGACAAGTAACACTAAGTTAGTGAAACGTAACACTAAGTTAGTGAAACACACAGTACGTACTTTACGTTTTAGGAGTTAATAAAACCAGTGCTTTGCTTTTCAGGATTACGGAGTACAAGGTAAGTCATAACAGTATCAAGAAAAATTGTGAAATTTTGCAATGTAACTGTTGATATTTAATACCCATTTCCGACAAATATTCTGGTTACCTAAGAAATTGCGGTGTACTAATAAAATATCACACGAAAATTCCAATTAAATTTTACAGCAATGTTATGCGTAGAGGTAGTGAAATTTCGTGAAAAGATTTCAAGACAAGTTAAATTTAAAAACGCTGTAGAGTCGTTTACGTATATAGCTTGGCTGAATTTGCTTCTTGACACATGTTAGCCATCTGCAGACGAATCACTCAGCAGCCGTGCTGATGTTGCCGAATTCTGAGCGGCCCGGTCAAACATGAAAACGATTACTCAAACAGACAACAACCAATGGCAATAGACAAACTGATGTGGGGCACTTACAGTATTGAAGTCTACTGTGTACTAATATTTTTTTCGCGAAAAATCACTAGCTCTAGTGATGCGCTATTTTTACACTAACAACCACGGCATTTCAAACACGTTCGTGGTTCTTAAACAGTCTGATTTTATATAGGCATAGAAGAGTGAGTGAAGATATTTGGGCAGTTCTTAACAGCGAGATCTTGAGAGCCGATGAGGGTGATGGAGGTAATCATGGAGCAGCGCCGGAATAAAAGGGCGAGGGAAACGGGATATCCCCGAGAAAACCCGCCGACCAATGGCATCATCCGGCACGATTCCTACATGCCAAAATCCGGTGAGCTGGCCGGGGATTAAACCCGGTTCGTCTTGGTGGGAGGTGAGCGTGCTAATCGCTCGGCCACCCCAACCCCGGCAAAGAAAAGTATTCTACAATGAATACTTAAGAGATACGATATGAAAACTAAAATTGATCTTCTTAAACCGGTTGCTCTTAAACTTGCCGCAAACGCTAAATTTATAAGTGACGTGCGATCACACGCTTTTAGAAACATTTATATTCACAGCAGTAATGTTACTACCTGCAGTGAAAATGCTTAGTAACCAATAGTTTTCATCATATGTACTTTGTTATTGCTGGTGGTATTTAAAATTCTGTTGTTATTTGTAATAACTGTCTGCACCACTGAAATGAGTCTTTTTAGTGAAATATGTAACATGAAACATCTTTGCAGTTCATAAATGGTCTGAAATGCAGTGCACAACTCGTGAATTATCTGTATCATGGAAGAGAGAAGTAATGACAAATAAGGTAAACCAGAATTACGAATGGTGAAAGATCAAACACCTCCTTGGTCGATTCACCCTAATTAGGATATATCACAAAAAGCTCTAAACATAATTTGTATCCTGTATGGCTTCATGCTGATCGTCTAGTGGTAAAAGATCGATTCACCAACAATATACAGACCTTTCTCTAACGAAACATTATTTCGTTCTTTCGCAGCCGCGGTTGGCTAGAGCGCTCATGTACCACCACGGCGGGTGAACCGGCTCTATTCTCGGTGGAGCCACTCCTGGATTATCGCACATGGGAGTCGTGCCGGACGATGCCTAGGAATGCCGGTTAAAAATAGATTTTGTCGGTTGAAAATATATCGATTTTTGGATCGATTTTAATGCTGCCGATTTTTTACTGAATCGATATATTTTGTGTAGAATCGTTTTTCGATTCAGAAATAACTTTGTGTTTCATTTGACGTTACAAATTTTCTTGAACCTTTGATTGTCGTATTTATGGATCATTCTATATTTATGGATTTTATTTTCTTGGCCATATTTTTACGAGGTTTTGGTTAATAGTTTTTCTGGCCGTGTGGGTTGGTTCACAATACCATTGTGCACTTCTTTCTAAATCATTCTTGAATTGAGGCTGAATGTTATTGTTATTAAACTTCGTTTGGCGTTTTTTATTAAGGCACCTTATGGTACATTATGTAAATTGTGCAACAAATTTGTGAAAACTGCTGGTAATACCACACATCTTTCGAATCACATAAAACTTCATCATTCGAAACTAAATTATTTTAAGCCCAATACATGGAATATTAGAGAGGCAAGAATGTAGGATATTTGGTTATGTTATCTGGTAGTTTAGTATTAATATGAAAATGGCTTTAAAACATTCTAGCGCATAGAATTTAAACAATATTCGTACTGGCTAAGAAAAAATTGAAGATCGATTTTTTGGAAATCTCTACTTCGATCTTAATCGATTCACAAAATCGATTATTTTGGCAAAGATCAGCATCCCTAGCGATGCTGTTGGTCAGCGGGTTTTCCCAGGGATCTTCCGTTTACCCCCCCTTTTTTTTCTACCACCGTTCTGGTGCTGCTCCATACCCCCCTTGCTTCACCCTCGTCGATCCTAATTGTTAGGATCCACCCAATTCTCTCCACTACCCTACTTTTCCCTTCAAAATAAATTGTTTTGGAATGTAAATTCATATAGATGTTATACGTGGAAAGATTACCTATTGTCACAGCTTACAGCAAAAGTTCAAATAAGAGAAGAGCATAGTGAACTCTGGTCGTATCGTCGTGAGATAAATTTTACCATTAGCTATGGTGTTTGTTATAACAATTCATTAATATTAATTATATTGTCGTAGAAAATCAGCTAAAAAATATGAAACTTAACCAACGAGAGCAAAAGAACTAGTAGGAAAAAAAACAATTATTAACTGAATATAAAATAAATATGACGTTAGAAATATAAATTAAACTACCAGAATAAACATCAATGGAATAAGCGATAATGACCCAGTCAGAAAAATAGTGACACGAAACAAGGAAAAAAGAATAACACATTTATATATCTATATTGTAAAGGAATGTTTAGACTGCTCATAACTACCAATAGGTACATGATTTCAAATGCGTAGTCTTCAATGTTATAATATATTTACATACCCGAGTTTAATAATATGTTTGTTATAAAGTTCACATAATTGCTCATAATTTACGCCATGTAGGATCATTTGATGTTTCACTACTGTAACGCAACACTACAGTGGTTTGAGTTATCAACATTAGCATGACTGTTTCGTAAGACCATCCCCAATGTCTTTCAGTTTGATCATGTGTATGAACTGTACTAATATGTTTAACCCTTTCAGATCGAACCTTATTTAAGTTTTCAAGTGTTGCAAACAAAAACATTTATTAGGCCTGCTAAGTCGACACATCGTCGGTTTCGTTGTCACAGCCAATGAGCTGTGGGCTATGTGTTTGGCTACAGGAATATAAACCAGTTATGACCTAGACCAGTAAGACGGTTTGCGAATAATTTACGTATAAGTGGCATCATCGGTAACTGAGTTTCGTAGTGTGCAGTAAAGACCAAAAATTACCTACACGTGCGTAATGTACAAAAATGTGTATGCTGGGTCTGAATGGGTTAAAAGATTTGGTATTGTCATGCTGCATGTATCAATTGTTTTTTTTTTTACATTCTCAGAAATCTGCATGGTGTTTTAAAAACAAAAAATATTAAGGAAATTACTAATGACTATTTTTCTAGCCATAGAAAAGTGATTGGCTTTTTTACACGACTCTGTTACATTATCCTCGGGGGGGGGGGGGTGAGCTTAATATACTTCTGAAAAGCATTCATTTCCTCATTCATCTCTACACAAGGCTTATTCTCCGCACAGGAACGTCTGAGTGGAAAATGAAAGTGGAGGGTGAACTCGAAGAAGACAGGACGCATGAGTAACGATCCGGAACGCATCATTTGCCAAGTTCCCAATCCATCTTCTTGCTTCGGAGAAACGGGTAAAGTGCAGGCGAAGCTCTGATATGACGCAAAGAACATGCGCAATCCAGAAAAATAACTGAATATTTCTACGTAGGTACCAGTTCTTCATATGACATAGTCTCACCACAAAATAATACGAAAAAAAAAAACATCAAAATAATGTTACGTAGGCACTAAACTCTTAAGCTATTGCCATGCCACCATAAAACTGCACACTTATTTTTTGTAATTGTTGTGCTGTAACATTATCTTGGAAAAATGCGCTGACTAATGAAACAAAGGAGTGCATTCTGCGGCAAAAAAAAAAAAAAAAAAAAAAAAAAAAAGTTTTAAATTTTTAGATCACTCAACTTTATCGTAATAATTTATGGTTTGCACGAATAGCCTAACTTGTCACATTAAAATTCATCGTCTGTGGTGCGTAAATATTGCGAAGATCGGTGGTCCGAAACCATAACCTTTTGAAAAGTGGTGGTATGTTCATCATGAATTGTCCTTACTCTTAGAGCTGACATTGGTTCAGGCTAACAGTTTTTTATTTTAAGCTTGAATAAAATTACTGAAAGGGCAATTTCACAGTCTGTGAAGACGTGTATAATTGTGTTTGGTACTACAGAATGAGTCAAACCTCGTTCGACGCACTAGTTCATATGATAAGGCCTTACATTGCACACTGTATAACATTAGAGAGATTGTGAGAATCAAATGAGAGAATTGAAGATAAAACCGAAGTAATTATTTTATATATAAAAACGAAGAAATTATTTTTAATTCATTTAAGTTAGGAAAAATTAATGTAAACCTGTTTGATATTAAACCAGATTGTAAATTGAACTGTGATAGATACGCAAACATTTATGTTCTCTTATCTAAAATGTTATATATTCTTTTAAAAAACGTTGAATTTTGTACAAACATAAACTTAGTAAGTATTTTGCTTTTTTCCATACACGCCTTTTGTAAGATGTGTTTTTATCTTGCAGTGTCTAGGAATGCAAAGGAACATTTAAGTGATTCTAATCTACGTTCTGCGTAGTAATTATAATAATCATAGTAGAATAAAGAAAACTTTATTATGTAAACATGTCAGGCTTAGTAAAACACAACAAAACTATGAATACATTGAAATTAAGTTGTTTAATTAATTGCCGTTAGGTTTGAGAAGTGTTTTAGTTGGGAACTTCAATAGTACTATGGAAAAATTACCGACTAGAAAACGTTTATAGTATTGAAGAAGGTAATTTAGATAATACGGAAAACCTTAAATTTTAAGACAGTTTTTATTATTTATTAATTACTTGTAATCGTAACAAATAAAGTGGTATGATTTAATATTATGTGTATTGTGTTTATAATTTTAATATACACTTTTTTTTTAACAAACAACAAGCTTAAAAAAGAAGTGATAATTTTGAAATTTAATAATATGGAAAGAAATAATGGTTGCTTGATCATCCGTTTTTCAATATCAGCGAATTAGTGTCAGTGCCGGAAGGTAAAAAATTGGGTTTTTATTTAATGAAAAATATGAGAAATCGTATTATAATATATATTGTTTGATGGCTAATAAGTAAATCACTGCTATCGCGTTCGATACGACCAGGGTTCGCATTTCGGTCCGTCCATCCTGATTTCGCTTTTCCAAAATCCCTCCAGTCAAATGCTAAGATGGTTCCTTAATATACGCCCTGGACCATTCCTTTTCCAATTCCTTCATCGCTAGTGTTGTCCTAGCAGGACCTTGTCGCTGTTTGGAGGCGACTCAAAGCACCTGATAATTATTATTTTTTCAGTTTTTATTGCTATACAGCGCCTCCTTAATATTTCTATCTGTGTATTCAGGTAGATGTTTGTTGTAAGTACGCGGCCTTCTTTCGACCTCTATCGCTAGCTTCTCTGTATCAAATTATCTAGAATCTGTAGCCGTTGCTCTGGAAAGAACAGCCCTTGTGTACACACCAAAGTTCACTGAGACCGTTTATTTATCCGCTCGTGCGCAGGCAACCTCACGGCGGCCAGCGCTCCGCCCGCAGAGCAGATCGTGCTGTGTTTTTAAAAACCGTCGCGATAAACTATCCGCTCTTGCGCTCAATTAGTTTCAAGCATTGTGCTCTATTCCTAGCTGTTTTATCACCGCGGCGGACTTGCTGCTAAGAACAGTCCGTGCCAAGACCTCGATGTCGCATCGCCTTCTAGCTCAGTCACGTACTCATTTATCACCATTGTGAAAACATTGTCGTCGGCGCCTCAAAGTCTGCAGTACTCGAATTCAAAATTACTCCTGACTCCCTTGACTCCTCGACCAAAACATGGAGTGACTGCGGAAAATTGAAGAGTACTTTTAATTTTAGTTATTAATTTAGCAGCTCAACATCATAGGGATTTTTTTTTGGGAGCTGTCAATATGGCGGACATGCAACTGTGGTATCCGGAAAACGAAAAATTAATAATGACATACTGGCTACCAAGATGGTTGTCCAAGATGGCAGCGTACTGGCTACAAATATGGCGACGGTTCATTTGCTTGAACATCACAAAAACCGCCGTCATGTTGGATCCTCGATCCAAGTCACACACTCTGCTCACTGACCGCGCACCAAATGGACCCGGAGATGCGAACGGTGGTACTTACAGCGCCAAGCACTTCTCACCATATTATTCCACTCCTTGGTGATCGTCAAGAAAGGCGTTTCAGGGTGCGGAATGCATCTCACTGATCTGTGACGCCAGTTCCGATAGCCACCTCAACGCACCTCAAAACTTGCAAGTCCACGCGTTCGCCCAATTAAGTTATCTCCGTAGTTTGTGAAAGTCAGACGTCAGGAGCAGGGGCAGAGAGGAAATGCAGGCCACTTTTGCAGCATGCTGATGTTAAAAAAGAAATTTAATGAACTGCTGATATCACCTTGGAAGTCGGAAACAGGCAGAAAGATTGGGCTCAACTTCTCGTGCCAATAAAAACGGAACAAATTTCGCGGACAGCAATGAGCAGAGTAAGAATATGCTGTGGCGTGCAGTAAGGGACCATCTTGGCAGTCAACTGGGGTGATTATGAAATTATGAAAAACCGAAATCAGGACGGTCGGGACAATAATCGATCCTGAATCCTCCAGGTTGCAAGTCCAGTATGTCATCACTGCATCAATTTTCTACAGAATTCCCCACTCTGTATTATTCTATATAACATGTGAAATAACTAACCAGTGGAGATAAAGTTATAGGTGGACCCATCGTGGCATATGTGTAATGAATGATTATATCAAGCGAAATGACGAAAGAGGCTTTTATTTATATTACAGGCATGCCTCAATGCGACGGCCGGTGTAAGTCAAGTTTTGTACGGACAGTTCGACAGTCAATAACCCTATTTCACAGCCAACTTCGTCTTATTGTGCCACGTCAGTCCTCATCTTGTCCCAGCGTACTTTATTTTACAGTGCATACGTCTCTCGGGGATAACTTGAAGCATGAAAGTCCTGGCAAGATCGATGGCAGCAGTCCCATAGAGATGACACATTCAGAGATGAACGACTCTGCAGTTAGAGCCATTCTCGCGTTGGAGGTGTAGAGCATCGATCGTATTGAGAGTAGCCGGTAGTGAGCTCATCGTCGTCCAGTTTCTCCACAAAAACAGTGAATATGCCCGTGTTCGCAGCCGTATGAACTCTTGCACGGAGGAAGATTGGTCCGTTTATGCATGAGTGATAAGTAGGACAGCAGCATATTGGGCATTCCCAGAGAAAATTAGAATTCTTGTGCGAGAAGTTACTTGGTGGAGCTTTTTTATCTTGACAACTTAGTCAACAGAGGTAAGTATTGTCCATCGGATAAGGATACTCAGTGAAACAGGAGTAGTAAAGGAATGGGCCACTGCCTGCATTAGGGTATCCATTCCAGCATTCCCTTGGAGTGATTTTGGGAAACGTAAAACCAGAACCATAACGACCCGACCGAGAATCGAAGAACTCTTGTATTCCAGAATGAGGACCCGAATATTTGTTGCACGACATCATTCGATTTTCGTAGTAGCCTATGTAAAGAATATATGTTTAATAAGTACGTACGTATGTATTTATGTATTTAGTGTGTATATGTTATGTATATGTCCTATTAAATTAAACTTATAGTTGAAAATTACACTGAGAAAAAGGTTTTTTTGAATAAAACAACGTTAGTTTGGCACAACCAAATTAATTGTTTGTACAGGACAACGAAATATTTTGTTGCAAAAACCAAATCATTTTGTTGTTCTTAGTTGGTTGCCCCAATCATGGATTTGCTTGGTGCAACTAAAGATTTGTTTGGCTCTACGTACATGGAACCGTTTCGGTTAGTATAAAAAATGTGTAAGCCACGCCGATGTTCGAACCTACCTAGATAATCTGCGCACGAGCATTACGTCCAAGCTACATCGGCTTAAGTGACTACTGATGGAGATAACACGGTTTTAAATACATGCATTTGGAATAAAGAACAACGTACGCAAATAAATATTTCAAATTTTACAGCTTCACTTATTATTTCCCTGTTTAACTTATTTTATTAGGATGTTTATATAAATATTAAACATTAATAAATAAACTTGCACACACTGCTGATATATTAATTGTCATAAAAATGCACACAAAACATAGAGCTGTAATTTCGAACGAAGAAAATGAAATGAGTGGCAAAAAAACATACAGTTAATTCATTTAAATGTTTAGTCGACAGTCTTATTTATTGCGGCCTAACACAGAGGTTTTATTTATTCAAGCGCTTTGTAAGATGAAAAAAAATTAGTTGCTCTTCGAGTTTTGTTGACTCAACAAAATAGTTTGTTGGGGCAACTAAATATATTGTTAGTCCTATACAAATACATTTTTGTTGCCTGTTTTCTCATACGTTTAGTAATATTATCGTTGGCCTCGCTTATAAAATATCTTCCCTTAAAATTTTTCACAAAAAATACAGTACACGTATTCAATGGAAACAGCGGTAAGTTATCAACTTAGAATCTCATTATCAAATAGACGGGAATAGAATGAATTTCAGAGCAATAATCGGTTTATACATGACTGATAAGCCGTGCCACACGTCTAATATCCTGTGATTAATTGCTCACGCGATAAGCGCTAGTGATCACGTTGTAAATTTTAATAGCTATTGCTTCTAATTAAATACTGATTATTTGAGATTTACAATGACTTGACGCTTATTGGGTTAAACGTAAAGCACACATTAAAATAATATGAAAATAATTTTAATTTAATTGATTTTACGATTTATATAATATCTGGAAACTTCGTCTTTGTATTCAAATTCAGCTAACTTATTTCAACTACATCTAATTTATTGCCACTTAATAGTCTTGCACATCTGTTTGGACTGTTATAAGGTTTAATAATAATAATAAACTGTTGATTTAAATATAATTTCCCAATATAATATTTTTCCTGATCGTACCGTATCAAGCACTAGATTTATTGGGTTTTGTAAAAGTATTGTTTTAGATTTTCCTTGGGCATAAAGAACTACTGACTGAATTATTACTTACAGTAAAATAACTTGTGACAATAATGTATATACTTTTAATAAAATATGTGCGTAGCATATTGAACGAAACATATCACGGATTTAGTGGTCATGAGTCCCTTTTTTATCATTACTCTTAAGTTACAAGCAGCACATGTTGGAATTATTAATCAAGTTATTATTCTGATTATGAAAATTTAGAATTTTATCGTTTACGTTAGGCAACATGTGTTTAAGTGAAAATATTTCCTTCTGTGAGTTCGAGAAGTTCAAGATTAACACCACTGTACTTGAGTTAGATAGGTAATGTGATTGGGATTAACTAGGGCCTACTTAAGATAGATACCAGAATAAATTTTTTTCTCTGTAAATTTGAGTTTTCCCTTCTTAAAATCGCAGTTGAGAAAATATAAACACGCAGTGTAAGCCTATTAGAAATAACACTTCATCTTTAAAATAAATATTAGCACAACGGTTTCGTATTTTTGGAATTGATATCAAAATCTTGTTTACTAACATTTCTTCTCAAAAAATATATCAGTTTGTTGTAATAAAACCAAGAAAGACGGCTTATTGATAACTAAATGGTCTCGCCTTCACATGAACCTAAGTTGGATTCCTGAGTGAGCTGTCGTTTTTCCAATTTCTGTACTTTTTCGGAATCACTCCACGTGTATGATAGGGTGTTTTGTAGCTACAACTCCTGAGTGAGCAACATGTTCCGTCTCAGAGACACTGGTAAAGACTGTTCACGATAAAGTGAGCACTTTTGAAATCAACCTTAGAAAAAAGTCACTGCCCCTACCTGCATATATATTTTAACTGGCGCAATGAATGGCATGTGTCCAGTAAAGTTTGTAACGATGGAGGGGAAAGTAGTTCCATATATTAACGTTGAAAAAAAAGTGTTAGGTAACGATTGTAATAACTTAAATTTTTTATCTCGCGTTCTGTATTTTTTAATGCATCGAAGTGTAAAAATTTGCAGATTTGGAAAATATTTACTTTTCTAATAGTTTCACAGTTTCACTTGACCGACGCGTGAATAAAGTGATGAGACCCATGGCAATGTTAATTTTATATAAGGCGGAAGAATACACAACATGTATACAAGTAGATCATAAGGAGGGTTTCCAAAGTGCTCATTTTACCGTGAACAACCTATATAGACGAGAAACTAAGGCATTAATATAAAATCTAGTACCCAAAATGAAAAACAATGTCAAAACGAATAGATAATTCGTACAGCATTAAATTATGGTTAGTAGATTATATTCGTCTGTTATCTCAAACCTAGATCATCAAAATAATTAAAATAATAGTCAAAATTCCATATGTTACAACCTATTCAATATTTCTGCCACATATTCGTCGAGTAGTTATTACGAAGTTCATGAACACTTTTGGCATAGTCCGTTCTCATATACTTCCATCTTTTCTGAAACCTCATGCAAACAAAGCTCAACCGAGTTTAAAAAATTACACCAAAGGGGTAACGCACCGGCTTCGTGAGCTCTAATTGTAATAATATTTTTAATAAGAACTATTTTTATTAGGCATTACCAACACACCTATTTTATTTCTATCTTTATTCGTATTAATTATAAAATAAATACTATAATTTACATATGGAATATAAGTAAAAGCTCAGTTTAACCAGAAATAAGGGACTTTTATAGTAACAAAAGTACAAAACATTTGCGGTTCATGGCATATTTAAGAAACAACCACATACATCATACATAGAGTGACATTTACAAGGTTTGATTAAAAAAATGTGAAGAAACTACGAATATACTGTAACATCTTATGCTGTGTTCATATTAAGCACTGCTAGACGAGACAGGAAATTTTGTAGTTGGTTTAACGAATAACACTTGGCACGTTTCGAGTTTCGAAGCTGACGAAACGCAGAAAACGAAAATTTAACATGCCATGAAGTAGGATTGCAAAAATGAGCGTGTTAATGAAGGGAGTAATACCAACTGTCCCGCAATATGGGCTACCGTAAAGGAGTTCAAGAATTTTAAGCATACGATAAAATACCAAATAGGGGATAGTGAATACGCTTAATTTTTAAGCGGTTTTCTCTAAAAATTGTGGATAAAGTTAATAAAGGACTAAGATGAGCTTGTTAGGAACTGCCAGCACAAGATTTGTTCAAATAAGTAAGAAAGTTATGAAGACGTGACGAGTTGTTCAACATTTGACTGGTAGCCATTGTCCTTTAACGATTATTTTCAACTTTCCTGAAGCCCTGCTGAAGTTCTACTTCCCTGCCTCATGCAAACAAAACATAGCCGAGTTTAGACAATTACGCCATAGGGACAACACACCGTATTCGTGCGCACTCGGTGTACTAATATTTTGCATGAGAACTATTTCCTACCAGGTATTGCAAACACATATATTTTATCCCTCCTTTTATTTATAATAATTATGAATTACGTATTATAATTCAGAGATAGAATATAAATTCATGTTCAATTTAACTAAAAATAAGGCACTTTTATGTTAAAATAAGTATTAAACGTCTATGATACAACACGCACTTAGGAAACAACAGAACACTTCTTGCATGAGGTAATTTTTCAAACGTTTGATTAAAAAAGTGTGAATGAACCGGAAATAGGCAACATCTGAAATTCAGTGTTCGGTCTGTCAGAATGTTGTGTTACGCGCCATAAATAGGTCGACTGGAAGATGCCTCCTCGGAAAGATTACGCGGCCTCTACGCACGGAGCTTGGCTCAGCTCGCACGTACGTGCGCGAGATCGCCGCGCCGGAGGGCCGGGATGGCCGCACGTAGAAGCGATCCAATCGCGGCTGATGGGTGGCCGACGGATGGCCCGCAGCACCGCGCCGCGCCGCGCTGCAGAGGACACGACGCACGTTAGATGCTCGCTTGTTTAAGCCCTACGCTTACATTCCGCGGCTCCTGCCTCGCGATCTCAGTCTCGGCACTAGCTTCAAGTAGTTTACAAAAAAAACTTGTGCACTATAGGCTGTTCACCGTAACTACTTTTCTGAAATCCTGCTGATTTTCTACTCCCAAGATATTCCTCCGCGCCAGTGGCGTACACTTGTTCATAAAGTCCTAAAGAAAAAAGGGGGGGGGGGCACGCTACTTTCTTTACATTAAAAATGAGTTTACTTACTGTGATAAAAACTGCAGCTTTGCACAAAACAATCTTCACAGACACGTCTTAAACAGCACCTGACTATAAAAATGTATAGCTCTAACGAAACACTACAGTGTTGAATATTTGAATGTACGAAAGGAAACACCAGTCTTTCTGCTATGTCTTTCACATTCGTTTATCGTTTACCAAACCTGTGAAAAAAAGTAAGTTAATGCTGCTTAGAATAGTGCAACTGCAGTCAGAGAGTGTCAAAAATTAAGGGGGTGACTGCGCCTCCCCCCCCATGAATGTTGGGGGGGGGGCATGTCCCCCTTATCCACCCACCAAAAAGAATAGGGTTTGGTTGTGTTGGGACACGGCCGTTTGTTTTGCATGAATATGTCTACGTTGACGCGCTCGGACGCCTTGATGTTTATTTTACGATCTCGGTACCGCTTCACTCGAACATATGGGGATTTATGAGAAGGCCCCAATCACTGTATTACTCTCAGATGCTCTTTCCAACCGTAGCCCATACGATTTCTGTATTTCGACTTGGCTTTTTAACGAGTATAGGCCGAAATTGTGTTAAGTTTTCTTAATTTTTTACATTAAACGGATACAATTTCACCATAACCACGCCGCACAAATGTTTTTATACATGCAATCGATTGATCTTGATGAGAGCTGTCGATTGAAACATAAACGAACGTCGTAGCTTCTCCTAGCCAAAAGTTATACTACGCGGAAGTTAGGAGGACGCGGCGAAACGAACTCAAAATTGCCCCCCCCCCCCCCCCACGGCCAGGCAATGCTTCGCAGTCCTCACTCAACGTAATATATTCTTTGGTATTCGAGTGGTGTAATTTAATTTCGAATGTAGGCGATAGATTCGGAGCTGCAATGCCAAACTATATCCCCCGATTTTTTGTTATCATCGAAATTTCTGGATTGCCTCACGCTATGGTTGCAAATTTAAAGACGTATTCATGTCAAAATACGAACATGCTTACTGATTCTAAAACAGGATTGTGTGAAATTTAAGGCAATGATTCGTGTTTACTTAACACAAAAGTTCCAGTTAAGAGAACAAAACCATTAGGCTCTGCGCGTTAACGGATAATGCTGAAGTCGTGAGCGAAGACTGTTCCGGAATCACAGTTGCAAAAGTAAAATCATGAAAAATGTACCCGTGTTTACTTATGCAGCAACAAGACGTTTCGTCGAATACGTTATTTCAAAGAACCCTACTACATATCTGCTTGGGTGCAGGCTCGGGTAAAGGCTGTTCACGATAAAGTGAGTACTTTGAAATCAACCATAGAGAAAAGTTACTGCTCCTACCTGCATACATTTTAACAGGTGGACTGAGTGACATTCGTCCAATAAATTAAGTAACAATGGAGGGAAAATAGTTCCATATATTATTAATATCCAATAAAAAATGTTAGGTAACGATTGGTGTTAACTTAAATTATGTATTTCGCTTCCTGTTTTTTTTAATGCATCGAAGTGTAAAAATGACTACATTTGTAATATATTTACTTTTCTGATAATTTCACAGTTTCACTTGAAAGACGCATGAATTAAGTAATGAGGCCCGTGGCCATGTTAAATTTTCATAAAACAGTAGAGTACACAACCTACATACAAGTAGATAATAAGCAGGGCTTTCGCAAGTGCTCAGTTTATGGTGAGCAGCCTGTAAGAAAAGGGTGGGGGGAGGGACGAGAGATCCTCGAGAAAACCCATATGCGGAAATTTGGGGCCGGGAATCGAATCCGTTTCGTCTAGTTGGGAGGCGAGTAGTCTAACCACTACATCATCGCGGCCCCGCTAAACTTAAGACTTCCGAAATATTTCTGCTACAGTAAGCAGTAACAACTCCATTGTGTGTTGGACTAGGCTAGAGCCGATGTGTTGGAAGAGTTTCCACAGCTTACATCTTTCGACTTACTGTTTAAGTTATCTTTTATTTTGTAAACACCCCATAGTGGAGGAATTCCCGCCGTTTTTTATTTACACAAAATTCCACAATTTACCAGATTCAAGGTTCAAAACCAAGCATATTAAGGTACAGGGAATATATTGAAATTTATTTCAAAATCCAACTTTTTCTCTCAATACTCGTTGCTAATCTATAACCGTAATCAAAGTTTACCTCATTATTTAATAATTTTTCTCGCGCATGACAAAACACGAATATAACGCAAATGGTATGAACTTTAAAAATTCTGCCACACTTTGTATTTTATTGCACAGTCATAAAGCTTGATACAAAAATCTGTAAAATAAGAATTCCTAGATTGATTGAATGTCTCCGCCGAGCTGACGCCATTAAAAATCTGATTATTTAAGTAAATTCTTATTTCACTGGATATGGAAAAAACAAATACACACAATTTAGATTTTGTTAACGTGTCACAAAATCTTACAGCCTTTGTCAAACAAATTATGAAAAACAAATAAAGTTAAATTTAGCGTACAACACGCAAACACGGAATGCAGGTTGTTTTTGATTCCAGACTGTCGAAAAAAAAAAAACATGATAAAAAAATAAAACTAACTCGTACTCTCGGGTGCCGGAAATAACTCAGTACGAAACAAATTCCAATGTTCGAACTTACCAGTAGACTGAGGCGCAAGCTGTACACGACCAGTTTCTTTCAACTGCATTGGTGAGTTGCGCCAGCAAGGTAATCTAATACAGCTGCATTACACTTTTTTTTTCCCCAAACTACCTTATTCTAAGTGTTATGTGAAGTTAAGTCCCGAACGTAGGGCGGGAGTTTATTGCGTCTCAGGACTAACCACTTACGCCTACAAGGAAGGAAAATCATGCAAGGAGACATGCATCACGGCAAACAGGGATTGGGCAGCCATTGCTTGCACTTTGGGGCCATGACTATCTCCCTGAGTGTACTTAGAGCTAGTCTTAACTATGAAGAGCAAGGGAAAAACCGTCAAGAGAGACTTAAAAACCTTTGCGACAGAGAAGTAAAAATTTTCAAAAACTATTGCATGCAATAAATTAAATAAAATATAATGCTACAGGAGACAGAGTGTTTGGGAACATGCTCTTGTTTAGTAGAGTTGAAAATACTAATAGAGTGGTGGCGGGGGTTAGCGTCATTACATTTCACTGGCTTCTTTTAAGATTGAATAAAACGAATCTATTTGCAAACAAATACTTGCGATAGTACTTTCTAACTTATTTCCGGCAGTTTTTGTGTGTGTCTGTAACACGTAAGCTAACTAACATTGCAGTATTCTCATAGATCAAAGATCAGGAAGACATGTTTTCGTATTTTGCGCTCGCCTCAATAGTGTCTCAAGAATCGCCCAAACAACTTTCAAATTAACGGTTTTAGACAATTATGTGACATTCTTTTACATCTTGTACCAACCTTAAACCCGCGCTTTAACGAACAAAATAACAAGCGTAACTTGATTTTACAAGGTGTTTTTAAACTACACGTTTAAGTTCAAACAACGGCAACTTAGGGCCAACAGAAACAATAAATCCTAGTATCAAAATGTTCGGAAAATTTATCTTATATTTTTATATTTTAATTAAAGTTAGCAAACCAGCGCCGGGAGTCCACAAGTATACGTACCTGCGTGCGCAACAAGTTGCATACCACGAAGGCGAATAGATCTGGGGAGCAATACAGAGAGCGCCTGCACATAGTGTGGCCCAGTCACCGCAAATCCTGGGATACAACTCAAATAACCCAACCTGCATTTCTACCAAGTTTCAAAGGAATCAGGACAGGAAGGGCTAACTGAAACGCGTCAGCAAAATGATGGTGTATTTGTTGATAATTCGGCTGTCTACCTTGTTTACAAACTCTTTTTGGAGAAAAGGGAACTACTACTGCCATTAACACTTTACATTAATTTTTACTTCTTGCATAATTACAATGATTTCTCCACATATATTTGCCAATTTACAAACTTACCATTTAAATGCACCTTTAAACTAATTAAACTGCCCCTTCAACTCAACTTCCAATACCTTGGGCATTGCATATTTTAAAAACTTTTTAAAATTCTACAAAACACTTTAAAACAGGTAATCTCTGCTTGGAATACACTCTACCTGCCCTAAAACTGCAGGATTTACAACCAGGACTTTAAAAACATTTAAAACAAGCTTAAAATATTTTGAAACACACATTTTAACATAAATATCGGAAAATATACGCACCTTGATTGCGCTAGCACCAAAAATACATTTAAAACTCCTGTGCACCTGTAGAAACGCTTAAAACATTTACTTTTAACATAAATTCCCTCTATCCGGAGTTTTCCAATACACCTTCAATAAGGATGGCCACCATGAACCTTAACATGGTCCCTTTAAATTGTCTCCCAAAACATTTACCAGTATTTACTAAAATCAACTCCTTTTCAAGACCTTCCTATCAGGTACTCCTGCAAGCCCAGTTGGCTGCTACCCCAAGGAATACACTTAAAATCACCAAATACACAATTATTCTCACTTACTTCACCACGCAAGGTAATGACACTACAAATTCCAATTAAAATCAACTCCTGCAAAAAATATATGGAAAAGGTCCCACGGTAGGTACTGGTCTCTCTATTTCTGATTTTAGGACTATTTTCGCTTTTGAATACTCGGGAACAAACCCATGTATTTTCCCAGAAAAGATTCCACAACACTCTCCACCATTTACCAACCACTCGATTCATCAGATTAGAGATACTCTCCCCACCGAACACTTACGTGACGGCTTGCGCTAAAATCTTTTCTCCGCATTCATCACGCGACCAAAGCAGGCAGGGAATATTGTCCCCACCGACACTTTCGTGAAGGCTGCCTACTTCGGCACTAACTTCTCTCCACGCACTATACACTGGTGAAAGAAAGAGAAAGGATATTCTCCCTACCACTGAGGCTTTTCTCTTCTTCCACCCACACAAGGACATAAATTCCCCACAAACCATTCACCAGACCATTCACTCTCCCTCCCCAAATGTTCCAGATTGTTAACTTACTAAGTCTCTTCTAAACACTAATATTTCCAATTTTTCTAATTACATTACCCAAGTTCCTTCATAAATTTGCGACAAGAAAATATCACTAAGATCAATGCTGGTCTTGCAGCTAACTTCCAGCGCACGCATATCTTGTTGTTCACGCAGGCCAGTGAAGTTGCGGACTCCCGGCGCTGTTTACATATCTTCCATTAAAATTTAAAAATACTAGAAGGATTTCCCGAACATTTTGCTACTGGGATTTATTGTTTATATTAACACACTTATTACGTGATTTTCATTTCGACAACTTGTGTAGTATTTGCGTTACAGCTTTGATCAAATAAGCGTACTAACATATCAATGAATTTATTTAAGGAAACCTTATTCACTCTGAGGTTAATTCTACTCGGGTTGGGAACAAAACGAGTTTTATCATGGGAGAGTTTAGGATAGGGAACATTTCCGCCGCTAGGTGCGCAGTGTTCCAAAGAAGCCACATTTAATTAAAATTTTAAGATATGTAAATAATGTATAAAAGAAAGATTTTACTTGTTTATGTAGTTATTTTATATTTGATGTATGTATATTGCAATTATTTAGTTTTTAACCTAGAAAATAGAAAAAATCCGGTACACATGCGACACTAGCGATTACCTAGTGGCGAAAAAATTTAGTTACCAAACTAAAGGCATTGAGCTTCCCAACCTAACTATAATAAACCTTACTAACAGTAGAATGATAATGGGAAGTCTGGGCCAAGGAAAGAGGGGCTCGAAGCTTCGGACCTATCCATGCTCTGCCATCCCAGTCCCCCAGCGGCCATCTTGCCCGCCATGTTGGGTGTCGGTGACCTTGACAGTGACCTTGACCCTGGTGAACATTGATTTTCCCAAAAAATCCCCAAAAAAATAAAAAATAAAAACTACTTCACTTTAAAGAATTTATAAAAAAATTATTGATAAATTAAAAAAAAATATAAGAAATTTATTATTAAAAATTATTAAAATTAAAATATTACAATTTGTTATTCAAAATGCTATTAAATGTTAATTAAAAAATCTTCAATTTCCGGAGGTTCCCCCTAACACTACGCCCAGCAGAAAACTGACCACCATCACCCCTCTCCACCCTCTAACGGCTTAACTACCCTATCCCTCATTCATACCATCGAATGCAGCCATCTTGGTGGTTTTGTCGTTTGTCACTTGTTTATACATTCCTGAGGCCGCCAACTTGGAATCATATGGTTACTTTTACATCCCCTAGATGACTCTAGCCTATTAATTACCAAATCACCCATCAGACGAGCTGCCTATTTAGCTACCAGGTGGCAGCCATATTTATTTATGTTTTTAAATTTTAGGTGGTGCTATCGGCGCCCGCCATACTGGATTCTATTTTCAATGCATAGGTGGCGTTAATTTCTCGTTTATGCTGCCTGCTATTGACCTGTACCGAATTGTGGCATTAACCATTCCTGCAAAGTACATAAACAGTCATATTTATTTTTTTATTTTTTTATTTTTAAACACAAGAATTTTCTTTTAAAATTATTTTATGTATAAAACGGAGTTCTTTTTAATAAATAAAATAACATATTTTTTACCCAAAATTTATTGTACACATAGCAAGATATTAATCTTCTTCGATCACTGGCCAAATATAATATTTTAACTGGAGGTCTTCAATTATGATTTCAGAGTATCCCGTGAAAGGCTAAGCGATTCACTATGATGGTAAGCAGCAGCGGTCTATGAAGGGTTGCACAAATCGCAGGACCACTACAAAGACCTTCGACACAGGCAGGAATACTTGTCTCCGATTCAACATCCATTGAATTATCGTTGCAGTGTAGATGGCCCCTCTTTGATCGATGACTCGATTAATATAGTACCAACATCTGTCTCATCAACACCAGGTTTACCGGTGATAGAACCAGCATCAGCAGCCTAGGGAGTACACCATACCGGGCGGCAACAGTGAGGTCGGCAAGTAGGTGCCGGCTCATTTCCGGAGCTGGAGGTCCATTCACCGGAAAGTGCAGCATCGTCTTTCGTGGAACTACTGATGGCCACATGGTGCCAACGAGACGCTCTCCGACTTCTTCTCGTTTGGCTCGAAGCTTCAGTAGTTTCGACTGGTGGCTGTGAGTTTTCCTCTGTGAAATCCGTGACTATCGCATTGGTGCATTCAGAAAAAGACACCGCGTATTCGATTCTGGCAGCGAGAAGTGTTGCTGGACACATAGGAATGCTAGCGCACTTTCCAGGCTCACAACATGCTATGAGCTGCTGGCTTGGTTTGTACGTCAGGGGAAAGTGCGAAAATCTCAAATGCTGCATACCGATGCCATCACAACTCTCTGCGTATATTTGTAGGTAGCCAATGTTCCAATAGCTGTATTCGATGGTAGAGTGACCGAGTGTAACACTCACATAAACATTCGCAGGATGAAATGCACACATCTTCGTCTGGTGTCTGGAGGCCAACTGAAGGTGGAGAGATGCTCCTGCCTTTATATGTTTGTGAAGAAATGTCGAAAACATAGGGTCGATTTGGGCGATATCGTATCTACTCATAGGCATGCGACTCCTTGTCCAAGGATGAGGTACACCATTTACGCAGCAGCTGCACGTTACTTAGTGTGCAGGCCCAGTCAGGTTCTGACCAGTTGCAGACATGACGATGTGACTCACGGTACATTTTAAAGTTTGCGAAACGAAGAACATCCATACTCAGCCTGCATATAGATAATCTCCACTTCAAATTTACACAAATCGCTAATCCATTTTTTCTACTCACATCCAACTACATAAATCCAGGCCTTCGGGTACTGCATCAACAAGTAGTGTAGCTCATTTACCATTTGATGTTATGGAATCTTGCCTCCTTCCCACTACAGTCCGTGGTAGAACTTGCTGAGCCAGGTATTTGTTTTTCTTGCTCTTCTCGTCCAGTAGTTCCTAGAGGTATGGAGGTCGGAAGTTCTGAGTTCGTATTTTACTATCATAGTCATAGGTCACTGTGATCTCCATGAGAATGAAGCCATTTTCGTTCTGGAAACCCTGCAGATTACAGTACATTTGAAGCTAACGATGCTCGAAGATGAATAAACAGTTATTTTGTGTGAACAGTTATATTTATATATTCCCAGATGTGCTCATGACAGTATTTTGATAATTCTGTTTCGGAAATTGTACGATACAAGCTGGTTGTGAAGTAGCAGGCAGAAAGTGAACGTGTTTGCAGGTATATTACCATGTGTAGTGAGTTCGATCCTGCAGTCGATTGCATTGGAAGTTTGCTCACATCGAATACTATGAGCAGGCCCATTTGCTTGAAACCTTCAGGACTCATTATCGTAGGTTGCGGGCGTCCATAATATGCATTTTAAAATTGAGCATGCATCTGATATGCCAACAGGTACTGCCCATTTTCAAAGTTCATGTTAATTTCAACTTACTTATAGCTTTCTCTATTCAGAAATATTTTCACATTTGCTATTTGACATGTGCCAAAATGTGAATGGCTCGCTCTCGCATATCAATGTCTTCCATATGTAGCCCAGCACTGATGTACCTCGGTTTCTCAGAAGCAAAGCTGGACTTCACCATCCAGTTGATGTGTGGCTTGTTGGCGATCCGGGGTATGTCTCAAAACTCCACAACCAGAAAGCCACGTCGATGTATTTACCATCTTCCACATTCTTCAACATTTTTATGCTTTCAGCAGTGCTCAACTGCACATGTGGCAGCATCCATTCGATAGACTGTAGCGTCTGTTACACTATCTCCAGATTTTTTCATGTATCCACAATGGTGTCTGCATGCATATTGGCTAGAAGCGGCACCAGTTCCTGATTCGAATTGAAGATAATTCATTTGTAGCATTCGAAAAAAAAACCCTGTGACGGTGTTTGCCAACACATACAGTACGAGGTCTTTGTCTCAAATACTTCCTAAATGTAAATGTTTAAGTTCGAAAACAGCTGAGAGCCACCCCCTCCCCCCCCAACGATGTCAAAAAAAAAGATTTGGGTTGGTTCCAGAAAAAGGTTTGAAATTATTCGTTGCCTTGCGTTTTTATACCAAAATAAACCATTAACTTAGCTTTCCCCCCAAAAATTTTACAATCAATAAACGTTATATAAAAATATAGCTTTCCCACTGATTACATTTAGTATAAAAGGGTATCAAAAATAATTATGTTTAAAACTTCCCCCAAAATCTACATTTTTACAAGATTACTTCTCTTTCCAGCTATATGCAGGTTTCATGTAATTATTTAGCTTTAAACTATACTTAACTAAAATGGCAGCAAGCCTCCCCTTTGAAAATGTTTTTGGAACAGTAGTTCCTGCCCAAGTGAAAACCCTGTGCTGTCTCCCCAAATCTGGGCGAGACACCAGTATTTATATTTTATTTGAAATCCTCTAAAACATTGCAAAATGATCTTCACTCCATCGATATCTGATGTCCTGGAAGGGACACCCTGGTGGTACATGACTAGCAGGGTGGCGTCACGTGGTCAAGGTGATGTACGAGGGAGGGGAAGGCAATCATAGTTTTCGTGGGTGGCAACAGCCCAGCGGCGCCCATACTTGCATACCAATAGGCCCACCCAGCGGACATGAGGCGTGGAGCTCGTCAAACACACCCTGTCGCAGCGAAGGTAAGCCCTTTCCAAACAGCCAACATTTTCTCAACTTCATATGGCACCATTGGTTTTGACTTTCGTTCGATGCGCATGGATAGCCGTCACAACCCAATAGCATGGAAAGAGGAATGCACACTTCAAACTTACCTCCAGGGTATATAGGAACACTGTATTTATCTTCGATTCCCCAGCCTTCCATATTGGCCACAGCCAGCTCATTTCGACTAAGCAAAAAGTAATTTTTGGTAGTTGAGGTTATACCCCCATCTCTGGACTGGTCCACCTCGCCACCATTGAGAAAATACGTGATGTGATCGATAAGGTGAAGCATTCCATTGCTCGTTATGTTTGGCGATACTGGTTTGGTTCCATCTTCTTTCGTCAGCGTCCCCCTAATTCGGAGGAAAGGCTGACAAGGAAGAGTGCAGATACCTTGGTGTTGGACCATTATCCGAACTTCCAATGGTATTATGTGTGGTCCGACCAGGAAAGGTTCGTACTTGTGAACTTCCACCTTCATTACACTGTCATCAAAAACGACCAGTTCTTCGATATTTGGGTAATCTTACATGACGATTGACTTTGAAGCCGAGACTGCAAAGGAAAATCTCGTTAGCATGTGTTAAATCCTAGGAGACCTGCAGCGTACTAATTTCAGGTTTTGTGCAACACTTTCTTTAATTGCTTCTGGTCAGCGTCAATCTTATTATAATCTTCTCACATGCAAGTGTCGACTCATTTCTTCATTTCGAAAGTTCACCAACTCTCTGTGTTGGTTGGCTTTTGTCACGACCACGTTGCGTGCTCTCTTCACGACTGAAATGTAAATGATGCTTTGTGGTCCTACGACCAGTTTAAAACTTGGAGGGACCATAAGCAAAAATGTGTGCAGTGTATTGTTCTATCTGTCATTGAGGTATGCGCCACTCGCTAACTTGCAGTTAATTTGTATCACATTCGCCGGCAAGATATTTATGGGTCGCGACGACATGTGTTTTGCCATCTGCATATATACATGGCTCGAACTGCAGCATCGGTCTGATAGTATCTGGTTTCGTAAAGTCGATGTCGATATCTTCGCTGTGTCTGATAACACTCTTCAGAGTATTGCGATTCCCTCATACTTCGAATTCTGTGTCGGGAGACAGCGAATATTGAATGTACCTTGCACTGTCGTCTATATCATAAGGGACACGTCATGGGAAACATTACCACTTTTTACATGGTACAGCTTGGAGTTTTTTCATCGATGTTCGGTATCACATTGTAGGTTTGAAAATCGACCAAACCTATGCACCATTCCCTCTCCAGATCGAGTGGTGGAAAGTGTACCACATGCAACTCAGAGCTACAACCCATCAAGGTAAGTCTTATCGACATGACTGATGGATTTCTCACGATGTATAGCCCTTTTATGCAATTACTTGTACAAGTGAACCAAGAAGCGAAGACACAAATGTTCCACAGTTCAACGTGTCAGGTTTCTGGTCCATGTCGTAATTGTACATTAGTTTGGTATATTTCAGGTACCATCATAGTTTGGTTGCAAGACACAAATTCCCAAAACTGTTATAATAGTCTGCATGTTTAACCTTTTTTACGTAAGCTTCCCAGTGCATACCCACATGTATTGTGGCCCAGCTGCCACATCCACATTTATTACGGCACATTCGTATCTCTTGGGTTTAGGAGTCAAACCATCTCTCATAAACACTCCCTTGAAATGCAGTATTTCCAATTTGTGCACAAACAGTTCCAAATAAACGTTCGTCGGAGATAGCTTTGGTAGAGATTTCATTAATGTCTCTTTCTACTCTGTCACTTTTACACACTTCCACCTCCTACTGGGTATGGCTTTAGGTAGAGTCCTTGGCCGTTTTTTTACCCATGGTGATAGCTTTCATATTTGCATTGTGTATTTGTGTCTCGGACAACTGCTTCTGTTCGTTCGATGCTGTGTTGATGGTTTGGATGATACCACTCAAGGCACCGGTTAGGCCCCCAAGGGCCCCGAGTGGAGACAGAAGCAATGGAAAAAACCCGCCTGTATATGTTTTCTTGGCTTTGCATTCTTTTATTCCTTTTGTCACTGCATTTCGTTTCTCTTGTGCATTTCTATAGATCTCTGTACCTATTGCAATTTTAACCTGAGTCTTTCTCTTGCTATTATATCCCATTCCCATCTTCACCTTGGCCTTCGTCCCACTGGATACGCCCGAAGCGACTATTTTTTCTCCGGGCCTGATTTCTAATGATTTTCTTATCTCATCGGTCTTCTGTGCATGTATCTTGCCGGGAATAGGTGATGTCGTGCTGCTTGTATGCTTCGTCCAGGGCATTGTACATGTGTCACCACGTGACAGGATTTTAGCTAGCTTGGTTCCTGGCCCGCAGAACCTGTATCCGGGAATGTAGAGCTCGAACAATAAACTGTTGATTAGTGTATCGACGATCCTGCTTCCATCTATGGTCTTATATCTTCAAGACATCGCAGTGAACTGACCCAGAAAATTATAAATATGCTCCTTTTATACTTTTTGTGTCAGTATCATTCTAAACTTGGAACAGTATGGACAGATGTAAAATGTCATTCTTGCATCTTCTTTGTCGCTTCTGTAGTAAAGTATTTACAGCTTTGTGGAATTTACGTCATGTAATAACGACCTGCAGAATGAAAAGTTCAAGTGTGACTTTTGTATGCAAAATCTGCCCGAGGCAGTTTACTTGAAGGGATGTTTTAAAGAGACATTATAAAACTTAGAGCACTGATTCTGTGTAATCTATGCATTCTCCACAATTGCTCCACAATCACTCCACATACTCTACAATCGCTCCACCTACTCCACATTTTCTACAATATCTCTACCTGCTCTATATGCTCCACAATGGCTCCACAATTTCTCTACATGCTTCACATATTCCACAATCGCCCCACATGCTCCACAAATGCTCC
This sequence comes from Dryococelus australis, assembly GCA_029891345.1. Lineage (NCBI taxonomy): Eukaryota > Metazoa > Arthropoda > Insecta > Phasmatodea > Phasmatidae > Dryococelus > Dryococelus australis. The sequence goes on along the minus strand of CM056995.1, from coordinate 302,735,712 downwards.
ACCTTTTCCACAAAATGTATGGTAACATATATATTATCAAGCAAGATGTTACTATTCCCATACACATTCATGCTAAGGATGAAGATATTTCACACGAATCACGATATGGAAGACTTTTTCCGAATACAGTGAGGTGCATCATCACAGGACCATCACATTATGGGAAACATGTATTCTACCGAGCCTGCTGGAAGAAGAGAATGCACCTATATTCAAAATAGCTCCAGCAACCGAAATACTAATGACTGGCACAAGTAGTACAAGCTGTGGATGCTGTAGATTATTTCTCTTGCAATGATAATCATGCAGTCATGCGACCGAGTGAAGCATTGGCAAATTCGATATTTGTCTTCGATGACATTGCCATTGAAAAACAAACTTTTTTTCAAGAGTACTGTAGTATGGAATGACACGCAAAGGTGGTCTGCGTGTACCTTGGCCAGACATATTCTCTCATAACCAAAGAGTTGCTCTATGATAATGCAGACATGTTGGTGCTGTTTCACAAGGATGATATGAATTTGCAGCATGTTTACAAAGATCAGGTCAATACCGACATGACACTACCAGATTTCAAAATTCTATGTGCCTTGTGCTGGGAAGAGAATTACATTTTTTGGTGATCATTAAGGACTGGCCTCTATGTAATGGGATGTACAGAAGGTGATTCGATCAGTTCATCGCCGACAATCCAGAATGACTAACAGCATATAGAAATTCTGGAAAAGTAATCTCAAGCTGCATCTTCACAAAGACGAAGATGGAGGTTGTCTTGTATCACGTAATGATGGAATTTTTGATGCTGGTAGTAGAAAAATTCGATCCGAGGATAGTGCTATTAAACATTTCATATTCGAAACTGGTAATGGCATCATCTCGGAACTGCGCAGTGTGTTGACCAAAGAAAACACATTCTTTCAGAACTATCTGTCTGTGCTTGGGGCGAATATGGATTGTGTCAAGACAGAGATCGTCCACAACATTTTGGCCATGGACGAGCACATAACGGGTGGTCAAAGGCAAATTATCGGCAGGTTGAATGTGTCATTTGAGCAAATTGAAGAGAATCTGAAAAACCTGGAAGGATATATGAGACATAGATTCACTAGCTCGATTTCCCACCTCACTGCGAAAATGGGTACTCAAAATAACAACAGGGACATATTGAATGTCTGCAGCAAACACCTGGACAAGATCGAAAGTATTTTGGGAGAGACAAAAAACCAAACCTAAAAAGAGAGCAACAGTAACTATTTATATTTTTTGTGATGTTGGAGATTGCTAGCGACTTGCATCGGACTATTAAATCTGTTCGCTCGAAGTATTTGTCAGCCAAGAGGGCCAACTGAGTTGAATGAGAATCGCCAATTAACTGCACGCATCTATGAGATGCAACTACCTCTGCCACAAGGTTTTGATACATGGGCTGAACTACCTTTTTCAAGCCGACCACATGGAGATGATACCATATGATCTGTTTAACAAGGGCTACAATTATGTTGACAGTCATTGGTGCATATAGCAAATTCTCCTGTGCGAGACCTGTAAAGTCGAAAAATGCACAAAATGCCATGGAGGCCATGGCAAATGTATTGCACTAAGGATGTATAATGACTAATCTACAAACCGACTAGGGCAAGGAATTCTACAATGCAAAGTTCAAGGCCCTGATGAAGAAACATAACATAAGTCCTTATTCCATGTACAGCAATCTCAAAGCTTCTATTACCGAGAGTTCAACAGGTCTCTGAAGGGAAAAATGTGGAGGCATTTCGCTGTGAATGGGAGCTACAAGTGGCTGACAGTACTGCCGAAACTCGTGTGTGAGTATAATTCCACCGTTCTTTCTACCACTCGCATGAAGTCCGAAGACATATGGACGACTCCCTGCTTCGAATCTCGTACACTGATGTGAAAAGGAGGGAGCCATACAAGCCTAAAACCAAAGTTGGTGACCTGGTGCGCATCTCCAAACAGAAAGGCATCATTGAGAAAGGTTTCACAGCAAATTGGAGCTTGGAAGTCTTTCATGTTCGACGTATACACAACTATGATCTGAGGATCTACTTTCTAGGGGATCTGAATAATGTCCCCGTCCATGGTGATTCCTACACAGAGGTGATCCTGCCTACATAGTTTCCACATGTGTATTTGGTTGAGAAGGTGCTGAAACGACATAATGGATGGTCGTATATTAAGTGGTCGGGTTTCCCAGCCAGCTACAATTCCTGAGTCGACGATGCGGTCATCGAGCGGTGAACACAAACTAATGTAATTAATTTAACTATTTTTTTTCTCATTTTGTAAATTACGAAATAAAATTAATTTAAAAAATATGTCATGTTTTATTTATTTAAAAAAAAATTGTTCACTTTATATAAAAATTATTTTTAAAAATAATAACATTAAGAAAATAAATTCAAAAAATTAAATATGACAATTTACATACTTTGCAGGAATGGCCCTTTTCGCAATTAGGTACATGCTGATAGCATGCTTCATATTTGATTAATTAACACCACCTATGTGTTTAATATGAAAACTTGAAATCCAAGATGGCGGCCTCCAGCAATGTATAAACAAATGACAAATGAAAAAATCCAAGATTGCAGAATGTGAGTATGGGTGGTGGACTGCCGACTAATTAACCAATGAGAAACATTGGAAGGGGAGGGGAATGTTAGGAAAATGTGGTTGATTGGAAATGGAATAGGGCCAATAGTCTGCTTTACATTGAGCTGGGGAAGGAAACATGTGGAAATATAAGTTTTTTAAATAAATATTGTTATTCTATTTTTTAATTTTTTTATAAATTTTTAAAATTAATTTTTGGGAATTTTTCGAATTTTTTGTGTTTAAGGTTATCAAAGGTCACAGAGCCAAGGTCTAAGGTCAAGGTCAAGACAAGCTGGCTGATACAAGATGGCTGATGGTCAGGTCTGAGTCTGGATCCTGTGTAACGATTTGGCATACCCTATACCTATTAAACCAATATGGCCACCACTGCTCTGCCCTCAAAAACAATCACCCCAAATCCTTCCGATGGAACGGAAAGTGCCTTTCGGGGGATCGTGTTTTCATCTGGGGGGATCGGTGGTTTTTTTTTGTTGGGAAAATGGGAAATTTTAAGGGGAAAGAGAATTTTTGAGGGAGAAAGGGAAATTCTGAAGGATATTTAGTCGATTTTGAGGGGAAATTCTCGATTTTGAAGGAAAAAGGGAAATTTTGAGGGAAAAAGGAAAATTCCAAGATCCGATCCCCCATCCCGTTGGTCCAGATTTTCCATAGACATTATACTTTTAACCTTAATCGAAACCACGTGGTTTTCGCTGATGTGTAGGCAGAGCATTTCAGTGTTGAAACATGGACATGGGTATGCGCACGTGGCATGTGCTCAACTCCATATTTCTTCTACGAGTTTTACTAGTTCACCGCCAAATCGCTGTAGACATTTGTGTTAATGTTTATGCCGAGACAGGTACAATAACGGCCAGAAACTCTTTAGCAAATACTGATTTCAAAAGTGTTTATTTAATCTACTGTGAATCCATTAAAACTGATCAACGCTTAACCGACCATGAAGTAAACCTCTGAAAATTAATTTCCCGCTGATGACTTCAGGATCCGGATTGCTTGAGGTATTTACATTAATGCTCTTACCGAATTAGAGAAGTTTCGCCATGTATTGACGCCAAAATACAAGTATTTGTTTTTGTTTATGCATAGCCGAACTTCTCGTCCACAGCGAGGCCACTAGAGGCCCATCAGTTACTCAGACAAGCAGGCGTGTTAGAGGAATCCTCCCGACATTAGCGTGGAGCCATCTCGGAAAACGGCGGAAAATATAAATTAGAAAGGTTGGACTGGGAATTCAAACAGAATTTTCCGAATTCGAGGCCCCAGTGTACCTACTACGCCATTGCATTTTGCTTTTTAAAAGGAATATGTTTAAGATTATTGGCAACTGAAGTTGGATTATTTTTAAAAACGTTAGCGTCATATCTGGCATAACAATAATCTGTAATTTGTTTCTAATTTATTTTTTCATCAGCCCATTGCCAAATTATTTTAAACACGAGACCAAATATGGGCCTATACATTGTGTTGAAATGAGTAACTAAGGGGAGCACCCAGATGTGCTAACTTATGCGAGAAACTGGGATTTCTCGTGTGATTTTTGTTTCATGTACGAACCATGCAGTTTCCTTTACGTGTGTTTTGATGGAGTCTACTGTAGTGTGTCTACAATATTGTAAATCCCACTTGCTCCCACAACTTAAAACTTACATATTTTTTTCTTTCACTTGTGATGCATGTAGTTCTTTTCCCTCTTTCTGAAGCTTGTTTTCACTTCAAGATTTCTTAGTGGGTTATGAACAAGAACGGAAAATTTAATTTTTATAAATAACGTAGCTAAGTTTCAAACATGATATTTTCGAAATAATTGTGTGTGTGTCTATATATATATATATATATATATATATATATATTCCAGTTGTATCGGACATATGTTAGCGTTGATGTACATAATACTATTTTTAATAAATGCAAACACCATATTTAGTCTAATATAATATATATTGTAGATTGATAATTATATGTAATTAAACATGCAGCAATTAAAGAGATGTGTGGAGTCCTTCTCCTAACTGCGTTGTGGGACGTAATTTTAATTTCAGTTCAACGCAAACTATTTTTAAATTTACATTCGTTTAAATCAATACTCGTGCCGTCCTCTCAAATAAAATAAAAGTAGTTAAAAGTATTTTTTACGGCACCAATTTATACATACGTATGTTTTGTAAACGGCAGATATCATGCTATATTAAGCCTTATTTATAGTGGCGTTGCCATTATACGACCTACTGTTCCCCAAGTGCAAGGCCGCTTCCCGCAAGGAAGGATTTTTAACTGCGCAAAGTATTCGGTGAGAGTGGGACGATATCTAAGGAGCTGCTCAGCACTAAGAAGGTTATAGGGGTTGATACGTATTTATGTCTCTAATATTGCGTTGGCGGAGTCAAATCTGGTAAATCTTACATAATTCCGGCCGTTGCATCGTCAGGTGACGTACCAACCACCTACGATACAGTCGTTGTCATGGAAAACGATGGAACGAGAATTGACCATAGCACGTTCACTTAGCATAGAATTTCCACAGAGTTGAGGTTTTCCTCTTTCAGATTACGAAAACTTACTTGGACTGTGACAATTGATCGTCCTGTAGACACCATGAGAAGATGTTCAGTTTCTGTACCCAATAGATCAAACGTTTTGTTTCTTTAGTTTGGATTCATGGAAATATTCTCACTGTTGTCTAATCACACCATGTACGATGTGTTTGGTTGTGTACTAAACTTGTAATGTGTCACAAATATCTACTTGTGCTAACACAAAAGTACCTTATTTTTGGTTTAATTGAAATTCTACTCGAATTGTTTTTATAGATAATAATATTCCATTTATAATGGACATGAATAAACAGCGCGAGAAAACAGGTGTGTTAGTAATGCCTAGTACGGAATAGTTCTCATGCAACATATTATTAAACTGAGTGCGCAATAATGCGGTGCGCTGACCCTTGGTGTACATTTATAGAAATGGTTAATTTCTGATTGCATGAGAATGAGTAATATCCTGACAGTAGAACTTCAGCAGGGCTTCAGAAAAGTTTGAAGTAACCGTGAATGTATTATCACAACCGTTTAACTTTTAAAAATTAAACGTTATAATTGGAAATAGAAAATATAAATTGGCATTCGGGCATTAGCATTTTCTTAAAGGCTATTTATTCGTAAGGAGATAGCGCTCAAAATTAACGAACCGTTTGAAATGACACACAACCGAATCTGTTTGGGGGTCTGGGCAGAAGGGGCTCTTAACCCTTTCAGTAAAAAATAAATATACAATTTTAAGCGTTGCAACAAACAAATATTATGTTCGGAACTGTACTCAAATCCAGACGACGCTTTGTCTTACACCGGGACCAATATAACTTTATTATGTGCTTTATGTTACTGGCAGCAGTGGTTTATGAGGCTATGGAACATAGTCTTAGCAGCGAATGATGTCCCCCACAGGTGGAGAACCTTTCTCATTGGACGGTGCGGTCTGCTGTGTACAGTGCAGATGGTTCAAGCCACTTCACATGCAACTCCCCAGATAGAGGACACTGTGACTGAAAGGGTTAATTAAGCTTGACTTGCCTTCGTGGTGTAGTGAACAGCGTTGTGTCTCTCAACCGCGGGACACGGAATCGAGTCCCGGCACTGATCTTTGCAACTTTTCAGGTGGTCGTCGGGCCTCTCTAAAGTCTATACTTCTGAAGGAAATGGAGCCGCGGTGGTGTAGTTGTTAGAATACTCCCTCCCAACAAGACAAACCGGGGTTCGATTCTCGGCGAGGTTTTCACATGTGGGAATCGTGCTGGACGATGCCGCTTGTCGGCGAGTTTTCTCAGGGATCTCCCGTTTCCCCCGCCCTTGCATTCGAGCACTATTCCCATACACACCTCGCTTCGCCCTCGTCGGCTCTCAAGACCTCGATGTTAAAGAGTCGCCCAAATCTCTTCATCCACTCATTCATTCGGAAGGAAATGATAAAACCACTGAAGGAATGCTGCCCAGTCGCCTCGGGCGTTCCGCTTTTTTAGCCACCGACGTAGACGCCTCTAAAACCCCACTATGGCGTAGAAACAAGATATTACGTGCAATCATGATGTAGGAAAATTATACATCGTCAACGGAAGACCCTTTAAAAGCTAGACATAAATACTGATAGGGAGGAGTTTCTTAAATGTTGCCGCTACTTGATGTTTGGTTGTAACCAATGAAGTTGAAGACGCCAGCCACCTCCGTGGTTGCGATGCGAGCTCCCCCTCCCTCGCCATCAGAAGCCAGCAATACTGGCTGCTTTGTGAGTTTGTTATGTCGGCAGCATACTTCACGAGTCTATTGACAACTTCACTCGCTGATTATACTACCGAGGACATGGCAGCACGGTTACTTAGTCGTAGCGTACCATTGTTAATATATTACTGAAGGCCAGAAAAATTCACTTTATCCTCTGGAACAATCTTAATGCGTCGTTCTGTAATTAGTACAGTTATCGGTATTTGTTAGCTTACTGCTAACCAGAGACGCAAGCAATTTTAATTCCTGGTAGAAATGAGCACAATTCAGTCATGCACTGTAATTTAGCGTAACATTGTACCAGCAAGGGAAACTTTGAATCAATTGCCTAATTTATTGCAAATGAAGGCTTAAATATCCCCTGCAGTCAATATACTACTCATAAGTAAATAGGTAATTCTGATGTATGCATCAAGAAGGCGACTGCAAATCCTTCATTTAAAAAGGAAATGAGAGGCGCAATGTTGCCCTTAATAGACTAAAAATTACCCCAAATTACTGAAGTTGTCAAGGGTAAATCGTTGTCTCGGAGTGATCCAAAGCATTAAAAAAATGTACAAAGGCAGTACGATAACATTTCACCAAAATAAAACGACATTTTCTCAGGCCTTTATGTTGCTTTACTGCTAACACAAACCTGTCTAGTCTCAGTTCGCTTTATCTATTAAGACGTATCATCAAAGTGAACCAACTTCCGCACCACAAACCGCAACCGCAACATACGTGTTCCTAAATCTGTTCAAAGCAAATCCATAACGATGTTATATTAACTGATAACAAGCAATTTCTGTGCCAGGAGTGTTCTGGATTCAAATAATACAAGCCTCAAGATCGATAAGCCTCGAGATTGATGTATAACACTGCTAATAAGTGTGTGAAAAGCAGGCAGACAAACCTAAAGTAATAAACATTTGCTTAAGACGTTAAAGGAATGCAATATGAATCAATCAGATTATTACATTAATTCATTTTTACACAATAACATACGAATCAAGTGAATTTATGAATTTCGCTCTGTAGTGCATTCGGGAAGCTGTATTTTTTTTAATGACTTTGTTATTGGCTCTTAAGTCATCCTACGAATATTCGAAAAATCATGGTCAGCAAAATAATGCCACAAAACAGGAGATAAGAATTTCGCAGGTTACTGATGGACGGTTTTTATATCAGCAGCAAGGAAATTAACGCTGATCAGTATTTGATATTAAATAAATTATTAATACCAGATATATAATTGCCTGCGAAAAGGTTTCCATAACCGCAACTATGCATTGCAGTATTTACTCTGTATTAAAATTCTGCAATAGAGTTGTGCACTTCGGAAATATCCATTAGGAATATCTACTTAGAATAATGTCATTTGATTCCTTAAAAAGATCTTAAATGAAGTCGAATGTTTCGTGAATACAATGTGAAGATGCTATAACTTTGAATCATTAACATGTTTAGCAAATGTGACAGAAACTCACAAATCAATAATTCATTTTCACCAGTCGTAAAAGTTCAAAATTCTTGTAAGCAGTATCAACTTATGACAGAATCTGATCTGCCAATTACTAAATATGGAATACAGTAAGCCACAAATTAAGCTTAACTTGTAACATTTTATCCTCCAAGAATTTAAATGAAACATGTGTACAGTTAAACATAGTGGAAATAGTAATGGAATCCTTCATACTATAAATAACACAAAGTAAAAATAAAGCAATATTCCCAGAATAGCTCAATTTCCACACCAATAAAAACGTTTTAGCGTAAGTCTTTATCCCATGGTACACTCTGGGTAAAACGTTTCATTAATACGTATTACCAAGCTAAATAGACGAACTTAACTGTTTTGAAGTATAAGTTATTATGTAGAAGAGAAATATGTGTGCTCTCGGCTCCATCGCCGTCCACATCAGTGGGCTACACTACATACTGTCACACGGCTCAAGTACCTACAATTATGAGCGGCCTCATCAAACAAAGAAACATTTGCGCTCCTGCATTAATCCTCTCTTCAATAATCTCCTGCAAATATAATTGATTATCTTCCAGTAGACTAGTCGAAATTATAAAACCAGATTTTCTTAATCGTATTTATCGTATCAGTTTTATTAGACTTTCCATTTCAAATTTCCCTCACATTCTCTTTGTTCTTCTTTAATAATCACATTTTTTTTTTTTAAGTAAACTCTTAGACAAAACAAAATCATTTGACATAGCTGTTTTTTCCTTTAAATTATTTATTTTAGAGTAACCTATAAGTATGTACCTATTACTCACGCCACGCAATCTTGTTGGTATGGCGTCGTGGGTTCCAATACATTTACAAAGAATAAATGCACATTTTAGAAGCCAACAATAATTGTTTTAAGTCTTTGAATACTGATTACAGTGGTCGCTATTCGGGAGTACTGAAGAGACATGTTTTACAGTGGAATTATTGTAATAAATGTATGTATTATAACACCTGGCTATGTTAGCTTGTTTTATTTTATGTAGGGAAATAATATTACCTTTGATTGCCATAATTTATTTTCTGTTATCAGGGTGTCAGATGATAGTATGCAAAGTATATGTGAGAAACTGTTTTGGAAAACTTCCGCAGATGGTAGTTTAATATTTAATTGTAACTTTATCCTTGCATTTTGAATGTCTAGAAGTATTTTTCTTTGGCAAATATAAACAAGCCAGGAACGTTAGTGGTTCTTCTAAAAATGTGTTCTAAGAATGGAGACAGTATAAGTATAAGGATCCACGTAGACATTGATTGGAAGAGATGCAATGACCTAAAATTCATCAATCCAGAACAGAGGAAGATTTAATCCTGCATTGTTAAGCTGCCAATATAATTCGTATGCATTGAAAGAAGTCAGCTGCATAGAGGCGATGTTGCCCGCACGTCGTCAAAGAACCCAGGCCCAGAACCAGCGCAGCATCCGAATACGTAGTTCACCGTCCGTTACCCTGGTCAGAAGAGGTACGACGAGTGAAAGGAGCCAGCCACGGGGTTCTATCAGCAACGGCGAATCCACAGCGAGGCAGCTTGGACGAGAGTCGACGCCAGGACCACGGTACCAGTAGACGACCGAGGATGACCAGTTCCTGCTGATGAGGGGCGAGATCCGTTATAGTAGCAGGTCATTCCAGCAGCAGTCACCAGAGGAGTATTGCAGTTCTAGACACTTCTACAGTGTAGTATCATCCAGAGTTAAGTCTAGCGCATATGATTATTTAATTAGAAATGCATGAATCCTGAAAGTAGAACAATCGTTATGAAGCAGTTAAGATATGGGTGTATCAGGTAAGACATATTGCGTTAGTATTGCATGCCTTTGCTTGTGTGGTAGATAAATGTAAGCTTTGCTAATTTTTCTGTTACGTTCATATGGTTGCCAATAACATGTTTGATAATTTTAATTCATATTCGAAACCTACTAAGGAGAGTCATTACAAATATGATATGCAAAGTTATCCTATAATTAATAAATAACAATCATAAATGTTGAAAATAAATTTTGAAAGTTGCATGCTTTTAAGTAATTCTTTTTGACCCATACTGACTGATATGTTGTTGGAGGCTTATGCAAATTCATTAGTATAAGTAAAAATATGTCGGTCAAGTCATAATTCCCTGGATCAGTTTCTACAAAGAGGAAACCTACGTTATGTAACAGTGCACATTCTAACTAAACTAGCAGGAGCATTACAAAATTAACATTTGTCAGTTTTCCTTTATTTTTATTCAGGCGTGTTACAGTATATTTTGAGACACTATTAACTATTCAATTTGCCATACGTAACACAGAATATTCTCAAGTGGAAATAACACGTAAGTTTAATAGTTTGCTGAATGTGTTTTTTGTTCAGTCTTTTATTGCATTTGAACAGATGTGGGGTTGTATATATATATACCGGAATTAGGAAACTGTTCACGCCCCTTTGAGGAAATATTATACGTAAAAATTTGACTAGCTGGATAGTACTTACTGATGTTGTTAGAGACTTTTCCCACCATTTCACTACAGCTACGACATGTCTGCTCTCTGACGTGCTAAATATATAAATAATGGAACATTTTAACCGTGAGCGTCTTAATGCCTACCGCAAGAGAGAATTCGGCAAGCGTTTATTTACTTTTCGGCGACGTGGGGTTACAACAAAAGAAAATGCTCACCCTGATTGTGTACGATTGTGATTGTTTGTGCAGATAACGTAATCAGCAACACATTATAGATTTAGGGGCCTTGGGCGAGTAGAATAAAGTGTAATCTCATTGTATAAATTAAAGAAAACACACGATCCGATATTAAGTAGACATTAATTTGAAGGTATTTATAAAACTCTTAACCACAGCTGTCACTCATGAATTTATTGGGTAAATGCAGTAGGTTTTAATGTTTGCAAAGTGAAGCACGTGGCAATGTTTATGTTTACACGTGACAGAAACATAAAAATTATTATAAAATATAAATTGAGGATGGATTTCAAAAGTTCTCATTCCACCGTTTCCGATGTTCGGTATTATTGACAGTAATCAGTGATGAAGCTGAAAGTTTTGGAATAATGTTAACCATCAGCACTCAATACATGGAACTGGCTACACAACAGACTTCTACTTTAATTGGTGGTGAATGCCTAGTACAGGGAGCACCATAACTTGCTGACGTTTCCTCGTTTATAGCTTCGCCTGTACCACCAGCAAAGGGTTAAGCTCCATTAACGCACGCACTGCTTTGAAAATTTGCTCCGTACTTAACACTTATCACTTTTACTGTGGTTAGCTCTGAGGTAAACATATTCGATTAATCATTTTGGTACCATTAGTTGGTCTCATCAGTATTTATTTAAAGTAGGGCCTACGTAGTGTTGTCTGACAAACTGAGATGTTTTTCTGTCTTGATCAGTTTGACTGTTTGTAATCATTTAAAATTACTCTTCTTGTATGTACTAATTCCATTATTTTGATTCTAGGTAGTAAATATTTGATTTAAGAGAATATACATCCTTCAAACTTCAATCGCGCAATCTTTAAAATTTACTTACTTCAGTGGCAAAATTTTTTCAACCAGACGAATTTATTTATTTTGTAATAAAATCTATGTATTTAATTGTTGTTGTAGGTCCACGTATCTAATTTTAACACGAAGATGAGCAACTTAGATTACAGCTGAAAAAGCGCATATCTTGAAGAGGCTAATTTCTGTGATATAACTCAGATTATTGTGGTCGTAATTTTAATATTCTAATGAAGGCTGAATTCTATCGCAATAAATATCAAAGCGCTTTTGCCTGCGACACACCCACGTGGGACTTGCAAGTGGTGACAGTAAAATGTTAATATATTATATCAGTGCAACAAGACTGCATTCCGATACAGTGGACTGTTTATAATGGTGTTTATTATGAGGTTATATCTTACAAGTAGCCCCAAAAACACCTGTCTCAAACCCTTTGAACCCAAACCACTTCACTTAAGCAACCAATAAAAACACGGAAACCATCAGTTTATTTAGTGATAAATAACTCTCGAAAATTACAAATGTACCTGTACCATCCGTACATTAAAATACTTATTAATTTTTGAGTGATACTGTAATGTTCATGTTGCAGTAAAATGAAAATTTAAACTCAATATTTTTGTAGTTTTGCTCTAATTTGCTAGCTGGAATACCTCCACACAGAATGCAACTACGAGAAAAAATTGATTTCGCCCTCTTGTAACTGATGAATGCTTCTTATGCGTTTGAAGGATGGGAAACGAAGCGCCATTTCCTAAAAACAACATCAGTTTCGGTGTTGAACCGTATGTTGAATCTAGATACTTAACCATTAATTGAGGAGTTTTGGAAAACCTTGTTAGCTACTTCTTTTAAACAGTTACGTGTACAATTTGCCATATGTAAAAATCAACACTGCAATACAGCTAACCTCTGGTTGTCGTTAAAATAACAGTATAAAGTTATTAAAGATTCGAATATGCTGCTAATACTCCAAATATTACTTGGATCTGAATGAATGCGAAGGAAGCAATCAAAGTAAACAAAGACGTGAACTTTGCACTCTTAATAAGACATTATTGCGCAGTAGTAATCTCCATCTTCAGTTCATTGAATTATCACCTCAGCCAACAGTTTAGATCTGGTTTCTAGCTCGACAAAACAAAAAGCATTCACTTTCGCATTTTTAAAAACAGTTACTGCTTGACTGTTGTTGTAGCATTTATATAATTCCCCGCAAGAAACAAAATTATAACGGAACTTACATAGAAAAATGGATAAATCCAAGATGGCGGATGCTTTTTTTTTTGTGGCGGGGGAGCCACGGTGTTGTAGTAGCCACCATGAAGTTATGCCGATACGAGCTACCCAGAGGCCTCGTCTATCTAAAGTGTAATTAGTGTAGATACATGAAGTCACCTAGAACAAGCTACTCGAAAACGACAAGCGAAGTGTATGGCTGCCGATACATGGTAGAAGGTATCAATATTAAATAACCTGTTTCTTGTTAATATCTTCCTTTTATTTTTTGTATAAATTAGCAGCTATGTGCATATTGTATCATTAAACTCCACACGGCCTGCCTTTAATATTATTATTCTGAAATGTAACCGATGAAACAATTTATTATTTTTTGTAATGCTGATTTACTATTTTGTACTCTGTATATATATTGTACTATTTGTGTCCGATCTTCATACGAGCTAAGCTGTCGTGGGATGAACATCGCGCTCGTCGCTGCTTGCTCGCTGGGAATTGCCCGCGACTTGAGGACCAGCGAAAGTGAGTTGCATATGCCAGTGCGATGGGACCATGGCAGCTTGGGTGCGGCGACTATCCGCAACTCGTCGCGTCCCCAGGTGGAGGACAGGGGATCCCCAGGCTCTGGGGTGGCTGTGAATAATCAAATACCAGCCCGCGAACCACCTGGCCGGTGCGAGAGAGCCGTCATCATGGACGTCGGGAACCTGGGCAGCTCAGTACGAGATGGCGAAGTACGTCTGCTGGAGGTGGCCCAACGATCAAGGCGGGGAAGGGGATATCGAGGTGCTGAAAAAATGCGAAGTGTAGCAATCCTCACTGCTGGATTCTGCGGGCTGCCGAATGCGGGTGCGTGATGAATGGATAGGAATGCATCGGACCTTGGAAGCACCCCGATGTCAGCCCTCACTCCTGGGCCAGCGGATTCGCCACCACTAATGGTGGCGAATTTTACACGGCCGAGAGGGCCGTGTAAAATCTATTCGACAGTCGCTTTGCCTGATTTGCTATGCTCTTCCGTGTAGACCGTTCTTCTTTCGGGGTGTACATGGCTACAATTGCGGCCATGGCACTATAGCCCTGCTTAGCCGCGATGCATGCGCCTATTATAATAATTAAACCCAACCTAAGGCGTAAAGGGCTTGCCCTGAGATGCATCCCATTCTCTCAACGACTTAGCTACTAACATGCATGCCGGAGGGCACACAGAACTGTGGATGTGCTCACACTGGCGTAGCGGGATTTGGCGGCTCACCAGAAAAAAAATCCGATCTTCATCTGTCTCCTAAAACATTTCTGATTGATGCATATAATAATTTTGAGGGGCCAGCTTGGGTGGTAGGCTAGAGCAAGTAGTGCGCAGTAAAGTTTTCCGGGCCAATTTTTCGACTCTATTCGTAAATTAAGAACTTTTCACCAATAATTTTGCACAACCGTAGAGGCATTTTTCCAACAGAAAAATTAACCCCCATCCCTCTCCCATCACCATGGGAGGGGGTAAAGATGACATACAAGCAAAAGCAAAGGGCTCATTGCAGCCTTCTGATTTAAAAAATCAGCAAACTTCTCGAGCAAACAACAAGAATACCGACTCTAGTATACCAATCAAAACCAAATCTGAACAACATAAAGCCTTCATAAGAACAAAAATTTAACAAAATGCGTCACAACATTTACCTACAAAACTAACAGTGCAAAAATGCACCCCACAGTTCGGAGACTCTATTGGCACACGAATTAACTGCGAGGCCGCCTCTACATAAACTTGTACACCACTACAAAAATCAGGCACCTCAAATCAAATCTCACCAAAATACAGGACTCTCAAAAAAATTACAACAGACAACATGGAAATGCAAACCAATGACTCGGCTTGCTTTGAATCACAATTTGCATCACCAAATAGGTTCTACAACTTACCAGATAGTGATGTCTCTGATGACCACAAAAGCAACGGCGAAGAATTTCATACAATAAGAAGAAAGAAACGACATACCAGAAAAAGAACAAAATCACCACCTTCCGATTCATCCACAGGCCGGAATTCAACTGGATACAGAACAAAGTCGCACGACCACCGCACTTCACCACAGCAATTATATCAAGAGAGATTTCACCAAAGAAATAAAGAAAACAACAGATCACATCCAAAACACATCCTGCAGCAACCAACCAGAAACCCAATAGTAGCCTCATATTTTGCAAAAACTTCTCACTAGGAAAAAATGCAGGTGCAACATTCTCATCACTTCAACAACAAATAGGAAAATTCCAAATTTCGCAACAAGGGCGTAAAGTTCAATTTGATCCAGCCACAATAGAAGTCCACCAAGCCCTATTGAAATTTATGAGAGAAAATGGAGCACAACATTTTACATATAACCCACCTGGTGAAAACACATCAGCAAGAGTCATAATAAAAAACTTACTTCAACAAGCATACTTATCAGAAATCGCAGCAAACCTCCAAGAAACAGGTTTTATTAATCCACATTTTAACATCCTAGGAAATCCTAACCTAGAATATTCTCCTTATTTTGCCACCTCCCTTCCCCACACATACTCAACACCTTGCCAAATATATCACAAGAATCTGCACTCTTAAAAATTCGCAACATACCCAATTATTAAAGACCTGCAAAATTCACGTTATTATTTGGCATCAGGCAAAACTTCACAGTGGTGTATATACTTGATCGGGCATCGGTTCTTGATTGGCTGCTGCATAGATGTGAAGTCACCCCTTTACTGACTGAACTGCACGTGATTGCATAGCACAATTGTGAAGTGTTCATTCACTGACACAAAATTACCCAGGACGTGTCAAATAAAGTATGGTCCAATGACAACTTCATTGCAAAGGTAGTGTGTTTGAAGTTTAATGTATCCTCAAATAATAATACGAACTTTGCAGGCCTCAGCCCATTGCATAATCCATATTGAACCATATTTCTCAACCACACCAAAAAGATGCAAGAATTGCTAATGTTATGGACACGTTGCAAACAACTGTTTCAGAGAACCAAAAGATAAAAAGTGCTCCCAGAATTACACATCAGACAAATGCACACTGAAACCAGATGAAAAACACACATGCCCTAGTTGCGGCGACAACCATGAAGTATTGCTCCTTTCAGAGTAGTGGCTCACATCCCTCCTCTTTCCCTCGAATCTTGCTTCCTTATGGGTAGCAGCTCACATCCCACCTCCACCCCTCGAGTTTGTTTACCTTCGGGGTAGTGGCTCACATCCGTCCTCTATCCCCCGAGGGTTACTCCTTTCAGGGTAGTGGCTCACATCCCTCCTTTTCCCCTCGATTCTTGCTCCCTTTGGAGTAGCTGCTTACATCCCTCCTATACACCATGCATCTTGCTCTCTTCAAGGTTGCAGCTCAGATACCTTCAATAACCCTAGATTCTTGCTCCTTTCAGGGTAACCGCTCACATCCCTTCTATACCCCTCGATTCTTGCTCCTTTCAGGGTGCTGCCTCACATCCTTGTTCTACCCTCGATTCTTGCTCCTTTCGGGGTAGTGGCTGACATCCCTCCTCTTCCCCTCGAATCTTGCTCCCTTATGGGTAGCAGTTCACATCCCTCCTCCATTCCTCATGTTTCGTCCCTTCGGGGTAGTGGCTCACATCCATCCTCTATCCCTCGATTCTTGCTTCTTTCGGAGTAGTGGCTCACATCCCTCTTCTACCCCTCGGTTCTTGCTCATTTTGGGATAGTGGCTTCTATCTTCCTCCACCCCTCGAAACTTGTTCCTTTCGGGGTAATGGCTCATATCTCTCCGCCACCCCTTGATTCTTGCTCCTTTGGGGTAGTGGCTCACATTCCTTCTCTACCCATCGAGTCTTGCTCCCTTCAGGGTAGCAGCTCATATCCTTCCTCTACTCTTCGAATCTTGCTCCCTTCGGAGTAGCTGCTGACATCCCTCCTCTACATCTCTAGTCTTGCTCTCTTCTGGGTAGCAACTCACATCCCTGCTCTACCACTCGAAACTTGTTCCCTTCGCAGCAGCGGATATCATCCCTCTTTTCTTCCCCTCGAGTCTTGCTCCCTTTGTGGTACTGGCTCACATCCCTTCTCTTCCCCTCAAGTCTTGCTCCCTATGGGGTAGCGGCTCACATCCTTCCTCTACCCCTCGAATCTTGCTTCCTTCGCAGTAGCTGTTGACATCCCGCCTCTACACCTAGAGTCTTGCTCCCTTCAGGGTTGCAGCTCAGATCTCTTCACTATTCCTTGAGGCTTGCTCCCTCCGGGGTTATGACTTACATCTTTCCTCTTCTCTTCGAGCAGTGTATCGTCTCACATCCCTTCTCTTCCCCTCGATTCTTGCTCCTTTCGGAGCAGTGGTTCACGTCCCTTCTATACCTCTCGATTGTTGCTCCTTTCAGGGTGATGGCTCACATCCCTCTTTTACCTCTCGATTCTTGCTCCTTTCGGGGCAGTGGCTTCTATCCCTCCTCTACCCCTCGAATCTTGCTCCTTTCGGTGTAGTGGCTCATGTCTCTCCTCTACCTCTCTGGCCTTGCTCCTTTGGAGGTAGCGGCTCACATCCTTCCTCTACCCCTCGAGTCTTGTTCCCTTCAGGATAGTGGCTCAACTTCAATGGTACACTGGGTCTTGATCCCTACTGGTCAGCGGTTCAACCCTCCCTCGTTTCCCTTGACCATAGCAAATCATGCCGAAGCGAGTAGGTCGTTGCTTGACTCACCGCACGAAGAAGCGATAGAAGCCGGCTGAACGCTTGGCAACCCAGGACCTGGCTCTTCGGGAGTACGTTACTCTGGCCATAGCAAGAGCCAGAATTGACGGAGCCAGCTTTACCTAAGACTTCCCACTTTGCCTGGTGGATATGGGGCACGTCAATTATTTTTGCTTTTGGGAAACATGATTGATGTTGCCATTGGCCGGCAGGTTTTCCCAGGGACTTTTGTTTCCCGCACCTTTTCATTCCGCCACTGCTTCATCTTCACCTAATTGAACCCTCTCCTTTGTTCGCTGTTAGGCATCAATAAAATTATCTCAACTCTAGCCTAGAACTTCTTTGCATAATTGGCAGCCAACATTACTGTAAGGAGTACTCATACATTTGCTTCACGGTTACTGGCCGCTCTTAAACCAAATTTTGAAAAAAATCTGCCGCCTTTACTGTGTGTGTGTGTGTGTGTATATATATATATATAATATTATAATAGAATTTGTTAGAAAAATGTCAAATTCAAGATGCGTAACTAGCACAACAAGCGGTGAGCAGAGTTAAAAAAAAAATAAACAGTTTAATTCAGAAACTGTTCTAGATGTCTAAGGGCTGTCTTCTTAAGAACAGAAATTAAGAAACATTTCACGCCTGAAAACTAGTTTCTGTTCTATATTACCCTTCCTGATGTGTATTTCTTTAAAAGTAAACGCGCGTTTACACGACCATCTTGGCTGTGTAAACTTATGTACAAGATGATTAAAGTCCATATGTATCTTAGCGATAATACCCTAAAATTATGCTGTTACATGCAACCGCTGTGCGTCCTATCCCTTGCCCTCTCCCACCCCCTTCCTCCTGGGGCGTGTGAAGTGCAGCATTCAAGGCAAGGCAATCACCTGTAACCGAAGAAGCGCGTGCATTTAGGGCCTCTTTATGCATCCGATTCATTGTCGTACGATACCATACGGCAAAAGGTCGGATGAGTCATAAGTACCTAGGAATAAATCAGAGTTTTTATGCACTGTCGTACGTAGGTTCTGCCGGACTGTTGTGAAAAACGTGTCGTACTGTTGTGGAATACGGACCGACAAGAAACGTCGTACGACTCGGCTAAATACATGGCGGTAAATGGGCGCCTTTATGCAGCCGGACGAGTAGCGGCCAGTCCGACACCAATAATTCAGGGCTACCAATCCCTATGCGTCACCAGTCCATTCGCGTGGAGGATGTCATCACGTTCCGTAGTGCAGTAGTGCTGTTTGCCGCAGTGTTTGTCGCAGTTTTTAACATGGAAGAGTTCAAAACCGAACAACTTATAAACGAAGTCAAGAAGAAGACGTCACTATGGGATACGTCATCAGAGGAATATAAAAACAGGCAGCTAAATAAAACACAGTGGGCCGAAGTGTGTACATCATTTCATCCAGACTTCCAAGAACTGGCTGCTAAGGAGAAAGCCGTTAAATGTACGTACCAAGTCGTAGCCTATTTATTTGTGTGTTTATTGGCATTTAAATGTCTCTTTTCCCTTTAATTCTGTATGATATTGATTGATTTCCTTTCATCAAACATTTATCTCATAGTTTATAAAATTATGTAAGTTCGAATTATTATATGTTGTGTATATTCCGTACACATTCTTTATACTATTTAGACGGGATGTAATGATACTATTAATTGTTATAGCAAAAATGAGAAATTTGTTCTTGTACTAAAAAATATATACAAGTTATATATATATATATATATATGAAAGCCAAAGAATTGCGACACAAAATTGAACAGAACATAATCACCACATCACCCCCAAAATTGTTGACAAAAATTAGTAACCTTATAATGTTTATATGTTCCATTAGAGATGTACAGATAGCGTTGACAATACTGTCCATCGTATTACTAATGTTTATACAATTAATTAAATACAGACCTTTTAATGTATTCTGTTGGTTTACTTATAAACAGTTATTTCGAAATCAAGTTACAAACACTTGGTTCCGTGAAAGCCCGTAGCTCCATTAAATCTTGCTGTATTGCTAGGCAACCGCACCTTCACAGCTGCTAAAGTATGTTGTAAACCGATATCTGTAAACATATGCTGCTTTGTTCCCTCGTCGCAAGTGGTGGTGTATTTCTTAAACACTGCCATACAACCCGACAACTTCTAATGTATCTTTAAACCGCACACCATCCCTGTCACGAACATAGTTGTGCAAAGCACATAAAGGTTTAATTACACCCACATAACTTGTGTATTTTTAATTCATTGGACTATGTAAAATCCCCCACTTATTCGTGAGCATCCCAAAAAATACACTCAACAAAACGTCGAGCCGTACTTAGCCGATAGTTGAAGATTCTTTGTGAGTCTGTCAAGTGGTTCCCTGGATATGGCCGCATCACGTTCGCTGAGATTCCGAAAGCTTCGTCAGCTACAAATACATACAACAAAGGCCCTTACGCGTTTGTAACTGTCTCCGGTTTTGGCATGTTTAATGACCCAACTTGTTACGTCTTGCCAAAGGTCGAATCTTGAAAAATAATAGAATCTGCAGGCTTTCCGATTGTCTCTACATCAATGTACATAAACCTGTAGTTAGCATCAGCTACGGCCAATAATACTAGTGATAAGTACTGCTTGTAATTGTAAAAAAGTGATCAGAATACTCTGGCTTTATAACGCGCACATGCTTTCCATCAATCGCACCTAAACAGTGTGGAAATTATGCATTGTTCTTGAAATTCTCGGCGGTTTTGTACCAGTAATCCTGTGTAAATTCTGGAAAACACAACGCTGCAAAGAGCACGTCTGTGAAACAATCACGCTCGCTATCGCTATCCCAATTCTGAACACATAATGGAGATCCCTATAAGTACACCCCGATGCCAAGTACCTGAAACAAGTAACCACCAATTGTTAAATCCTCGATAAATATATTCAGTTATGGTGGAAATACATGTTTCAATCACAGTGACTATGGGGTATTTGGTACATGTCCCCCCTTCAACATACATTATTTCAAGTGAAACTGTTGTGGTTAATTTCAATATTGTACTCGTGCTGTGCTGCTCGAATGGCTGGAGTGCTCGTCTCCCAACAAGGCGAACCGCGTTCAAGCTCTGGTGCAGGGTGACTCCCGGAATTTCGCTTGTGTAAAACATGTCTCGACGATGCCGTAATTCGGCGGGTTACTTGGAATCTCACGTTTCCCTTGTCCTAGCATTCCGGATACTACGCCATATCCATCTCATACCACACCTCAACGGCTCTCACAACCATCTCTAATAGACTCAAAATTTTCCCAACGTAAATATACTAATGTTGTATATTTGTGTGATGAATTACATATTTTTAATGCAGTCATAGCATAGAATAGTTTATGTTGCCGATAATATCATAATTATTCTCCACCATTTTGTTTAATAATAAGGGCGAACAACATTATACCACACAAAAGTACGTATCTTTCACATGGTTCTTTTTCAGGCAAAGATCTTCAGACAAAGTGGAGAAATGTAAGGGATTCCTACGTTCGCTATCTGCATCCAACAAGAAAAAAGAGTGGTCAAGCTAGGAAAGATATGAAAACCTACATTTACGAAAAACACCTCAACTTCTTAAATCGTGATGTTAATCCACGTCATACAGAGTCATCCAGTGTTGCATCTATGAACAACACTGTAGGTGGTGGAGGCGTAGCTGACAGCAATGAAGATGGTCACTCCTTACTTGACGAAAGCAACGAAGCTATCGCACAGTCGAGTTTCTCTTCTAGCGCCGATAATAGGAGGAAGAATAGGAGGCTTGGAAGTAAAATAGAGGCGTACATAGTTAACTGCCAACTAAAAAATGTTTCCAGCCGAGAAGAACATAGTGACGACATGGATTTCGTTCGGTCCTTGCTCCCGATGTTGAAAGACTTATCATTGCACGTATAAATGCCATTTCGAATGGACGTCACGAGAACTCTCCTCGAGTATTCACAAAAATTACAACCCCAATCTTCATCACAAAACCAACAGCCTCTGTCTTCACCTAATGTCGGCATTTCCGTAAACCTCGTGTCTCAAACACAGGCACCATTGTGAACCCCTACCAACCATACCCGTGTCAATAACCATACCAATATAAACATCCATACCCATATAACCAGTCATACAGTGCACCAAAACCTACCAAAATCTATCATTGAGCAGTGCTCCCTGCGGCAGTAATTACCAACACAACGAAGAGCGCGGCTGCCTGCAAAGCACCAGGGCCCCGGGGAAGTGTCCAAACAGCGTCTGGAAGGTAAACGTGGACCACATTTAAGCCCAGAAGGATATCCCCATCACAGAAACGATTCCTTAATCTCAAATGAACAATCTGACATAATATTCAGCGAGAATGATTTTACGTACGGTTTAATAGTGTTCTTTTATCATTATATTAATTTATTATTTCAACATTAACAAATAAAGGGAAAACCATTTTATTTATATTTTAGGAATATGTCAATTGAATTATATCAATGGTAATATGTGGTTTCAGATTATGAATATTTTTGTTCATAAGTGCATTATTTAATGAACTAACTAATTGCTAGTCCCTTCAGTTCTATGTTTTCAATACCTAAAAACCCAATTGATGTGGAAACAAATACACTTAGTAGTAAATTAAATAACAACACTTACCTGAGAGTTACTACCATAATTTCCTGTATTGAAAACGATAATCCTTCTGCCAGAACCCGTCATGCTACAATTGCTTCTTGGCATTTGACCACCAACTCGTCAAATTAAGAAATGGACATTCTGAGGTAATTGAAAAACTAAACGTTATCCTCTCTTATTCTTCCATACAAGTTACAAAACGCATCATCTACATATCTCGCACTGTTTATCGAATGCACAGGCCATCTTTTCCGTCTATTTGGATACATTTGCTTAAACACAGCAATAATATTATGAGATCCATACCTGATAAGTGTTGTCAGCACTGCTACAAGTTGCTCATTCCCACATTGCAGGAACGACATTCTTTTTCGCCGGACCGTCAAAATTGGCGTCGCATACGACATATTTTAGCCGGTCCGGTTTCTGCCGTATGCTGTTGTACTACACGAATCGGATGCATAAAAGCGGCCTGCAAACGAGCCACCGCATATCACTTCGCGCGTGCCGCCATAAAAAATATGGAGACTCGTGCCGCTCCCGTCCTTGGAGGATTCCATGTCGTATGATAGTCGTTGCATGAATTTTCTGGTCACCGCCCAACCTCTCTCTCAGTGCGATTCGGCATGCGAAGAAACTTCTGGGTCAAGCCAACTGAGGTGCGTAAGCCGCTCCATGCCACTGTGTCGAGAATCTGGAACCTTCTAGGGCCTTACGCGACAGGCGTGTGGGACAATCGGAACGACGAGTGACCAGTGATCATAGTCTGCGAGCAACGGGAGTAGAGAGAGAGAGAGAGAGAGAGCGACTGACCGGCTGGATTGTGCGAAATTGGGACTTGTTGCGGGGTGACAGAATTGTAAAACGATGTATAACAGTGGACATTTTGATAGCACATGCGTAAGTAATGAATGGAGTATTAAGTGACTATTAGCTAGCAATGAGACCGTGTTAAGGAAATTAATTATAATTGAGATTGGCATTAAATATTGCTCTCACTGATAGGATAAGTGACATACATTGACTCAAAAAGTATTCATACGCCCTTATTTATGCTCCAGGTTTAATATAAAGGACAACTAAACGACAAGGTTACATGCATTTGCAAATCACATTGCGGTACAATGTATCCCCATGCACAGATAGCCTATATCACAATGACGAAACCATACATGAAACACTACCGTCATGTTTGTCGTCAACTCAAAAAAAAAGTATTCATGCAGTCATAAACAGAACACACTCTTCTACACTGCAGTGGCAAACCAATTACGTAATATTTCGTGTACATCCTCTTAGCACGAATGATTGTCTCAAGACATCGTGGCATAGAGTGTACCAACATTGCGGTGCGTGCTCGGGAAATTTTGGATCACTCTTCCAAAAGTAGTCTTTGAAGAGCTTGTGTGTTTGAAAGGGTGGTGTTTCTGTACTGGTTTGACTAAATGTACACTCATATTATAAATAGGTAATGTGAGTTTGTTTGTTCATATGTATCAGTTAGTCTCGGAAACTACAAGGCCGATTCTTATAACTCTATACCTGTTAGAAATCTACAGTTTTTCAGATGGACAGAGATTATGTTTAATTTAAAAAAAAGTCCTTGAGTAAATTGAAAATTTCTGCACCAAGTCGGAAAAAAATTAACTACTTGGCTCCTTTCTAAGTATGCTCTACCAAAACTACAGGGCCGATTCTTATCATTCTTTCAGTGTTAGAAAGCTTCATTCTTCCAGATGGACACAGGTTATGTTTAATTTTTTTTTTTTTTTAATCCTTGAAAAATTTTAAAATTTGTAAACCTAGTCGGAGAAAAATGAGATAATTGGCTGATTACTAACTGTGCTCTACCAAAACCATTAAAGTTAAATTGAAAAATAAGGTTAGAAGAAATTATGTATCTTAATATAAAATAGTTCGCAAGTAATCGCAGTTAGTCACAAGTAGTCGCAGTTAGTCGCAGGTGGTCGCAAGTAGTTGCAGGTAGTCGTAGGTAGTCTCAAGTAGTCACAGGTAGTCACGGGTCGACGCAGGTTGTCACAAGTTGTCGCAAGTAGTCACGGGTAGTAGCAAGTAGACACAACTGGTCACGGGTAGTCGCAAGTAGTCGCAGGTTGTCACAAGTTGTCGCAAGTAGTCATGGTTGGTCACAATTAGTCGCAAAGTTGTCGCAAGTAGCCACGGGTAGTCGCAAGTAGTCACGGATAGTCACAACTAGTCGCAGGTAGTCACGGGTAGTCACAGGTAGTCACAAGTAGTCGCAGGTAGACGCGAGTAGTCACAAGTAGTCGCAGGTAGTCGTGGGTAGTCGCAGGTAGTCACTGGTAGTCACGGGTCACGGGTAGTCATGAGTTTTCGAAGTTAGTCATGTGTAGTCACAGGTAGTCGCGGGTAGTCACAGGTAGTCACTGGTAGTCACTTGTACTTACATGTAGTCACGAGCCATGGGTAGTCATGGGTTATCACAGACAGTCATGGTTAGTCATGTGTAATCACGGGTAGTCGTAAGTAGTCACATGTAGTCGCAAGTAGTCTCATGTAGTCGCAAGTAGTCGCAGGTAGCCTCAGGTACTCGCAGGTAGTCGCAGATAGTCACTGGTAGTCTCTTTTACTCACATGTAGTCACGAGTCATGGGTAGTCATGGGTTATCACAGACAGTCATGGTTAGTCATGTATAATCACGGGTAGTCGTAAGTAGTCGCATGTACTCGCAAGTAGTCGCAGGTAGTCAAGGGTAATCGCAGGTAGTCACGAGTAGGCACAGGTAGTCGCAAGTAGTCACAGGTTGTCACAATTTGTCGCATGTTGTCATGGGTAGTAACAAGTACTCGCAAAGTTGTCGCAAGTAGTCACGGGTAGTCGTAAGTACTCGCAAGTAGTTGCAGGCTGTCGAAAGTTGTCGCATGTAGTTCGCAAGTAGTCTCAGGTAGATGCAAGTAGTCGCAGGTAGATTAGTCGCAGAAGATGCAAGTAGTCGCAGGTAATCGCGGATAGTCGCAGGTAATCACTGGTAGTCACTTGTAGTCACATGTAGTCACGGATCACGGGTAGTCATGAGTTTTCGCAGATAGTCATGGGTAGTCACAGGTAGTCGCGGGTTGTCGCAGGTGATCATGGGTAATCATGGGTAGTCACAGGTAGTCACGGTTAGTCATGAGTAATCACGGGTAGTCACAGGTAGTCACGGGTAATCGCATATATAGGTATATATTTTAGTAACTCCATAAAACCTGAGCGAAGCGATGGCGGACTGCTAGTACTCCCATAAATAAATACTTTATGGGATTGACATTTAGACTCTGTGGTGAGATAAGAAGCCTTCGTGGAGCATTATAAGCTTACAATAACCATTCCTTAGTTTTCAGGGCAATGTGCTCGGGGTTATAATCTTGTTGGATCATAAAACCCCTGCAATACCCAGCTTCTGCGTGGTTTGATAGGTTATGGCGCAACGCACTAATACATGTACTTGGTAGCACCCATTGTACCTTCAATAAAAGCAAAATTTCCAACTTCAGAAGATGCCATCCATCGCCAAAGCATCACATTGCCTATTCAATGTTTGACTGCGGGTACAATGTGTTGCGATTGCAACTCCGTGTTTGGCCTTTACCATACCCACCGTTTGCCCTCTGCGCTCAATAATACAATTTTGACTCATAGGAAAAAATCGTATTACCCCAAAAATTTGTTAGATCTATTATAGAATTTGTTAGCAAATTGCAGGCGTGTTTGTTGGTTTGCCGCAGAAAAATGTCGTTTCTTCCTGGCTTCCCTGCCGTGGAAATTTCTCTTTATGTAATACAATTTGTACACTTTCAGGACTTACTGAGTGTGTACGCGTTGGTGTGGTATCCTCTGCCAAAGATGCTGCACTTTGGAATGGTTCTTTACGTGCTAAAGTAACAAAGCTCCGTCTTCTCGACACAGAAGAACTTTTGAGCGTCAGGATCATCGTTTATTTTCTGCTCTTTCTGTTTCCTTGTACTTCTTTGGTATGCAACTGTCAGTTCTAAGGCAAATTATTGGGTTTTAGCAATTCCCGTCTTGCTTGTATAAAGAAACAACTTCGCAAAGCGTCACAGACAGATCACGTTTCTTGCGCCCCATTCTGAACTCACTACCCCTCACTACTGCAACAGTCTGACGATTGATGTTCAGAGAATCCGTCTTTGTACCGACAACTGGTGGAGGGTGGGTACCACGGCCGTTACGAGACAAAACTGGGTTACACCTACGCTGTATGAATACTTTTTTGACTATCACTATTACATCTTCCTCAATGAGTGCTCGTTCTTGTGATGTTGGTATGCTTTTAACTAGTACGATGGGATATTCAATTCAGCTTCTCTCTCTCGCTCTGCATAGGGCTTACGGCTTTACAGTCCCACGTGTACACACGCTAGGGTTAAACATGTAAGAGTATTAATACTGTTACAATTTCCCTCTCTAGAAATTAAGTGGGCTATACCAAGTTCGTTGTGGGATGGGGGTCTTAATCAAATAAAATAATTTATTATAAATTCCTTATTTTATTTACAATAACTGCAGCAAAATTCTCTGAACTCAAAATCTCACAATAAATTGGTATAACTTATTGTTCACAAATAATGTCTACGATTTTATGCAATTTATAATTACCACAAAAAATCAATGAAATTAAATAATTAAAGATCAGTCTCAACAGACTGTATCAACCTATTAAGATATTCTGTAAGATGTGTGTCCAAATTTATAGTTCGAATATTTACAATAAAATCCGTATTACACTTCCATTCAGTCCCACCTCAGTTCAGGCCATGCCCCGCCAGTCGTCATGTTCTAGAGTCCTCCAAGCGCCCTCACGCACAGTAGGTTTCACTCGTCGGTTTCACACCCTCTCGTCCACTGAGGCCACGAACACCTCACTCGCCGTAGTCCTGCAATCTATAGTCGTCGTCCACAATTTACTTCGCTCGCGCACACTCGGCCAGGCGGCCTCCGTCAAAGACTGCCGGTCGGTGCGTCGCGGCAGTGTGTGTGTGTGTGTGTGTGTGTGTGTCTAGTTATATATATATATATATATATAGTGTTTTAGGCTGATTCGTCACGGAGGGCCGAGGCGCCAGCAGGTCTCACCAGAACATTCTTGCGTCGTCGCCAGACCCGTAGAAACCTCCAGTAAGGGAGAGGGGCCGTGACGCAAGCAAGGCACCGAGCAGCGCGACAGCCCGACGGCGGCCGCTGTCCCATTATTCACGGGTTTCCCAGAAACGGTGGCCAGGTGGCAACCCCGGGAGAGGGGAGGGTGAGCTGGGTCCCACAGTGCCGGGCAGCAGCGCGTAACAATACTTTTGTGAGTCACTGTCGTAGAGATATGCAGGTTATTGCTGTAAGTAATAGCTGCGTGAAGCAATTTCTGTAAAAC
Source organism: Dryococelus australis (assembly GCA_029891345.1). Taxonomy (NCBI): domain Eukaryota; kingdom Metazoa; phylum Arthropoda; class Insecta; order Phasmatodea; family Phasmatidae; genus Dryococelus; species Dryococelus australis. Next base: position 302,707,790 of record CM056995.1, on the reverse strand, counting down.
AGTAAATAAATTAAGAAATTTTAAATTTTGCTCTTTCGTTTGTATTAAGACCTCGTTCCCTCACGAATTCGGATACTCCCTTGACGACTTGCATTGGAGTATAGGGAATCAATGGCTAAATTCGAACAAAGATCTCTCAGTCTTTTTTTGTGATAGTATTTACAACTAAAATGTTTTTGCTAGAGATTGAACTTATTTAGAATTGTAAAGCTTCCGAATTTTAATTTTTTAATTTCAAATGTACTTTTTTATTAATTATAGAATTGAGACATTATATAAATAATTAAAAAATGCTTTTAAAATTTAAAAATTAACATTTGAATGGTTTACAAATGTATATGGGTTCAAGCATAAACAAAATAAATCTTAGTTGATAATACTAGCACGAAAAATGACTGAGAGTTTTTTTTTTTTTTTTTTTTTTTTTTTTTTTTTAGCCTTGGATTCCCAATGCGCACATGTATGGTGAAGCCTGGCCTTGTAAAATTTCGCTGGAAAGACTGCACGCCAATTCTGTGGCTTGCGAGGAGACGACAATGATGCACGTGACACGGTTCTAGGCCTCGGGCAAGCAAAATACGTTCAGAGTAGTCAGCATTCGTTGGTGTACGGCGACTTGTGCCGTGAAAGCGGCAGACGAACTATTAGCGGCGAGGGAGTTTGATCGGTTGAGGAGAGGCGGGCTGAGAGCTAGGGACGGGGCGGCAGCCCAAGTGGGTGAGTCAACACGATCGCGAACGCAAACAACGTCAACAGAGTTAAATTCCGCGGCTCCCCCCACTTGCCACTCTCCAGGAGCGGCGCCCGACTACTGTCGCGTGAGTGGGCGAGTTCCATTACAGCCCACACCGCGCCGCTTCGCACTGATACGAGCGCAGCAGCTGCCACATTCGACAGTTCACTCGCCCCTAGGGCACTTCATAACTGACGAGCTGCTCTTCTCCATCGGTCTTAGTGGGGTGGACCCCCAAGTTTTTTTGTGTGAAAAATTTGTTTGCGCGATTACGCGTATCTCTGTAGATCAATGTTCTACAAATACGAATGTTTGCCACGAAATAAAAAAAAAAACATTTATCTATGGCCCTATTTTTTTTTTTTTGTACTTTGTCTTATTCTCACAGAAAAAATTTGTGAAAACGGTCAAAAATCGTAATTTTAAAGCTTGCCTGTGCAGTTTCCTTAAGCGGTAAGAGAAAAGTACACATCTACGGACGTAGTTTAATCTGTGGGCTTTCATCGCGTGAACTCAAACCCCACTGTTACAGAATCTAATTTGTACGGTACAGCGTCACGACGGAGACACTGCACGCCTTGAGCGTAGGAGCGGTTAGGCACTAGGCGTGCGTGTTAGTGTCTTCTTTATCGCTCTCTCGCTTCTTGACCTTGGACTCGGGGGGGGGGGGGGGTCCCTCTCACACTCTTAAGCATGGGGGGGGGGGTCCCTCCCACTCTTAAGGATCCCGCCTACTTGCAGTTACTCGTTCTAGGCTTCGAATATGTGAGTGAAGAGATTTGGCTATATCGTCCGGCACAATTCCCATATGTGAAAGTCCGAGATCGACCACGCCGGGAATCGAACCCGGTTCGCGTTGGTGGGAGGCGAGTAGTTTAACCAGTACGCCAACGCGGCCCCTTTGCGCTTTCGAGACCTCGAAAGGCGTGAGCTGTAAGGTCGACTCTTGCTCACTCACCACTTGCCTCATCGCCTCTACGGACAAGGCAATGGAAGTCTTTCCGTCGGCGACTCGCCTGCTCGTGACCCTACATGCTTAAGGAACGATAATAACGATAAAAGCATAATGCGTGTCTACGCACAACTATGAAGTTTCTGTATCTACAATTTAGCAACTCAATTTGATTTTGGAAACATACGTTTTAGCAATTTTCTCTCAAAAAAATGCTTGAATTTGAAATTAGAACTTGCAACTTGTCTTTGACCACGAAATGTTTCATGAATTCTTTTCGAGTTTAGACACTACTTCAAAATATCCAACGGTTTTTCAATTGTATGTTGTCTACTGAACCTCTGCAATGCGTCATGCGTTAGTCGGGCAGAGCTCTTAACAACTTGTCAAAATTCTACTCGCATTGGACATCCAGTCTTCAGCCTTAGGTAACAGCACTAAGAACGAACCAACTGATATTTTTAAAACAACTGACGACATTACCAGAGCTTAGGGGCGGGGAACTATCAATCTCACTGTCGATAACTATCAATAGTCATGGTAACCATGTCGTCGATAATATAAGATTTTCAGTCGATAGTTTTCGATAGTCTGTAATTCTTATTTCGCAAGCAAAATACGATAGTGTCAGAAGAAATATAAAGCCTTTGAAATCTGCAGTGTCTTAACAAAGTTCAAATTCTTTCATGCATTATAATAAATTACTGAAATTAGCAGGCTATGGATATGTTATGCATTAATGTCACATTGCGCAAACTATTTCAATGTTGGCAATATTGCGAAGATCATGTTCTCTGTTTATGAGTTTTGTAGTAGGTTTGGTTAAGGATTATGCGTAAACTTTGCTTAAAAATAATCTTCATGATAACTAAAAACTTGTGTATTGTGATCTGTTATAGGCGCTATTGTGATATGTGACATATTCTCACATTTACTATTTGCAAATTCATGTATTAAAAACTGTTTATTTTGAAATGCCAAAACGTGAAACATCAAATGCCTGTATGCACTTTACTAACAACAGCTCCAATAATCTTGTTACATGTAACAAACGTGGGAAGGAATAAAAGACAAATGGTAATGCTTATAATCTCATTAAACACAAAAAAAAAAAAGATTCCACGGCAATTTAGGCAGCGGAAGCAATTACTTAGTGTTTCAAATACCCAAATTTCTGTGACCTGTTCAGGTACGTCAACGTCAATTACATCTTTCTTTTCACCAGGTGATTCTTATGAAAGAAGATATCATCAGAAAGAACAGTTGTTTATGACTGCCAGAGGATTTCAAACACTGACAATGGTAGAAGATAGTGGTTTTAAGGAATTTGTGAAACAACCTGATCTAAGGTATTAGTTGCCAAGTAGGTCTACTATCAAAGACAATTACGTCAAAACTTGTCGTGAAGAACTGAAAGTAGAGCTAAAAACTATGTTTGTCGAAGTACAATTTGTTGGATTAACTTGTAACTTGCGGACTCTCCAAATAACGTTCGTTTTTTAACTATGACATGTAATCTTACTGATAAAAATTTTATTTTGAGAAATTTAGTTTTGTCTATTAACCGAATGGAGTTGAACCACACTGAGATAATATAGCTTCTGCAATTAGGTAAATTATCCACTAGGAGGATATAAGTCAGAACATTTCTGAAATTGTAAATGATAGAGCTAATAATATGGTAAAGGCAGCTCAGGCTTTACAACTGTGACATCAGCCATGTTTTACAAACAATTTGAACCCGTTAGTTCAAGACTGTCTCAAAAAAGAAGGAGTTGCAGAAATTGTTCTTTTTTTTAACGCATTAGTGTTGCGAGCGAATTATTGCAAGCCGATCAAAGAAATTTGCAGAAACCTGAAATGAAACTAATTCAAGAAGTTTGCACTAGGTGGAACAGTGGATACGAAATGATCAGACGATTATTAGATGTGAAAGATCCATTGGCAACAACTGTGTCACGAACACCCAAGCCACCTCCATCCCTCACATTGATGGATATTATCTTGTTGGAAGATATTGTTCATTTGCCTGAGTACTTCGAAGAAGCCAACAAAAGGATTTAAGGTGACAATGTGACGTATTGGGTTGTCATCCCGCCTTCTTTCCAACTGTTCAAAATTGTCAGAGACAAGAGGGAAGACCTCTGTTGGCGGAAAGACTTTAAAACATCTTAAAGAATGAATTGTGACTGGCTTGTTCTCTTACAAAGATAGAACAATTCCTATAATTGCAACTCTCCTTGATCCACGTTTGAAGAAAGAAGCTTTCCGTAACCCATAAATTGCTAAAGTTGCGGTTCAAATGGTTCAGACTGAGATAACGTGTGCTATAGCTGCAGATAAGCAACATTCAAAGGTAGGGAGATTGAGCACTGAGTGTTCAAAAGCTAAATTTTCCACTGTCCAGTTTGGTTTTATGAAGAAGAGATTTGTTAAGAGGATCAGGACTAGCACTGTGGATGCCATCACTTTTATACGGCAGAACCTGGAACGAGAAAATGTTGATGGTTGTGTTCAGCCCTTGCTGAACAGGAAGGTTAGTGGCTATCATATAGTTGATTTGGTTCACATTAGTTTTTCTAAACCATAAAAAATTATTTTTCATGTTTTCCTTTGTCTTTCAGATGGCTGATTCAGGATCTGCAATTCTTTGGTGGTTGCCTTTAAGGTTCACCTGTGTTTCTGCACCTTAAGTTACAGCAAAGAGGATATGATTTTGTAAGTCGAGACTTACGTCAGACAGAAGATCCCAGATAAAGCCAAACAATGTTGACGTACTAACTTTTTTTTAAACAAAAACCATTGACTCGTTGAGTGACTTTATTTGTTACTGTTTCTGTATTTTTTATTAACAAAAATCATGGGCTCCTTGAGGAACTTTGTTTGTATTTTAATATTTCTGTATTTTTTAAATAAATTCTAGCATTAAATATGAACTAATCGGGAACGAGTAAAATATGGCTGCCGAACGAATTTTCAAGAAACACATTAAGACCACTGTTGTGACAGCGGCCTAAAGTCTCTGTCACACTGTCAAATTTTTCCGTCAAACTGTTTCAAATAAGTTTGGTCAGATAAAGTTGGACAATTATGACGTCATCGAAATGTCATAAACGTCGCCACATTTGCCTGGACAAGTTGGACGGCTTCATTTTCCATCAATTGAAAATTAGACCGGTTGTAAAATTTTTTGATGTTTGACGGTCTCAGCCAATCAGACTCGTGCACGACAAAAATGGACGTCAAGAAACTAAAAATAACGAACAATTTCTGAAAACGAAAAATTTGATAGTGCAATACATTTTCTAACACATTCAAGATTATTTGATAAAATTTGTTTGGAAGGAAAAATTTGATGGCTGTATTTTGTCCTCGAATTATATTGTCAAATAGGCCCCTATAGTTGGAGGCAAAAATTTGATAGAGTGATAGGGGCTTAAGACGTGAAGCTGAGGAAATACTTCCCGTTAATTTTCTGCCGCTTCTATTGGAAGCGTTATAGTTACCGTTAACGTAAAATGCGTGCAATTCCAAGAACAGTTTCACAAGCACTTGGAAATTTAATTTTCATATGTCCCTAATGAACCGTGTGGAGCAACTACGCCTCTGGCCGGCTCGTAGCTGCGGTGGGCTGGCATCCCGAGAGTTTGCAACCACAGAAACATACATCTGTCCTTGTTCGCTGCACGACTATGGTTTCGCATGCCACCAGACTGGCTCTGCTGTGTTAATAACACGAGCTCATACAAGGTAGGGTGCGGCTGTCAGCTGCGCAGTAACAGATCCTCGAGTCCTAACAATCGACTGCTTATTTATTTTTGCCAACAGCATCATCAGTATAAAACACGTTGTATTTGGCTGTGAGTTATAATAAAGTTGATGTGAAGAACTGCTTTGGAAAGTTTGCACACATCCTCTAGCTGAGTTTTAATGCAACTAGACCATATCGTGCCCCATGTAAAATGCTGTCTTAAATAGAATAACACAATTGTTACCGGAACATATAAAATGTACTAAGTTAATAACTAATTTCAGTTGAAAAATCAATAATGGAATTTAAATAAGAAACGTACACAATATTAATTTACTGCGAAAGTTGTGTTGATAGTAAAGTAAAACAACCTATAATTTTACTACTACACTATTTTACTGGCTGTGCTGGGGTGCTATATGTGAAGAATGCAAATTATTGTCATAGGGAGCATGCGTCTGTTGAAAAATGAGTATAAAGAATCATGGTTTTTTTCACTTCTGATGCAGATGGCTGAGTCGATATTGTACTATACTGATTGTAATAATAATTACTGGTTCTCAGTAAACTTAGCGTATTTTAATTTAACCTTGAAATAATTGTGGCATACAAGTAAAAGAAATGTATGGAATAAATCTGAGTTATATATATATATATATATATATATATATATATATATATATATATATATATATATATTCGCAGCGCGTAGCAGATGAGGTCATCTGGGCCGATAAGTGCCGGAATGCAGTGATGCGGGAAATGGGAGTACCACAAAAAAACCGCTCGGCAAAGTTTAAGTCCGCCACATTTAGCCCGTGCGAAAATTCGGGTTTCACCCGCCGAAAATCGAACCAGGCTCGCCGTGGTAGAATGCGAGTGGTTTCTGACTGCTGCACAATCGCAGCTGTTAACGTGTTAAACGTGCGTGCCGCACTTATAAACCATCGAACATTAAAACGCAAAGAAACATCCCTAGTCTACTATGTTAACAGGAAGATAATATTTATGAAAATCTATGTTTTTCATCCGGGTAGTACTACACATTCCCGACGAGTTCAGTCTGCCACTGCTAATGCTCGTGCAACATAGCTGTTTCCGCTTTCACTACAGCCAATTACCGCCGGCGCTCTTACTTGATATGTCCTCAGAATAAACTAGATGTGAATGGGGAAGGGGGTAGGAACGTCGAAAGCTACACACTGAGCTATAAACATCGCCTTATGCGCAATGCAAACTAAAAACCAATTTCGAATGTTTTGTCTTTAAAATACTTATTTTTGTGTGTGTAAAGACCGTGTAGCCTAGACACAACAAAACTGTAAGGAAATAAGAGTAGAATTTGCACGACTTTTAGGTCAAATCAGATGTTTATACCTAATGTTTAAGTAATTTATAACGTGAAACAATTTTCTTCTCCGTTTACAGTGCATTAAAAATAATTGTAACAGTACTAATAATCTCTATAAATTTTGCAGTGTCTCTCGAACAACATATTATTGTCAGTAATTTAAGTTTGTCCCTATATTATGGAGACATACATAGTTTGCAGCAAGCAGAAGCTAATCACGCTTGCAGAAGTTCTCAGTTCGGAACAAGCTGTGTGGAATGATCTGTTCGTATGGAGTCAAGGAATAGAGTTCCAAAATGTTGTGCTGCTAACGGAATGAAAATATATTTTAACTACTGGAGTTGAAATAATTTGCGTATCTATAAGACAATACATTTAATTGATACATAAAATTAGTGGTATTAATAACAACGTTCAGAAAACAGCTTATAGCGTTTTGTAAATCCAGGGATGGTTCCCATTGATGATAGACGAGGCTCGCTTCTGACATTTAAACTACTCACTCTCTTTGTGATCTACGACTATGTGATGTAACCGGAAAGAGCATTTACTTGAGTCCCAAAATTGCTGGGTATTTTATACCTCACAGATCAAGCAGGGAAATGTTATCAGAGACTATTCACGGTAAAGTGAACATTTTATAAGGCGCTGCTAAATTTTTCCTTTGCGCCAGTTTTTATCTTTCCACTTCTTTTAATATAAATATTGAAATGTAACTCGTAAACACAGTGTGTACATTCCATCACTCTCGAAAGTTAGGATCTGAGGCTGTAATAAAACACACTTATTAGTGGTTAATGCCTTTTGGGAGGGCATTAACAAGTGATAACTTTACAGTGAATAGCCTCAAAGTTATGCTCATGTATAAACTTTTTTTTTTTGTTGTATAGTTTTCAAAGATTTTGCTTGTGGCGCGATAATTATGCTTGGATACTGGATATCAACGTTTGTTTTATTGCTAATTCTGTCCATTATAATGGCCAATGCTCCCGTTTTAGGAGTAGAAGTAACTATCCAGAAGGGTTATACAAGACTAATAAGAAATGTATCCATGACAATCGTGCCGGACGATGCCGCTGACCGTTTCGCCCGTCCTTGCATTCCGGCGTTGCTCCATACTCACCTCCCTTCACCAGCATCGGCTCTCAAGACCACCGAAATCTCTCCACTCAGTTCTCCGTGCAACTAGAGAGCAATAGGCTCCATTGTAAATTATTATTATTTCTAAAATTCTCATCTTTTCGATTACATGTCGACTGTGGATATGAAGTTACCTTGGTTCGCAAATCGGGTAATATACGTAAGTATGTGTAATGCTGTTAGAAATAAATCGTCGTTGATCTTGCACAAAGCCTAGTCCTGTGAGACGAGAAGTCGAAAAGAAAGGAAGGTAATGGTAGCATGAATTTTATTTAATTTATTTTCAATGTCCAGCATGCAGTAAATATTTTTTTACGAGCCATGTTTTCGCAGTTGTCACTGCCGTAAACTCAACATTACGTATAGTACACAGGGGACAGAACGTGACCGGAATTGTTAAGTCAACGCGGTAATTTCAGGGTGTACGCGTGCTTGTGATTTGTAACTGGCGAGTCGGAATACGAGCATGCCGTCTGCAGTAATTTACTATCGTGGATGTGAAGGAGGCAAGAAGTTGAAGACAAGTAGACGGTAAACGAAGGGGAAAGCACATATTGTTCGCAGTCGACCGATCAGTTTTGAAAGATATAACCCGTTTCTTGTTTTCGCCCATTGCGTATCATCCGTGGCCGTATGTAAAAAATATACGTGGGCCGAATGGCAATATCAATAAATCCTTCATATGTGCAATATATCCATTGCAACTACTTTAAATATTGCGTTTGTAGGGAACGTTAAAAAAATTTATCTTTGTTCTACTGTCGCTACCAACATCGTTGTTAATTTCTACAGGAATTCAGGAAATGCTTACGTTGAAATGCACGCAGTTTACGGGTAAAAATTTTAACAAAGAAGTAGTATTGGATTAGCATAGATGTCCAATAGGTAGTCCGAGATCAGTATTTGCTTTCCCGCATTTCAGAAACAAGACAAATGAATGTGTTGCCCCAAATGGCAGCAACAGACGCTAACACGGGCATTCCTGCATGAGCCAATCTTTGTGCTCGGCCCCACTTGTCACACTAAACACACTTTTGATATGTTTGTAGAATTGTACAAATTTTATTTTGTAAATCGGTAACGATTTTCGAAAATTATATTATTCAAATAACGAAGCTAATTATCGCCATTCTATAGTTTTAAGTAATTTACGCCAAATTAGGAAAGCGTTTGTGATCGTCAGACCCACGTTCGACAGCATTTACTGGCATAATATATTGTTATTGTTTTTTCTGATCGTGGCCTACAAACCGAAAGGTAAACACGAGTGCGGATCACAGTTCTGATGCATCTAGACAATCCGGCAAGCAGCACTGAACTCATGAGTACGCATGACAATCTGAATGAATGATTTAATTAGTCTTATTTTGGAACCCTTCCGTCAGAATCACCTACAAGACGACCCATTAGCGCGGAAAATAATACGCCTACGTTTACGGAAATTTAGAATTGTAATTGTAAAGGGCTTTTTAACTTCCCCCGGTTTTATGCTTGAAAGCTTATTAGGGGACGGCTTACAGACTAACTTATAACCTATCTTAATTTAACATCCATGCCTTAAGCGGGATTCGAACCCAGAGCCTCCCGCCCCCAGATCCGTGGCGCACCAACCGACTGCGTCACGGGAGGTCGGCGGAAAGTTTGAAGACCATGCGCTACCACTGGGTGTGATAACAGCGTAGATCAATTTCAATGTTCGATTTCCTCTTGAACGTGGCAAATAAGCCATGGCCTTGGAATTTAGCACTTGTAGCTATATATATATATATATATATATATATATATATATATATATATATATATATATATATATATATATATATATATATATATATAATTGGAAAATATGTTGGAAAATCGTGAACATTGAGAAAATGAAAATCCACAAGACAAACAATTCAGAAATCTGAAGGAAATGAAAACTTGCGAACATCCCTGGCGTCAAAGACACGCATTACGTTGCCGTACCCACGACGCCTAAAACTTTCCAGCCCAACTCGATGGCGGGTGTGTAAATTGAAAACGGAGAAAAACGCGGCAATTCATGATCCAAACTGTGGAAGAAAAATACCACACCTGTCTATAACAGACTATATTCAAACGGATACACCCTAGTTGACATGACCGCACTAAAGTTGGCACCAAATGCAGATAAATAAGACCATGTATGACGCTAAATTTGCGAATGATGAAATTATTTCTTTTGGCTTCTCCCCCCACCCCCTTACCACCCTCCACACACACAATTTCACTTGATAGGCTCATAAATATTGTCCTTGTGGCGATAGCAGGGGTAAGCGTTAATTTTGCAAGTGGTACAAAGACGAAAAATGTACAGATATGTGGATCCAAACCCGTGCTTTAAAATATGCTGAGTTATGCACGAACAGCATTCTGCGCATCTCCCTAATATCAGTTCACGATTTGTCACCATTACTGACCGAGCGAAGTGCACAACGGTACATTTTTGTACTCGCACTCCGGAATACCTGGGTTCGAATCCCGGTCCGGCCGTCACGATTCCAGTTTTCCATGGCTTTCCAAAACCACTCCAGGCGAATACTAGAGCGATTCCTTGCTACAGTTCATGGCCCAGTCCTTGGCACGTTCCTGCTTCTGTGAGCAACTTGCTTCGTTTATACACTGTAAAAAAATTTGTAATTTTTACTGAGAAATTGTTTGTAATTTTACAAATGCTAGTAACAGTACAAAGTTAGATCTTGTTGAACTACTCGTTTGTAAAACTACAAGGGCCGTGTCTGTGCTATACTGACACATATTTACGAGCTTCAGCAAAATGGCGGACACTCAACAACGTAAAACCGTATACATAGCTGTTTGCGCAAAAACTGTGGGTGGTAAAAAAACGTAGTTGCATGCAAAAAAGTCTTGCAAGTTTTAATATCGTAAACCACTTAAAACAACTGAAATATGCATAATAAAATGGCTATTTCAAAATAAAACGTCACCGTATTACTCATTGAGTGTTTCCTAGCTACACATAACTCTAAATCGGCTCTCAAGACCTCGTTTTTAAGAGCCGTCCAACGCTCTCAACTTAACAACTGAACTTTTAAAATGAAACTAATACATATTTCATAATCAGATAAAGTCATATTATTTTGTAGGAATTTGATGATTTGTTTTGTATGAAAATAAATATTAAGCTCGTAAGTCAAGTTAGTGTTGTGATTCAGGATGTGGACTTAGGGCATAAGGGGTATAGGTTCCAGTCCCCGTGCTGGTAAAATTTACTTCTTTTTTGTAAATTATATATATATATATAGTTACTCTCTATTACTAATAAGTAAAACATATTTGTTCTCTAGAAGAAAAATCACATGTACACGTTCTAATAATGTAAGTTGTAATACAAGACTATCATTTGTAACAATGCAAATATATGTTTTGCAGATTTTACAAGAAAAGTGTTTGTAGTTTTACAAAGGATTTTCTTTTCAACTGGGTTTCCAAGGATTTTTTTATAGAAGTACATAAAACATTTTAGAGTGTAATGACGGCACTATTGACCGTTCCTGTAAACAATTATGTGATCAGGCAGTGACATGTTTCTTAAATTCTTTTTCTATAAATCCGCTATCATGAACTAATGAGAAAAAAATAGTTTGTGGCATTAAAAATATTTTCTTTACTTCACAACTCGGTCAGGCACAGTGTAAAGAAACCTTCAGTGATCGTATTTGCGTAAACAGTTGTGGCAGGCCTAGTGTCAAAATAAACGTTCATTGTTGGGAATCAGAAATTAATTACCGCACAGCTGGGGGTAGTGGACAGGGGGACGGGGTACACATTTCATTTCCTATCATCCCCTCCCTCGTACAAACTTAGTGATAGGCTGTTCACCGTAAAGTGAGCCCTTTTGAGGCCCTAGTTACTTTCCCCTTTCAGTCACTTTTTTATCCTTTAACCAACTTTTAAAATAAATATTGTCATGTAAGTAATAAACACAGTTTGTATATTCTACCGCACTTGTAAGTTAACGTCTGAAACTAAAATAAAATAGATTTATTTAATATTATACCAAATGACAGAGCTTTCAAAAGTGCTCACTTTACCATGAACAGCTTATGCTGTCGTCAAGTGGCGGAGAGGTGGTGTTAACGAGGCTGGGTGAATTATTTTCAAACCTCAACAACTCCTAAAAATGTCCATACAGTAAAAAAAAAAAAAAAAAACAATTAAATTTATACACGCCTTTTTTTTAATTAAAAATTCTTTGAAAACCAATCAAGTTAATTTTACAACACTGAATATTATAAATTAACTTAAGTCATCCACAGTATCCTGTTTATTAGCTTAACTTTATAGCTAGTAACATCTGCCAGTATTTCCGAATACCTATATTATTAAAACAATGCAAGTCTTTTCCAAACAAAATACAACCAGCAAACCTTCAGATACCTTTACAAAGAGCGGAAATCCCATGAACGGTGATTAACGTAACCTTATTAGCTATCCATATAATATTTTCGCTAATAACATTTCTATCGTTCTACACACAAGAGTTACGTTTGTAAGTGAAAATACTACATGTTTACAAGAGACGGTTTTGCGACGTCACGAAAGCGTGTAACTCAAGAATAAAACGTCAGTTTTAGTTTAATATGTTTTTCTGGGCACAATACTTAGGCACATGCATCCATTGATGAAAAGGGTTTCGAACGCAGAGCGTGAATGGCTGTGCCCAGTACTTGAGGGAAATACCACAAGCACTGCTGAAAATGTTCACAAGATTAAAACTCGGATTGCACTTTGCACGCTTACGCGCTGGAAGTTTACACTGTCAAAAGAAACTGTTTTGGTGGTGACTGAAAATTTTTGTTGGTGGCCACAAAATTCTTTTGTCAATTCAGACAACAAAGTATATTTTTAGGAAGTAGTGGCGACCAGGAAAGGGCTTTTGCAGTCGCCAATAAACTCAGAGCGATGACAGGCCATTGTGTGGTCGTTAGTCTCAGAAAATTGTTTCGATGCTAACAGCAGTACAACAGCGAGGTCTTGAGAGCCTATGAGGGTGTTTGAGGAGAGAATGGAGAAACGCCGGAATGAAAGGGCGGGGGAAACGGGAGATACCCGAAGAAAAAACCTCTTAACTAGTGGCATTATCCGGCACGATTCCCACATGCAAAAATTCGGGAAGAGCCCGGCCGGGGTTTGAATCCGGTTCGCCTTGGTGGGAGACGAGCAAGCTAACCGCTCAGCCACCACGGCCTAAGCAGCACTATTGATTGGTGGAGCTCAAAGAAATGTTTTACAGGTTTCGGGCTTTGTTAGATGTTAACAGATATTAAAAAGTAACAATCACCGTAGCCAAACTAGTATGAGAACGCATACTCTCTCGTATATGAGATCTGTGCGTCACCATCGCGCCACGCCGCACAGTATTTCAAGTGTGACTTGAGCATGTATATACAACAAATTTAGTAAGAAGCAGACACACGAACGCCTAAACACTTGACCTCAGAGACAGATTATTTTTTGTAACCGTTTACGTGTAACATTTATTTATTTGGATTAAAGAACACATGTATTTCATCCCTCATTTATTAAGAATATTAATACTAAATTAATTCATGACCTGATTCAAGGAGACGTACATGGACAAATACGGCGTCGTGGACATATATGTGGACATCTGCGAAACGCCAGCGTGCATGCATATAATGTAACGAATATGCCGTAGTTTTGCTGTCACAGCAGAATGTGTGCTGTGGACGTCACGAATGTTGTTACTGCCAACCAAATATTTGGTGGCAAGCAATAAACTTTTTTTTTCAATAAATCAACATGTTAGTGAGCATTAAATGTAGGGCGACGAGATTACTAGAGACAAGAACGAGTGAGTGAATATATGTGGGTTAGCTCTTATCGAGGTCTTGAGAGTCGAGACAAAAACGACGAAGACGGTGAAAATTTTTTGGTCGGGGGAAGGGGGGGGGGGGGGGCTAAAAAATAACCACTTTTTATGTATAACAAAATGAAAGTATACGTTTAATTAATTTGAGATATTTCTAAATTGCATTAAATATTTCTATATGGTAAAATACGAAAGCATATTTCAACTATTTAAAATTAGTGTTTATTAACTCTAACAATTTTGCCTTGTTTAATAAATATTTCTAAAAGGAAATGCAAGTGTATTGTTTATAACTGTACTGCAACGTAAGGAGACCCTTTAGAGATACTATTTTTTATTTGTTTCTTTCATCTGCGCTCTGTGATGACATAAAATATTATACTCTCTCTTCATTTTCTTTGTGCTTTGATATGAAAAATAAAAATTCCGCTATTTTGAGAAGCTCTGAATGGCAGTCAACAAATTTACTTACTTTGAAATACTCACACTTACTTCTCAGTGTAAGATAAGTGACCAAGTCCAGAATTTTCATTCACGAACTGCTTTGAATTAGAAAATTGGTCAAAACATTATACATCATCAATGAAAAATTCGTTTACTGTCTAGATGTCTTGAAGATTTTTCATCTTCGATGTGAAGTCGAGCTCTCTTACATTAAGCCACTTAAAACATTCAAATTCATCAAAATTATGAGCCCATTTTTTAAATAATGCATGATGGGTACAATGACATGGCTTCATCCCTAAACTGCTGCATTTCTTACATAAGTTCATATTTTTCTGCTTGCTTCAATATTTCGTTAGCTCTGGAACACGCAAAGGAACCTTGAAATATATTGACCAAAATCCTATGAACATAATTGAGAATATCCAAAATTTAAAGTATGGAAATGCACACTCTTTCTGATTAATGAATTTTAGAATGAAATACCGACATCAAAGAATGAAAATGCCAAAAATAGGCTTAACTTAAACTATTCTCAAAAGACTTAGTTAGTAGCTTAGTTGGAATATGCTGACACAAGAAACATTACCTTAATACAGGGTACGTTTGTATAATTTTTTCTATAGCAGGAAAGAGTGACAACCACATAGTTTTAAGAATGACACAGTAATTGCTGGTAATTAATACCAACTAATTCACAGAAAGATTTCAACTCCTGTGTTCTGACTGTAGATAGAATAGTAACTACACAATTTTATTATAATACGCACACATCAATTGGCAAATTATCATCTCAATGATGTATGGTATTGTGCAGAACTTCATTTAGTGTGTTTTTTTTTTCAAACTGCTCTAAACATTATTTCCATCGGATTTAAGATTAATACCCCCAAAATTGGTGTTTTTTTTTGTATCACCTGTATACGCTACACATCTGCTGGAGAATCGTAATTTTTCCTCTGTAGCCTACTTTATACATGGCCAGCTATGGTTTCAGAATTTCCGTGAGGAGTTTATTTTAATTCGTTTAGTTTTGTTGTGATGCCATTTGATGTATAGTCAAAATACTGCATGAGAATTGCAAACATTTTTACACTCCCATGGGTTAGTTCAATTTGTAGACACATCAAAATAGTAAATTCCTCTCAAACACTCAACACTCAATTCGACAGCATGTGGCACAATTACATTATTCTCCATACATTCCGTTCTGGTTCTGGCAGACGAAAGATTTTTGGCAGTATCAGAATTGTAATAAATGGTTCCGTTCAATTTTGGCATACAATACAGTGACCTAAACCTAAAATTATGCCTAGTTGTGTGAAAAGCTGCAGCTCCCTCTCCTGCTAGCACACGATGTGCGAAGGCTGATGTCGATTGTTGTTGACTATCAACATCTTGTTCAGCGTAAAGGTTGAATTAAAAATTGCAGATTTTTGGTAAGGTTTTGAGGGGCAATGTGATGATCCCAACTTGGCATCTTATTTTTAACACAAACAAGAGTGCATCGGTTAGGTAAAAATGGAATTGAATTGCCCGAAAAAGAAAAAAATATTTAAATGCCTAGAAATAAATTGGTGCATTACATTGTGTAATGCAAAATAGTTTGTATTACAATAGAGACTACAAAAATAAATAGGTCACTAAGAACAACAACTTGTATTTTCCTTTGTTACCAATGTAAACAAAAAGTTTTAGCACCACAAACTTTACATTCGGCTTCAGAAGCATGCCTTCCCTTCTTAAAAGAAGGATATTTCTTTGCGACTTCATCGGTAAACTTGCATTTACCTTCGGGTATTAAAATTAAATCTATATTCACATATATAATTCACGAAACGCACCTTCCATAGCAAATAGAGACAAGCCTACACAGAATTGCCAACTAAGTTTTATAAAATATCTTTGAAACCTCTTTTAAAAGTCTGTAGTCTTTAAAGGCGCTGCATTGGCTGCGTTGGCTACATGTGCCTGTTCAACTCAAACCATAAAAAGGGTTGCTATTTTTCTCTTAGATTCAGTGCAAAAATATGAATAATATTTTTTAATGCATGCTAGATTTCTAAACAGATCTAAAGAAATTATCTTTAGGTTAGGCAGGCCACAATGGGCCTACTTGATAGTTACATTACTGAAAATACTCCAGGAAACATTGAAACTGTCATCTTGTGTGTGCATTTTCCGACTCTCGAAAATGGAATACCACAGCAAAAACTGGGAAGTTAAAATATTATCGATGGCCCTAAAAAAAGGGAGGACATTTCCCGATTTCCTGTAAATCCACCCGGACCCCGGACAAATGCGTAAGAAAGAGGGCGTGTGTTAACCTTAACTAAATGGATTTAGTAGGTCTACTTTTCAATCTGCCAGTTGTTGTTACGATCGCAACTTGGGTCATAAACAGGATGGATAAAAGGGTGGGAATTAGAAGAAGGCGAAGTTAAAAGAGAAGACTAATTAATTAATGTTTGGCTAGAGCCTTTTACTAAGAGTCTGGAACACATTACAAGTTACTGGCTGAAAAAGTAAAGATGGCCAGATGGAGTGAAGGGATAAAGGGAAGATACCAAATTCAGATCAGTTAGTTCATGTTTGAAAGGACTCACCAGGTCTCGCACCCAGGACACGCTGTCGTCTGGACCCTTCGCTGGCAAGTCGCCAACTGCGTGTTATCTGGTCCTTGTGGTCTAGTTCACACTTCTCGCCCCACCACCTGTGTGTGTTGACGTATAATTCAGATCAGTTAGTTCATGTTTGAAAGGACTCACCAGGTCTCGCACCCAGGACACGCTGTCGTCTGGACCCTTCGCTGGCAAGTCGCCAACTGCGTGTTATCTGGTCCTCGTGGTCCAGTTCACACTTCTCGCCCTACCACCTGTGTGTGTTGACGTATAATTCTGATCAGTTAGTTCATGTTTGAAAGGACTCACCAGGTCTCGCACCCAGGACACGCTGTCGTCTGGACCCTTCGCTGGCAAGTCGCCAACTGCGTGTTATCTGGTCCTCGTGGTCCGGTTCACACTTCTCGCCCCACCACCTGTGTGTGTTGACGTATAATTCAATTTGATTGGTCCCCGCCGTGCACCGGGGGTGGAGTTCACCAGAAGTTTCTTTTACTTACTCTAAAAAGTACTTAGGTTTGCCGGACCTACATATTCCGTCGTCCTCAGCGCATTTATTCGATAAAGCCTGTTCACGAAAAAGTGAGCATTTTTGAAATCAACCTTATAAAAATTCACTGCCCCTGCCTGCATATTTTAACGGGCGCACTGAGTGACACACGCTCAGTTAAGTTGGTAACGAAGGATGGAAAGCAGTTCAAATTCTTAACGTTGCATAAACGGTGTTCGGTAACCATTTTTGGTAACTTAAATTGTTTCTTTCTCTTTCTGCTTTTGTAATGCATTGAAGTGTAAAAAATGAGCAGATTTTTTAAATATTTACTTTACTAATAATTTTACAGTTTTGGCTGACCGACACATAAATAAAGTGCTGAGGTCCGGGGCAATGATAATTTTACATAAGGTGGAAGAAGGCACAATGTGCATACAAGTAGATCTAAAGCAGGTCTCTCAAAAGTGCTCATTTTATTGTGAACATCCTATAGTTTACATATTTCAGTTTTGGCTCTGTGCGTTGATTTAGTGTTTGGTAAGCTCTTCTGTGGCCTCGATTCCGGCTCGTCGTTTAGACAAATTTCCGTAACATTGTGCACCACAATCTGTTTTGTGGCAGCCAACAAACTTTCGCCTTCGAAAGCATCAGCCAAATAGTTATTGTAATCACTGACAAATATTTCCTTCCAGTGTAAAGACGATGAGGCCTCCTGACTAGAGCGTGTTCCGAAACAAGGAACTTGGACTCGCAAATTGAGTATTGCTGGATTTCGAGCGCGAACATTACACCGGGCCATCCTCTTCACACATAAGCGGGTCTCGTCATCATTTAGTTGCTACAAGAGCAGTCGTGTTCACAGAGGTAATGGACTGGATATACAGAACCCTACGTCGGAAATTTATGTACGTCAACTGTTCAGCCGCCATTTGAGGGCGATTAACGGTGGAGGCTAACTAAAAGCTCATCATTTTTTTAATATTGTGAATTCCTGGTCATTTCTTCACGCTTTAAATGGTATCATATGTTTTACAAATTAAAAATCCTGTACTTGCATAATTTTCGACGCTTAATAGTCACAGGAATTAGGTAAATTAAAAATGAATTAAAGTGAAAATTGGTGACAAAAATGTACTAATATGAAAAGTTAAAAAATATATTAATAAATATGAATACTAAAAAAAAAATCAAAAACTCCATAGTTGTAAATAATTTTAAACATTATACTTGTGAACTTTGGATGTTAGTATAGTTTAAAGTCGCCAGTGACGTGGAAACTTAAACCTCAACGTTTCAATTCAGTAGACATGTATTATTGACAGCGAGAGATGTGGTGCATTTGAGAGAATCCGGGTTCGATTCCCTATCCGGCCATAATTTATATAATTTTCCGTAATCACTCCAGGCGAATGCCAGGATAGCTCCTTAATACAGGCCAAGGCTGGTTTGTTTCTCGTTCCTGATTTTCCGAGCACCTGGTTTCACTTGTAGTGACCCCGCCACTGTCGACGAGATGTTAAACAACAAAAATTAAAGTTTAAAGGAAAAAAAGTGACATCAACGGTTACTTGTTCAGAAGCTATGCAAACTAAACTAGGTTCACAGCATGATTATTTATTTACTAATGTTATATTTAGTGTTTGGCCAACGCAGATGTTAAAGAGAGTATTCACGTAAGCAGGGGTGATTCCGCTGCTGTTGATGGCTAGGCAACTTCAGAGAATGCAAGTTTACTGCATTGTACAATACAGCGGCATTTTAGGTAGGGCAATTACTATAATTTACTTCCTACTCGCCCTTTGTTCGATGTAATTCATAGTTTTATGACAGTGTCTACAGCGCTTCGTATAAAAAATTAAGTGGTAATATTGGAACACAGGTATAAACCGTCTCTCAGTACATGCGTGTTTTAGAACGATAAATAGCAACCATAACTGAATGCCTCAGCTCACTTTTAATATAATCTGTGTTGTGGTAGCTTCAGTACCGCTTTTTTCAAAGTACACGGAAAGCATCTTGAGAATGTCCATACCAGAATGAAATTCAGCAGTCTAGAGGGGAATTTCTGCCAAATATTACAACAGGACAATAATAAAAAGTCGTAAAAAATCTAGAGACTTGATGGCAATACTTTCTCGGCATGAACAGCTCGTATAACGATAAAATTATATGTTGTTTGACTGTCTTGAAATGTTTGCATTCCATTTTAACTTCGCCAATTTTGTTTCATGATTATTTATTCACTATGCAAAGAATAATATCTGTGATGTTTGGCTACAACAACGATAAATGATCTATGTTTATGCTGCGATAATTTTGACCATTTCTCATTAATTTTAAAATTCAGTGTTTCTGACAGCTGTAGAAACGAAGTACTTATTTCAATTGCTGTCATTTGCGATTTATCATAAGACCTTGCCGTCTAATATCAGAAAACAATCTCACAATATTAGGCGATTTCATTAAGCATAAGATGGAGTCTATTAAGGAAATTCTCTTTATGCGTTTGTATAATCCGCCTTAAGGTATTTATCAATGTGTTTTGGAGTTATGGACTTACAATAATTTTAAACTGTGCTCATTCCTCTTTCCACAGAATACTATACTTAGGCAGAAAAGAAAGTGATTATTTTTGTTATACTCAAGAGTTAATACAGGAAATACAGTCAGTCAAAAAAGTGAAAATTAAATTAATATTCAACTACGTTCATATGCATAAATTAAGGCTAATGTAAGATAGTGCTTTAACACTAAACGAGTTTAATTGAAAAGTACATCCGCAGACAATCATAAAGGAGTTTTCTCCTAACTGTATTCAAAAGTCAGTCCGCCAATACATACACCATTAACGTGGGGCAATGTGGTAAAGAATCAATATTACACGTGTTCACTCAGGATGAAGACACGTTGAGTTTAATAAGCTCCCATGACAAAGTTCATCGAGTAGTATTAGGTTATTGGTTTCCCATTCCTGCACCGGAGCGATCTGGGGATCCTTGATGGTTCGTGGAGGAACTAGGCACCCAGTATTACGACGCCCAAGAGCTTCCCAAGCACGCTCGATAGAGTTGAGGTCAGGGGAATTGGCCGGCCAATTGGAACAGGTGATTTCGTTTACCACGTAGTCACTGTACTTCGTAAACAAGAAATTTAGCCCAGTTTAAACACTGAAAAGCGTGGCTTGGTTTGTATAATTAACCTGTTTCAGAACCACGGTCATGAGAGATGCGCATCAGTCCAACATGCCGCTGTTATGGACAAATATGATTGCCCCTACTCCCAACTCCTCATAATATGTAGATAGGGCTTAAGGCCACGATCTCCCATGTCTACAGCTTTTGCGAGAATTAATCTTTTCAGCCCAAATGGGAGCCGGTATTGTAAAATACTCTTACAAATTTGTCAGAAATTGTTTTTATTATATGGTCTAATTTTTTCAACACAAAAACTGGGTACTTTTATCCACTCAATTAATTAATGAAAGCTTTGTGTATTTAATAATTAGTGAAAATTACACAAATTTTTTTGTTGAATAAATTAGACTACATAATAACAACAATTTGTAACAAAATTGTAAGCGGATTTTGCAAATGGGCTCCCGTATAGGTTGAAAAAATTAATTCTCGCAAAAGCTGTAGGAATGGGCGATCGTGGCCTTAACGGCTCGTCGACAGCGAGGTCATTACAGGCCTTAAAAGCAGCTTAAAGACGCAGGGATGGAAAATAGATCGACCACGGCCTGTAGTGGGTAACTATCCAGCGCATTTTATTAGAGTGATTTCGGGAACCGTGGGAAACCAAAAGTAGGATGGCCGGGCCGTGACTAGAACCAAGGTGCTCCCGGATGCGAGTCCAGTTGGTCAACATCGCGCCACCTCGCTCGGTTGTGAAATGCAAACACGTAGTAATTCACTGCGAAAACTGAGCATGAGCTCGTCCATAAACAGGACACACGGCCCCCTCTAGTTCTTGATTCACGTTCGATATTCCGTGCAAGTATAGTACAGCTACCCTATACTTGAAAATACTCACTGCTGTAGCTGATGTTCATCACAAGATCATTTGCTGTGCTCCGACTGCTTCGCCTGATACGGCATAACGATTTTCTCATGGAATTTCAATTCTTTGGAAGCCGACTGCTGAATGATTGATATTTCAACCCATCCGGAAACTTTTTCCAGACCCTGTAAAAACATTCTGTTTGATGTGCGTGGCCTGAAACAACGTAATCGAAGTTCGGCCTGCCTTTTTCACATAACAACGTCGAATTGGGGGTCTTTGAGCTATTTCAGTAGACTGAACACACTAATTAAACGCCAAGAACTCGCTGACTTGCCGCTCCGCACTGTTCTGCCTATTGGAGCGTTTACCACTACCTGCTCATGTTGCGGCACACGTAGACACCACTTGTAGAGACAGTTAGGAAATATAGCATGATGCTGTGTTAGTGCACGCGCGGACGCTGTTGTCTGCGCTTGCTTCCCAATTTAACTAATTGTTCTAAATTTTTCACATAAGTTAATTTTAAATTAAGCATTCACAGGAATGACTACGCAGTAAAGTTAACATACAAACAGAGAAAACATTTCCGTGTTTTAATATATTAGTGAAATAAATATTATTATAAATGATGTGATTCAGTTCAATTTTTATCCTCTTAGGAGGAAGAATTGAAAACATAAGTAACACATTTACTGTAAGTCACAACAACTTAATCCCAAAAACCGACGCATGGGGTCGATTTCTTTGCTACCCTTCCCCTTATTAAAGCTAGCGTTTCTTGAAAAACGAATTTTTTTGTTATGACTCGAAACAAAAAATAGGACAATAAATAATTTATTTGATAGTTTCATATCTGATCTCATTGAAGGAGTGCATTTTGAAACGGTTCTTGGTTGCGCTCGTGCGTAGTTTTTGCCCCGGTAAGGCTTTTATATCACGTCATATACCCAGCTGACAAACGTTTCTACAAGACCTAAAAGAAACATGAATATAGTTTCGAAAAGTGTATCTCATTATAATGGCGATACTTTTTTTTCTTTTTCAAATTCTGTGAGTTACAGTGCATGCTCGTATGTAATTTATGTGAATCTGTCCAACAGCCAGTTTACTGCGAGTCAGTACCGCACTCGTTAATCGAATCTTTTCAAGCAAATAACGTCAGAAAAATACTCCAAACTGCACACGGGACGTTCATAGAGTGATTAACACTTGATCGTAGTCCCATGGAATTTTATTGGGTCGTTTAATGTAAACAAGCTGTTAACGTGGAACATTGGTTTTGCTTTGTCTGACTCACCTCATCTCAGGCAGTCTCGTAAGAAATCAAGTCCTGGATAAAATGTTAATATGCAGTTCTGTGAAACACATTGGCATCAGCTAGGTACTATTTCGTTGTTGTTGCTGCTGTGGAAAAAATTACACCCATTTGTAATTTAAAGCGTACACCAGTTGGGCATTGTGATACCTTGGCAAACATGGCTGTGCTTGTAATGAATACTGAGGGCAAAAAGTGTTTTGTATTACTCTACCGAAATAAAATGCGTGCTCTCGAGCATGCACAAAAACTGACATGATTCTATCCGTAAATTATATTTGTCGATGGTTACAACACATGTGCTGCACGAAGAGCTAAATACTACACGTTACCTCCAAGCTTACAATACATGTAATGCCTTCAATTGATGGAAAATTCGATCAATGAACACGTTTAAATAGCAAGCTTTTAACCGGATAACGGGGGAAATAGGGAAACATACTCGATCGACCCTTCTGCGACTACATACAATAACAGCATACATTAAATTTTTTTTCTTGTGCTCTCGAAAACAAAGAACACGGTGTAACGGCACTGATAAAGCTTGTTCGCAGTTAACTGAGGACTTTTTATATCAACCTTTTGCAGATAGTCCCTGAAGCAGGTACTTACACCGGCTGCTGTAATTCCAGTACATTTGCTAGCAAAGGAGGAAAACTATACACATTTCCTAACGCTGCATTAAAGTTTAGCGTTTAAGTTAATGGGTAGTGATTTCCTTAAAAAAAATGGTTTCAATTAATTTTAATGTACGCAACTGTAGGAAATGGTGTTTAATTTCCTAACAATTTATCAGATGCAATTGATCGACGCATGAATAAAGTGAGTAGGTCCATGGAAATGTTAGTTTTGTACACTGCGGAGGGATACAAAACAGGCAGAAAAGTATATCCTAAGGAAGGAGGCCAAACCTTCTGAATTGGCCGGTAACAATCATAATTTAAATATAAGAAGACGATCTTGAACATTAAGCAATGTTTAGAGTCTAAAAACATTATCTAAATTGTGTGTGTTTACATAACGAGCAAGGTAGCTCAGTAGTACAAACCACTCGTCTCAATTCCCGGAGCACCTGGCATCTGTTCCCAATCTGGTAGTCCTGGTCAGACGAATGCTGGGATGGTGCCTTATTACTAGAAACGAGCTAAATTCGCGTTATTATTTGAAGACAGACTAGACTTCAAACACTTGTGTTTTTGTATAATGTATGTCGTTGGACTACTGTTTGTCCGGCCACGCCCTGGACGACTTTGGACCAACAGGAAACTACTAACGAGAAACTGGCCCAATCACGTCCAACCAAGTGAAAAGGGAAGATGGGACCTCACTGCTGCACGCGCCAATAAACAGACGAAGACGACTCCAATATGTATACGACGGTGTATTCTAGCGTGGCGCCATAAAATAACGCGAATATTGCAGGTCCCTACTTATTACAGACTTCCTGCTTCTCTGAGCACCTTGCTCCGCCTTTAATGGCCTCGCTGCCGACGAGACGTTAAGCCTTACCTATCTACTTAATTTATTTAAAGAAAATATACAAATCAGCTCTCAACACCTGTTGTGCACACTAGGCGAGTCACATCGCAGTCTTCAAATGGACATACTGCGGAATGAGTTAGCAGGTTGAAAGTATAAATGACACAGGACTTACTTAAGATCACATTTTAGCGCGAGCAGACTATATCGTGACTCACGCATTGGCCATGGCTTGAGATAATGGTTTGTATAGGCTATTCACGGTAAAGTGAGAACTTTTTAAGGCCCTGCTAAATTTTTCCTCTCATTCAATTTCTATTTTTCCGCCATTTTTTAATATAAACGTTGCCATTTAATTACTAAACAAAGTGTATACATTTCACTTCTCTTAAATGCTAACGCCCGAAGCTGCAATAGAATACGTACCTTTTGGGAGGGCCTTGAAAAGTGCCTATAAGTGCAAAACTCGACCAGTCGCTACGTTTCAAGGCACTTTGTACATATTTGGAGGTTTACTTCCGTTGATAGTTGCCCGTTGTGCGTGGTATTCTCTCCCAATACTACTGACGGAGGTAATTCTGTCTGTCTAATATTAAACATCTGTGTACCGTCCCAAAAAAAAAAAAAAACTTTACGACGTCCTATAGCAAACATAGGAAGAGGTTACACAGTTACGTAAACTACAGTACGTTGCCAAAGATTTGCGATCGAGTTTCCCTACGCCCCAGTTTCTTATATTGGTAGGGGGCCGCAGTGGTATAGGGATCAGACTACTCACCTCCCACCCAGAATTGTTAGATCGTCACTGCTCTGTCATGGTACGGGACATTCGAAATAATGGTACACTGGCACAAAATTGTGGTATATTTCTAACAAATGCGTAAAATCACAATTTTAAGTTTGCTTTACTTTCATTACACAACCGTTGTTTAAACGTTGCACTACTGTTGTCAAATATAAATTAAATACAACCTATAATTCACAGATAAATAGTAGGTGTTGGACTTTCGACTTAAACCAAGCGCTACAAAATGAACATTTTTATTATACTTTAACATCATTAGCTGCATATGTTTACTGTAGTCAGATTATGGTACTTTAGCATACCATGACTACCTCCTCGTGGCACATGGTACACAAGGTATAATTATGGTATATGTACCATAAAAATGGTACGTCTAACATCACTGCTCCCACCTAGGTGACACGGGTTCGATTCCCGGTGCGTGAGGACGCTCCCGGATTTCGCATGTGGGAATTGTGCCGGACGATGTCGCTGGTCGGCGCTGCTCCATACTCACCTCAATTCACCCTCATCGGCTCTCAACACCTCGATAAGGGGACTGTGTAGCTGCACGTCCAAGGTCAAGAAGCGAGGGAGCGATAGGGGCGACACTAACACGCACCCCTAGCGCGTCATCGCTCCTAGGCGCAAGGTTTGCAATATTTTCTGTCAAAATGCTGTACTGTGGAGATTAGATCTGTAACAGTGAGACTTTATTACAGGCGATGGAAGCCCACAGACCAAACTATCTTCGCATAATCGTAATGTTCCCTCTTACCGCCTAAGAAAACTGCATAGGTAAGCTTTAAAAGTGCAATATTTGACCATTTCCACAAATTTGTTTATCGACGAATGCACTTAATATGATAAAAATAAAAATACGTGGATATAGATAATTGGTTTTTTACCTTTTGTGGCAAAAATTCGTATTTTCAGAACATTTATTTACCGAGATACGCGTGTTCGCTCAAACAACGATTTCACAGAAACAGTCGCCCAAATCTCTCCACCCCACTCTAATATTGGTTTCTGCTCATTCTCGACTCCCTGCACTAAGAAACTATAGCTAATATTTTCACAGTGAAATATATCTTAGTTTAAGGTCAGGATATAAATTATTATAGCAATTGCGAAAACATTGATTCTACGTTAGAGCGGGAAATCATGCACTCATATATCATAAATATTTGATTGAATATTACTGCGTGCTAAAAGTAGCCATGCATTCCCTGGCTACGAACTAGCCCATTATTTTCTGTTTACTTGATATTTTTTAAAGTTCTCTAGTTACTTTATCAGGACACTGTGTGCATTTCAGCTTATAATAAAAATTTGCAATGCCTCGGGAATGGCGAAACGTATACATGAATCAAAACGGCGAAACCCTAAATCCGTTGAAAACTTATTGCCTATATTTTGCAATTACGCCAAGTTTTGCTGAAATAAACATTAAAAAAAAACATAAAACGAAAAACAGTTGATTTCTTTGATCACATTTTTACAGTTTTTATTCAAAAGCCTAAAACTATTTTTTCCTAATTCATAGCCAACATTGTAACCCAGTTAGTGTTTAAAGTTTGAATATATCAACTGACTCACAATTACAACGACTACGTTTGTGAGGGGTGCATTTTCACATGCAAAAGTATACCTATAAATCTATTCGCATTATCTTTACATTTTACATCAAACGTCACATAATAAATCACCCCATATATAAATTGTTTGGTCGTTTCCTCTGTTAGCATAACTGTATCTAAATTTTGTTTAAATTTTACTATTGCTTACAATTTATCCATAAAGGGGTGTATATCATTTATAGTTAATATAAGTAAAATCACAGAAAAATTAGGTGTGTTGGTAATACCTAGTACAAAGTAGTTCTCATGGGAAATATTATTAATTAGGGCGTACGAATGTGGTGCATTGTCCCTTTGGTGCTATTCTCTGAACTTAGTTTAAACTTTGCTTCCACGAGGCAGAGGAATCGCGTGGAAGTAGAACTGTAGCAGCAATTCAGAAAAGTTGTAAGAAAAAGCAAATTGACTATGTACACACATATACATGTAGCGTGTGGCCTAGTTTCAATCCCGCGAGTTAAGTCGCTGTTAAATGGGTGCTCCTGAATACATGTATATACATAAAAGCAAACAATAACACATAAATGTAGTTATATCTCAATATGCAACGAATTTATGCATGTACGGAATAATTCGTCACTGGCATGAACTCCTCATTTCTGAGACATTAGATTTCGGCCTTGATATTTGCAGTAAATATAATTGTCTCACGAATTTTTTCGGTATGATTACGGGACAGCTTGTACGTGGCTACCGCCAGTATAATTTCAAAAGCGTCAGTTTGTTGGCAGCCAGCCATATTGCGACAATTGCAACTGCAATGCTTCTTGATAAAATAATAATCTAACATCAGTTAGCACTTAAAAATATATCGCAAAAAAGATTTAAGAGAAAGATTTATATCGCTAATTGGTTGCGAACTTTACTGTAAATATTCCAGACATTATTTCCGTAAAATAAACAAAGCTACAGAAAGTTATGGTTAACTGTCTATTTTTAGAACAGTTCAATTAACAGCGAGCGGCCTGGTGGAGGATCAGCCCTTGATAACTCTGCCTATTATCAAGATCACATAAACGAACGTATCGAGTAGACGGGAACAGCAGGCATTATTAACGACGCGCGGTCGGCGTAACGCGATAACGTTAACCACACCCTCCCCTTCGAAAACTCCCCCCGTACCCACCCCCGTGTCAATAACGCTGTGCCACATCGGGCAGGTTTTACGAGCCTTTGTGTTACGAGGTATCGCAATGCCACCCGCCGCTGAACATAAATAGCTCTATAGACGGGGCGAAGCCACTACAAAAATTATCCGCGCTTTTGTCTATATTTTCCTGGATCGACACCAGGTAGCTCTGATATCGCTTCCGCTTGCCGTAGAGGCAAAATGGGGTATAGCGCGTTCCCGAGGGACGGAGTAGCGATGCTCCGTGTTCCAATATTGTATTGATTTTCAGCTGATACGAATATTAAAAACGACGTGGATGAAATTTGAGGTTAGCTGCCTGTTTATGTAAACACGTTCGTTGAGATATTTTCGTACTTCCTTTAACCAGTTTTTAATGCAATTATATTCCATTGAAAATGGTAGCAGTACTTTATTCACGTATATAGGCTGTTCACTGTAAAATGAGCACTTTTGAAAGCCCTTCTTAAAATCGACTTTATACACGTTGCGTATTCTTCTACCCTATGTAAAATTAACATTGCCGTGAGCCTCATCATTTTATCCATGCGTTGGTCAAAAGAAACTGCGAAATTATTTAAAAAGTAAATACTTTACAAATCTGCTCATTTTTACACTTCGATTATTAAAATAACAGAAAGCGGAAGAAATAATTTTAGGTTATCACATATAGTTACCTAACACTTTTTATTCGACGTTAAGATATGAAACTACTTTCCATCCATCGTGACCAACTTTACTGGGCGAATGTCACTCAGTGCGCCCACTAACATATATGCATGCAGGGACAGTGAGTTTTTTCTAAGGTACATTTCTTAAGTGCTCACTTTATCGTGAACAGCCTTTAGAGACTTGTATTTTGAAAAGTAAGATATAAATAAACACGCTCATCACTGTCGATCACGTGACTTCGACAGTTGTATTGGCGTGCAGTAAGTCAATGCTGTGCACACGCGCGGGAGACGAAGACCGGTCTATACCTCATCTAGTCTGTGGCTGTGATGGTGCGGCACATTTTTTTAAATATTGGTTGAATGAAATAATTCCGTCGCTGATTTTTTTTTGCAGCGCGCTTGCTGTGCTCGCTACCTAGTGTTGTATCTGTTTAGTTTATGTTCTTTGGTAAGTTGCATAGAATGTTTGGTTTTGTTAGGGATGGTGGTAGTAATTCAGACACTGTTTTTGTCATTTATGATAGTACCCTTGTTTTCCGCGCGCAGCGCTCTTGTGGAGTGTTGCTCTGGTGCAGTATTTGCGAGGTAGGGACTGGTAATCGGGCTTGGTATTCGGGTGTTACTTTTGCGAGGTACAGGATGTTATGGCGTACGTAACAAGATACTATGCGTAAGATAAAGGGTTCGTATAACTATGGTGCAGAGGTGGTTTATGCAGTATCTGCGCCATGTTTAATAAACCCGCCGTATACTGAGGAAGACAGAATAGCGAATGTTCTGATTTTACTTCACTGCACGAATTGCCTGTCGTGATTGTGCCTCGAGTTTGGCAGTGGTTTTTGGAAGGATGGGCTTTCGAATGGCCGTGAGGTTTCGGTAGTAGCAGCTTATTTAACTTGCTGGAACTATTCAGCATGATATCTTGGAAATACAGCGGGCGTGCCAGCGAATGTGTGGGAATTGCCGGACGCCTGCGCGGTAACTGGCCCTTGTACTGAGAGAAAATCGAACAAAATATTCGGTTATATAGAGCCAAATATATATATCCAGTTGCCCTTAACAAAATATATTGCTGAGCAAACAAAATTTTAAAAGCAACAAAATTACTCTTGTTCGTCTAACAAAATATATTATTTAATAAACAAAATCTCTGTCTTAAGCCAAAAAAAATTAGACTGTCAGCTAAATATTTTGTTGAATCAACTAAATATGTTTGTTTAGCTAATCATTTGACTGCCTTCACTTGAAAATACAGCTCGAGAGTTTGTTTCTATTTTTTTGCGACAATTAGGATATTAACCTTGTTTGTTAATACATCTATCGGTACTTAACAATCGTATAAACACATTAATAAAACAATACAACAAGAAACCGACAGTTAAAGTTGTAAAACTTGAAATATTTGTTTGCACACGTTGACAAACATTTGTGGTATATATATTTAAAAGCTTTCCAGCGTTATCATTTGTCACATTAGCCGAGATTACTAAGGCGTAGAGCTCAGACGTAGCTTATGTAGGTTCGGATCTTGGTCGAACTTAAAACATTTTTATATATCGGCCCAAACTGTTTATTGCCCTATACAATCAAATAATTTGGTTGCACCAAACCAATCTTATTTGATTCAACAAAACGTTTTTCTCAGTGTGGACGATGGCGCTATGCTGCAGTTCAGATCGGCTCGTCGAGGCCGGAATAATGTTTTCTAAAGGCTATTAAGGCCGTTACGACACACAACTTGTGACCTGAAGGTACTGTAGTAATCTTTATTCGCCTGATTACTCAACAGCCTGAGGATTCCCCAACTGGAAATTACAGTTAATTGGTTTGTTGCTGTATTTGCAAGTCCTACTGCATCCACTATTAATGGCGTGATCGCGTTTAAGGCATTTTTAAATAGAGGAGAATTTGGCAGGGTTACACGGATCCCGAGAAGGAGGCTATAAATATTTTAATACTACTAATTGCGTGAAATTTTTTTTATCATTGTACGTTTTTATTTTGTAGATGAAGAATTCACGTTTTATGATGTGTTGTGTCTTGGTAAAATAGCTCATGTAATTTGTCCTGTTTATACAGTGTAAGACACTAGGTATAGCCGACTGTTCCTATGAATCAAACATATGTGCCTCTTGGGAGAGTAGATAATGCAATAACTTATCGAAATGCTAATAAGTGAAAACTGTTTATAAATGTATTCTTTAAAAACGAACCTATGGTTCAGTCAATTATCCTCACTGTATCGTCGTAAAATTGAGCAATATGCAGATTTTAATTATTTACTTATTTATGTATTTCTAGTATATAATATGATTTTCACATATATTATTTTCCATTGGCACATTAATCATTTTAATTGGCATGTAATGTCGCTACTCATTCAAATTTCATTTTTATTTTATCGTAAACATATGTCTTTCCAATCTGTTATTTTAGTAATGTGTTTAGAAGGCTTTAGCATATGAGCAGTTATTGATACGTTGCCATGGTAACTAAGTGAGTGTTGAGTAATTCTACCTCTAGCTCTCTCGTGATTGGTCAGTTGTAGACGGCGTTCTTTAATTGCGTTTTTGAAGGGAATTTTTAGCCAACTTGGTGTTCAAAGGCAGGACGCTAGACCATGTGGGTTTGCCGAGTTCGAACCTGAAAACAGGCCATCTCGAAGGAAACGAAGAAGCGAGGCAAGTTTAAGGAAGAAGTAGGACAGTTTCGATCGCCGCCCGCCTAGATATTCAGGGTAATTTAGTTCGAACTACCGCGTGTGCTTATACGTGCCGGGACTATAATGGCACTACAGACTCAAGAGCCTGAATAGGGAAGCCCGCGATGAGAGGTCCTGCTGCATCAAAGTGGATGCGACTGCCGACAACGAGATCAACAGGAACGCCTAGATATTCGAGAATTCATTGTCTTCCAGAACTATTATTTTTTTTAAAGCAGAGGCGAAAATATTTTTTTTATCAAGTGGAGCTGACTTTAAATTATTTTAATTATGGACAACTTGGAAATTACAACATCACTCTTAAAACACTGAGCTATTCTAGAGGTAAGAAGTGAATCAATGAATTTATATTCTTGGAAGTTAGAATTTTTCTCAGTGCAAAGTCTAAAGTAAAATGGAACACCTCAGTCCCAAGAAATGCTAGTGTTGCTGAGGCCACACATAAAATCTAGCCTGCAAATTGATTACTTTAGTCCTGTCATATTTCATCTGATTGAAAGGAAACTAATTAAATTCCATATTTTTCTGACCACGTTTCTGCTGAATAATCACTTCAAGTAGCAGTAGATATTTTCCTAGCAATATTTTTGGTATTCTGCAGTTCAATTTTTGTTGTGTTATTTGTGAGTGTTCTTCTGTCCCACGCTTAAGTTATTTACATCTATGTTACACGTAGCCTCGGTACAAGGACATAATTATCTCCACTCTTACATGTGCACATGTAGTGGTGTATGAGCCACCTAGCTGCACTACATAATAATCCACCCGGTATTATTATATTCGAAAATAACAATGATTTCACCTACACTTCACAAAATAAAATATTAGGAATAACGTAAACAAGACTACAGTGGTGCTTAAGAATTAGAACATTGATTATGATCACTAAGCTCTTTACATGAGAATGATTTGATTACCCATTCCCGTGTAGGTTATGTTTAGAACTTATACAAATATTTTTGTGATTTGGTCACTTCGTATTACGTACATCAGCCATTAAGTAAGTTTCAAAATACTGAAAAAATTAATACAAACGTAGTAAATACATTAACATTTCAGCACATAAAGGGGCCGTGGTGGATGAGCGATTAGACTGCTCGCCTCCCACCAAGGCGAACCTGGTTCAATATCCTTGGTGGGAGGCAAGCAGTCTAACAGCTCGGGGATATCCAGTTTCTTCTGGCCATGTCTGGGCTGTGGCTGAACGAGAAGTAACGAGGGATAAAAGTAAAAAACATTTACATTAACTAGAAAGTTGCCAGACTATGAAAGTAAAATTTAATTTGACCCTAATTTTCCCCTATTTGTTGTTTCCGCTCAATTTAGGGTAGGCCGTAGGTGCAAATTTCGAGATGGTCTTCATAGTAGTGATGGCGCTTGGTGCTGTTCACGAACATATATCAGAAAAAAAAAATTATTTTACTCAGCCTTTCGCTACTTGTAAATATAAACACTGCCATGTGACTTCTACGATTTAACTGTCAAATGCTTTGTTTACTGTTTTCAGCTGTTCAAAGAATATTGTCATATTTCAAAAGCCATTTTGTATGAATTATCACAATTTAGGCCTATAAGAATAGTTAGATCAGCTTTATGACTTTTTAACAATGTCTATATTGACTGTAGGTCTTACGGTTATTATTTTACATTGTTAACATATTTGTTATACACGACATAGCACATTACACATAATACACTTTATTAGCCACTACTGTGTTTAACGCTGTTAAGACTGCAGGGAAAGAACTAGTATTTAACCTCTTGTTGATGATATGTGTTGGGTTATTTCGTTAAAAGGACGGCCTCAGTTGGAACAAAAATTTAACGAAGGCGCAACCAGTCCAACTAAAATACTTAGTAAATTCAAAAACGCAAATCATGTCGCTTTTTTATACTTACTATTTTCTAGGTTTAATTATTTATTTACATTTTTCTGGCTGGGCTTAGTATTTTGTTGGGGTTGTGGCAAATATTCTAATCACAGAAACGTAAGCACGTTACACAATTGTGTTTCAAACACCTAGGGCAAGGTTACAGCGCTGTGATAAACAAACTGATGTGACTTCCAAACAATTAATTTCGTCATAACAACAGTTTACGGTTAAAATGTATAAATTTCGCAGTCCGTTATTTGCAATCAAGCGCATACTGTTCCAGCGTAACTTAATGGCAACAATACTCTTTCACACGCAGCGGTCACTACGTACGTTACAGTATATGTATTCCTGCCGTGGAAAAAAAAAAGAATTTATCACAACACCGTAACTTGCCTGGGTGGGTTTTAAAAATACGAGTAAAAATTTGACCCTTCATTTAGAAACACGCCAAGTCATGCATGATTGTCATATCAGTCGCCACTCCTGCCAACTTCGGATTTGTAACCGTCCCGCCATCACATCTAAATATGTTATAGGTATTCAAATAACCAAATCTCGTTTCAGTTATAAATTACAAATTCGGAAATCACTATGTTTGCTGAAGTAAGTATGGAATTTGCTGAAATTGAAAACATGTATATTTTTCTACTACTACTAGCTGTGCAAAACTTTCGGTTAAGTTGGTAACGATAGATGGACAGTAGTTCCATATCTTAACGTCGAATAAAAAATGTAAGGTAACTATTTGTGATAATTTAAATTATTTATTTCGCTTTCTGTTGTTTTAATGCATCGGTGTGTAAAAATTAGCAGGTTTCTAAAATAGTTACTTTTCTAATAATTTCACAGTTTCACTTGACCGACGCATGGATAACGTGATGAGGCCATGCTAACTTTACATAGAAGACGGAATAATACACAACGTGCATACAAGTAGATCTTAAGCAGGGCTTTCAAAAGTGTTGATTTTAACGTGAACAGCCTATAACTGTAAACTATTTCTTTCTAGCCGTTGCCAACACACCGCTGCCCTCGCTGTTTTTAATTCGTATATTTAATAAGAGATATACATTACAAGTTATAGTTTCATTTATTCAAGAATACACTACGTAAGTTAATCACAGTTTATATACACATATATATATACACTGTGATTAACTTAAGTATATATAAATATATTTGTGGTAGTCAGGTTATTGAAAAAATCTGTTTGACATGTTACTCCTAGGAGGATGTGGCCGCGAACACACATCACCAGTAAGATATCGGAAGAATAGAAACTCCGGTACTGGTTGGGTGACAAGAGTAAGAAGGCTTTCCTTTCGAATCAACTGGAAGGAACAGTCGGCAGGACACACGGCGATGAGCAACATATATATATATATATATATATATATATATATATATATATATATATATATATATATATATATATATATATATAAGGCGAGTGGTCGCAGGTTCGATGAAGAGACGTCCACTTTACCTGATACTCGGGTTTTTTTCCCCTTACCTGAACATAGCGTCTTCATCCCTACATCAACGCTGAATTAAACTGTACACCGTAAATAATAATGGGAAAATCCCCCTACAAGTGTAAGGAAATATTCGCAAACTTGTAGGGGAAACATGGCTTTACTTACAGGTAAGGTAAAATTACTCTGAAGTAAAATTCACGTACATGGTAGTGGAAAATCACATACATGGATAGAAAAATTACCTTGCGACGGGTGCATCTCTTCAGCCAGCTAACTGGGGAAAAAATAGGACGGAGGGGGGGGGAAGAAACAATCCTTTAACAAGCTGATGTTCACTGACTCTGTTAAGCTCTCATCGTGGTATAATAGATAGCGCATCGGCCTATTGTGATAGAGGACCATAGTTCGCGCGCCTCCACCAGCGAGTGTCGAGGATTCTTGTGTTGAGGTTTTGTCAGAGGATATGGGTAAAAAAATTATTAACAGTACTAGTACCACCGGGCATTTTTAATAAAATTTTATTATATAATATTGTTAATTTTCCCGT
The DNA here is from genome assembly GCA_029891345.1 of Dryococelus australis. Classification (NCBI taxonomy): domain Eukaryota; kingdom Metazoa; phylum Arthropoda; class Insecta; order Phasmatodea; family Phasmatidae; genus Dryococelus; species Dryococelus australis. The sequence continues at coordinate 302,672,780 of CM056995.1, read as the reverse complement.
GTGATTAGGAATTAGTACTTTACTTGTTATGTAAATTTACTCTACATTTAAGAGGAAATTTTACCTTACATGTAGAGGTAGTTAGCTTCCCCTTATATGTAAAGGAATTTTACGTCAATTTTTTACAGTGGCCATGGTTATTATTTTAAGAAAAACTGGTTTATGTTTCAACTGTCCTGTGCCTAAACAACAGCAATAACAACTGGAATTAATAAAACGATTCCATAACTATTCGTACTTAAAAATAACTTTGGTTCCGAATATATTTTGTGTTTTGAAGATATCCAGTGTTTCGCGGAGCGCCTTATGCGTGGTTTAGGCATCTGCCTGCGAGAGACATAAGTCCATTTTCAGTGTTGCCTAGTTCTTATTATCTCTGTCACGTAGTAAGCAGTATACCTTCACACAAATATATGCGGGCAAAAGCCAAAGGAAAACTGCAGACATGCTAGTAGGGCACTGAAGTCTAGTCTGCGGGGAAGTATTTTTACCAGAAACACGTGTCTGTATTAAAGCGTTTCCTTAAATTAATTTTGTTTACACCCATTGTTCCTTCCAGCCATTTCTCTTACTTTCTCCCTCTCTCATAACAAATTAAACATATTGGTTTTCTGTTAGCTAGCCGTAATAAAAAATACAGGCATGCTAAGATACACAAACACTGCAACGCTACAAGGCGACACACAAACAGCATAGGGTCATACCGCAAATAGACTCAAAAAATAATAATTATACTTCGTTCATGGTTGCTTCCAACATTTCTGTGGCCCTGCTAAAGTTCTACTTCCATGATATTCCTCCACCTCATGCAAACAAAGCTTAACCAATTCTAGGGAATTACACCAAATCGACAACGCGCCGCATTCGTGTGCACTCAGTTTAATAATATTTTGCCTAAGAACTATTTCTTACTAAGCAATACCAACACACCTATTTTCTCCCCGATTTTATTCAGGTTAATTGTAAATGACATATTACAATTAATAAATAAAATATAAGTAAAAAGTCAATTGAACCTAAAATAAGGTACTTATAAATCAACACAAGTATAAAATATCTGTGGAACATGATATATTTAGGGAACAGCCTAACACGCCATACATGGGGCGATTGTTCAAAGGTTTGATTTTAAAAGTGTGAAGAAACCCTGCAACTATACATAGTATAAAATAAAGTCGCCTGGCCGCGTGTGTCTGTGTAGATAGACTACGTGATGGATTTTGATGCGGTTTACACCATAATTTAGATAATTTCTTAAGGGAGGTTTAGGTATATAATACATTTATATTTAATGTAAGGATAGTAGAGTGATGCCGACGTTTTTCTAATCAAGTCGGAAAAAGCCGCTTTTCGGACGTTTACATGGCTTACGCTGATTAAACTATAAGATATACACCCAATTAATACTCTACAGAAATGCATATCTCAAAAAGATATGCAAAAAAAGTCCACGATAGCATATGTTCATCTTTTAAGGATGGCCCACAGTAACAATTTTTGCCTTTTAAAGTTCACTTATGAAGACTTTTTGAACAACGCAGTATTAATCGCATTTAGTGTATATACTTGTTATAAACCTAAAAAATGCCACATTTGTAAATCGCGCACGAGCGAGGCCGGGGCGGGTCGCTAGTAAACTATATATTTTATGCATCAAGGCTAATGACTTAATTTAATTGATTAAGAACCATGTCTCCAAGCGTCCATGATGGCAAAGTGACATGGTGATAAAGCAGCGACCGAATGCAAATGCCGGGGAAATGGGACGTCGTTGACGAAACCCGCTGGCGCCGGCAACGTCCGCCCCGTTTTCACATGTGACATGACGGAAATAAAAAATCGCGATCACTGCTGAAGTGACGAGAACTGCATCTGACTTAGAGCCGAAAAACTGAAAATATTGTTAGCATTGGTTACTTTATGTCCATAGCATACAACAATACCACTGAGAGGACTTCTGTTAGGCGTTGTTAGGGCACGTCGGTTCAATTATGCACTGAGTAGAATAATTATAATAAAGTGTGTATTTTATAGTTTGTATTATCATCACGTTTTTCAATTAAAAGCGGCGGGTAAAATTAAAATAATTAAAATATATATTTTATTATTTTATTGAACTACTGTACTTAATGGAGAACTAATCCCCTTTTATAAAAGTATACCAAATAGTTTCCTCAGTTCATTCATTTCGTTTTCACTAAGCCAAGTTTCATTAAGGCAGCAACAGTTCTAATGAAAATGGGCATCGCGGAATGAATAATTAATTATTTCTCGGATGGGGTTTCCTGGTGAAGCGAAAGGTCAGTAATAATTTATAAATGCGCATCAGAAAGTCATTCATGAGCTTCCAAAACAAAAATAAATATAAATAAAAACAGCGTAAAACACCTCTTCGTTGTATGTGAACTGTGTGTTCATTTTCAGGTCACTTGCAGTGCGTTTGCTTATTTATGATGAAAGGCAATATTTATTTCACGCACTTTTAAAAAATTTAGTAGAATGCTTCTGGAACTTAATGAAGGTCCATCTCTTCTACTCAGAAAAGAATGTGTTCGTGGTTTAAGGCTTAAAAAATTCAATATTGTTCTGACGAAGTTTTAATTACTTGTTAAGCCAAGTAAGCTCAATTTCAACCCTTTCAGCCTGTTTACTCTACAATAAAGAATCACGGACAATGTCTATGCGTATGGTCCGAACACAAAACTCTTCCAGCGCGTAAAGAATCCTTCTCGGTAATCATATTACAAGGTTGGTAGGCATTTATGTTAGTGGTAGCCATGCTTGCACGGGGCTTCGTTTTCAAAAGTCTAAAATGTAGAGAGCGTGTACATTATAAGCAAAAATAAAATCTCAATTGTTCGTAAATATTTAATTCCGTTCTATTTCACAGAATAAAACAAAAAGGATAAACGTAAAAGTATACAAAAATATACAATTATTTTCATTTTATATTAATAAAAAGAACATTTGGAGCTTATAGTTTCTTTCAGAAACCATATAATTGCTACTAATTAATAATATAACCGAAATAACTGTTTAAATCTCATTTACAACAGAGGTACTGCGTTTATTTCCAGTTGTTTATGAGTTTATTTTTTCCAAGAGAACTACTTTTAATTATGTTTTAGTATTTGGATTAATTTATAAGTAAGAAAAAATGTTAAAATACGACAAAAGCAAGCCCGCGAAGGAACGTTTCTGTAATTTAGCTTAATACCTGATTTTAATTTGCTACGAAAGCTTCAGTGACCCATTGTCTCGTAGTCAAAGGTGTTTTCAGATTAACCTCTATTATAAATGATTCACAGAACACTTAATAAATTACATGAAGTTACACCAATGTATTTTATTTTTACTAAACCAGGTATTTGACTTCGTGTGGAGCAACCTTTAGTTTTATTATTTCCTGAATACAGTAATTGTCTTAAGAAATTTTAAAAATTTCTCTTCCTAAAATTCTTCTCTTAAAATGAATTTAACAATTTTTCAAGTAATTCCTTGGGGGAAAAAAATCATTTTTGCCGGAACTGGATGTACAAGATTTTTTTGAACCCCCGGTAAAAAAAAAACGCTGTATTATGATTTCTTATGCAAAGTAAGATAGCAAATATAATACGTTCTTGTGGAATTGATAAGGATTGTGAAGGTGTCTGTGAGCCACCGAATATCGATGTTTCACACGATTTACTTTCAAAATATAAGAGATTATGCAAGATGAAAAATTAATTGCTAATGATATTTTCGTGCACTGAAATATGAAATCTGTGGAACTTTTTGTGGGTGACATAATTCTACCCATTTTCTTCTTTATCGTGGTGAGAATTAATGGTACCAAATTCTTTCCTACAAAGTTGTGGATTTTTAGGCATGATTTTGTTTAAAACTCACAGCGGAAGAGATTTTGAGAAAACGCATGCGAAGTTTGAGATGGTACTTTTACAATAGTGAGAAAGATGAACACTAAGTTGGGCTTTCAAACGTATTCACGTAACTAGACCATCAAACTTCTGGTGTAGGTTAATCGAGAAAAAATAAGTTGAAAATATATATAGACCTACGACATATGGTATAAAATGAATTCTACGGGAGGTACACGTTTTTGAAGTTGTAGTAGAAGAAAAAATTTATTATAGTACCACTGCAATGTCTCTCTCTCTCGCTCTCTCTCTCTCTCTCTCTCTCTCGCTCTGAAATCCTCCCCGTCCTTTAATAGCTGCAACAGTGTGTTATTGGGTATTGTGCGTGCCCCGCCTGCCAAGTATTGGTAAATATTATTTTGAAAGTAAAACACGAATTACTCGAAAATAGGGAGGTTTAGGGTATTTACACAAGGTGACATTTTTGTTAAGTGTGAAATGAGGGTTAGTAATCCATTTTTGAAATTCCGAATATGCTACCTTGTCATGGATGTTAGTTGGAAATAGGGGTAGTAACAGTTATTATTTACATGAAATAATTTGATGTCAGCGACAAGTGGTGTGGGGTTTGAAGATCTTTGTTCAGTTAACCATTATCCAGACAATCAGTATTCAGTTTTCAAATATCCAATATTTGCAATAAACAAGTGTTCCAGGCCCAACTTCAAAGATGTGTACGACCCTCAGTATTCACCTTAGACCACAGGTTGTTTATATATGTTTAAATTATTTTTTCGTGATTAACCTACAGCCGAAGTTTGTAGGTCGAATTTAGATACATCCTGTATTTTGTGTTCGAAAGAGAACACATATTGGTGTCTATGGCAACTTATGCTGTGCGCATGCAGTGGAGCAGGAAACGATGCATGGCAAAGGCTTTATCTTTTTTTTTATCCCCGCGTATACGTCTGTGCAGAACGTAGAGATAAAGGGAGAAGGGGTTGAGGGTAGCTGCTAACGGGCGGTGTTTTGATAGTGCAGACAGGAGCTCATGGATGTCCCATTGATTGCCGGTGCACTGGGCCAGGGGGGGGGGGATGGGAGGCAGGACGTACATTCGACGAATACAGACGACGAACAAATAATGCGTCACTATTGTCGCCCGTAAACGCAACAACGAACCCTAAGCGGCAGAAAAGTGCACGGGTGGTTGATTCGTCGGGAAACCGTGTCACTACCCCCCTCCCCTCCCTTCACACACACCACAACTCCCTCTCTTAAATCAGCGCATGTCGTCCACGGTCTTTATGAGTCGGCGGAACAACAGTGAGCATGCCGGTAGGCTCGCATGGCTTAACCTCCTTCCTTCCGGGATATTTTAACTGTTAGTCGTAGCGTTTAACATTTCCCGTTCGCTGCAGCGGGTATCTGGGTGATACGCAAACGTAACTTGAGCTAGCGTCCATGCGTTATGGGCGTGAGTCATTTGGCACATGAAAAAATAATTTCATTTGAAGATTGCTATTATTTTCTTTCACATATTCATTAAACTATAGTGATTTAATAATAATACACCTGCAACTGTAGTTTTATCACAATCTCAATTTGCAGAGTCAGTCATCGAAATATTTGTCAAATTTTAGTTGGGTATATTCACGCCAGAACTGTCATATCGAAATATTAAGTTGAGGTTCACTCGTGCTTCAAGCCTATAACCTCCTGTTACGGATGTTAACGCATTCGGAACCTCAACCACAGAAGCCATTTTTGTCATTATGATACATCTAAGTTCTCTTGGATCTTACTAAAATAATACAGAACATTATAAGAGTTTTCTGTTTAAAACATAACTTGGGTAACCTATTAAAAAAGAAAATGGATGCATTATTATTAAGTAAAGCACTAAAGCCTATTGCGGCGATCCAGTCAAATTTGAAAGCGTTATGTTAAATGTAGTTTCCGGACGTTTTCATCGTACTTAGTAAATACCAGATCTCAAAGCAATCTTGAGACACTCGTAATTTTGAATATATTCATACGTTAGCATCTATGTTCGCTGGAGAATAGACAAAACATCCGTCGCCGCATAATTCCTAAAATTTGGATGTTAAAATATGAAGTGGACTGCTTTATTTAAATATGCGTTTCTACAAAAAAAAACTTTAAATACTAATACTAATTCCTTTGTAATGGATGCTACTTTAAGATAACATGCTGTTTTCGTTCTTTATAAGTTTCTTCTGTTACACTCGATTCATGCAAAAATAATATGCTCTGTTTTGGATCTAGTTCCTTGTGGCCCAACACAAAAGTAGAATGTAAATGAGAATTCTGGACCATTGATCATGAAAGAGAAGAGAAGAGCTGATCGGCCGAGTTTCAATGCTTTGTCATTCCGGTCAGGTGTTGGCCATGTTTTCTGGCGGACTCTCGCCACCTCAACATCCACTACAACTTCTCTTCTCAATCTCGGCCAGATCTCGCCCCACAAGAAATTTTTAAAAGGAAGGGATGGGAAGTATTAATTTAAAAAAATCAAGGGAAAACACATTTGACTCAAATTCAGCCTTCGTAGGTTGGTAGGAGTGTAAAACGAATGATATGAAAATTGTTGTGTCATTGTGGCTTTAGATTTTTTTCTGCCAAATTACTGCTTAGCATTGTTTCCAACATACATAACAGTCCTGAAGCCGAAGATGTTGGTAGTACTTCACTACGCTCACTAATCAGTACAGAGGCGGAGATACTCTCCCCACCAAACATCTTACGATTCCGGCAGTGCTCAACTAATTCATAGCTATACCGCACAGCTTCTCCAACTCCAAAAAGCCTATCACCTCAGCATTTTGACACTGCACAGTTTTCTTCGTATTCCAGAACACTACGACTCTCCCGTGAGGTCAGTCATCTAAGAGCGTACCCAGGAGTTTCTTCCTTCATTCCTAAGAGCACATTAGTTCTTATACCTCATTCCTGACAGTAACTCCTCACTGTAACACTAAATACCAATTCCTCTCGCGATAAAGTTAAAGCCCCACATCGCCTTTACTTTAATTCTAGTAGCATCTCGCTCTTCGCAGCATAGTGTGGCATCAGTCATGGTGAGTGCGACATCTCGCTAACAGCGCGTCTACCCACAGAGAGTGCCTGAGGACGTCTACCTCCAACATCGGTAGTTGTCTCCCTTCGTAGTTGGGCAGTGTTTACTCTACCAGGCCCCGCCTCTGGGTATATATGCGGGCCCGACTCCCCTCCCCAAGAACCTCGTGCCTACAGCCCCTTGAAAAATGTCCGAGAACATCCCAGGTGAATCTAGTTCAGTCTAAACATTACATCATTCTCTACCAAAGCATTACATAAATCTCCGCTAATCGCGTACTAATAGCAAAGACACTTCTTGGTGCACAACACAATCCCCTATGTTTTTGAAGGCAGCAATTTGCAAAGCAGTATTGTTTTGCAGATAGGCTAAACTTCAAGGCGAACTTGCATTTTTTTTTGTGATTCCGTCAACACTTAGTCTGCCTGAACAGGATTATTTTCTGTCACTCTTTTTTAAGTCCTGGCACTGATTGCAAATTTACGTAAATACTTTCAGTATGTTGCCATAATAATACTCCACAAGAACGTGGAATCAAAACTGGAGACAGATAGAAAAAATTTTACGAGAACACTCCATCACAGTAGTATGTAGGTGACATTGACCTTGACTTGAGTTGACTTCGATCGTGGGTGACCACGAAGTTGAATATTAGAGAAAAATAGCAACAAATTCGGGAAAATCGCAAAAAAAAAAAAAAAATCGAAATGTAAGAGATTAGATTCTCGTAAAGATAGCAGAGCACGCATACTACCAATATGGTGACCAGAAGACAACTGAAACTGCACCCCTATATTCCATTGGCTATTTATTCAGCCCTCACCATCCCCCACACACACCTCCAACGACTCAATGGCTTTTTATTACACCGAGCCCCTCTCCCCTCAAACCCTCCCGTCATTTATCCACTGCAGCTCGACTACCACTAGACTGTGCTAGTGATTAATGATGATGTCTCATTGATCACTCTTGAATGACTGTTGGTCACGTGATATCTTGACCTCTACAGATAAGTGATGTTTTCAAAATCACGACACATCACAGTTCTATGTCTGATGCGAGGACGAAACATTGTTCTCTATTGTCTGACCTTGTTATCATTCAATCTGGTAAGTTATTTTTTTTTTGTTAGAGCCTTTCATACAGCCAGCAGATCGCTGGCTATTGTCGGCCGTGCTTGTAATTGCACATGCATATTTTCACCCCAAAGTAAACAATATGCATAAATTTCAAGTACAGTTCGTACCAGCAAGCTATTAGAGTGTAGAGATCAAGATGAAGCGTTCGTTTAATAGTGCATCTGCGACCAGCATCCCGACTTCGTCATTAGCGGTAATGACCGACGATGTAATTCGCAAACCAGTATGGTTAGGCCCTTTAAACATGGAATGCACGATGCCAGCTCGGGTGATAGACAGTCTTATCCTCCATGCTCTTCTTGGCCATCAATCCTCCATTACATCAGTGTTTCAACCTCACAATCAATCTTTCGATGTTTCAATTAACTTTTCAGTCTTGCACTCTATCAATCCATACATCCAATCCATACACATAGAAAACCATTTATTCACAGACTGTCTCCAAATTTGTACTTGGTAACCGCAATTGTTACGTGTCTGTAAATGCCTGGTAAGATGCAAGTATTTGTGATGAACATACATGATGTATGGTTATGTGCAAAACATTTGTTGGATATATAATTCATTGCGATTGTTGCATGATTTTCTCGGTACTACAATATGTATAATTACCACAGGAGTTTTAATTATATATCACGTTGTATTTTTACCTGCGATATGATTGGACTCTCTAGGGAATTGAACCTGTGATACCATATTCTCAAGGACAGTGCACTGTCTACAGCACCATCAGTGTACATGAGTTATTTCCTACAAAATTTCAGTAGCATATGTAAAAAGTAAGTATATTTTGTAAAGCGTGGTGTAATTACAATAACTGTAAGTGACGAGTTGCTTTCTTGGTCGGTGATGTATACCATGCATGGAAAGGCAGGATAGTCATTGTGGTTTGTGCTTCTGTTGAGTTCACATCGATAGCTACGAGATGCACTCGGGATTTCCAGGTCTTCTGTGTATAAAACAGATATACCGGGATTTTTTTATGGAAACTCTCTTCTCTGCATGTTTTGGGTCTTCTAAAAGCAGAGTACATAAATAGTTTAAATGTACTGTCGGTGTCAAACGTCTTGAAGGGTGGACTCCCTATTCCTAGCTTATCCCCTCTCCACCGGTGCGCGTCTCTTAGACTGACCTTCGGGTTTCCCTACTCCCTCGAAACATACTGCCCGTTCCACAAACATTTGAATGCCAGCTCGGAACTGAAAAATACTCGCACGTCACACAAATGGCGTGAGTTACCGACTTCAAATAAAAACGCTGCTAGCCGCTTTTTTCAGCATAAGTAAGCCTAGTGACGATAAAAATGATTACATTATTGTTATTAATACAACCATCAAATAAGTTTTGATAACATTCACACCAAAAATGGAAATTTTTACAAACTATGTAACTAGGAGAGATAGCGTATTTTTTTCCACATAAGCATATTTAATATGATTAGCAAAAACGGTCAAATGTATAAACAATATATACCATTTAAATTGTAAATAATATGTAAACATCTCAAAACATGATTTTTGTTCAAAGATACTATGAAAGTAAAAAGCATTGAACAAAGAAAAATAACACATTTTACTTTTTACCAAACACAAAAAATAAAACTAATTACAAACACGTTTGTAATAATTGTTCTACAAACGCAATACCGCACAAAAGTTTATAATAAGATTCTTTAAAATTAACATAAATGTTACTGCACTATGCGTATTTAAAAATCCTGATTCAATGTTTATGTACAAGCATTCAGGAAAATGAAATGAATCAAAAATATTGAAAGAACGTGTAGCGATCCCCTTACTATTGACGTCAAATGAAAATACCCAGGATATATTACGACTACTATGGTAGTTTCACAGACATGGATGACATATGTTACAAAAACACCAGTCTGAAAAGCTGTTTTCTTCTATGTTCAAGAGTTCCAGAATAATATTTGTAATGCGTGAGATGTATTTGAAATGCCATTCCGCCCTAGTCTGAAGTGTCATATATTTTCCTATGAAATCATACAGCGAACACGTGGCGTAATTTCTTAGTAAAACGTGTATTTCAAACACTCTGCGACGCAGTTCGTGCATCAGGTAGGCGGACGCCTTAAAGTAGAAAAAGTTATATGCGAATTAATGGTTTAGTTATAACTGCAGGAGGTTCAATAAGTGGTTTTAAATATATAAAAATATCGTAAAGTGAGTGAACCCATAGGCCGAAGTATTACCTGATGTATTTCAAACCTTTTAAGCAAGTTCATTAGTTTCTTATATTCGAATGAGTTTAGCTTTGCAGATAGAGCATCAAATATCATCGTAACAACTGTAGTTAATATCTTTAAAAACATTTAGAATTTATGTCTTGATAAACATTTCTACTACAATATAATATGAAAGCAATTCACAAAAATTATACATATTTTTAATTTGTTCCATAATAACAAGTGATAAAAAGCGACAGCGAATTAAAGCAGTTAATGAATTGGAAAAAAAGTTTTTGACTAGATTAAGTATTGGCAGACCTAGATTACAGTTTTTCATCAATGTGGACTGACAGCGTTAGGTTTCCAGCTGCGTCCCGAAGGTGGGTGAAAAGATATTTGCGTAAATGCTAAATCAAAGAGTAAGAATTATCTCTGCCTTCGAAGTCGTTCGATAGAATAGTTGCTCATGCCTATATAATTAGCTGCTCTTTCTGTTTCTTTATTTAGAGGGACAAGAGAGCATTTATTTTTCGCTTCTTCATCGCACACACTAATGACACTAATTATAATATCTCTTTCCTTGCTGTGCAAGACTCTGTTAAATCTTTTCGATCGCGTGCCACACTCCGTTGTCAACAACTCCTGCTCTGGAGGAAACGCAACCAACATATTTGGAACGCACGTAGTGTAGGAAGAAAGGGAGGGCAGCCTCTTCTTCCGCCCCTTCCACCCCTGGCAAGGGGCTTACCACACCCCCGCGCAAAGAACCATCAAGACTTCTGGAAGCGACAGTATGTGTGTTGCGATGCCTCCTTACTCGTCATTATAAAGTTTGTACATTTAATAATATTTATAATATTGATACAAATTTGTGGCGGGCGATTCAAGTCTAATTCGTTGATAATTTGCTTGAAGTTTTAGCACTTTAAATGGCACGTATTTAAATAAGAAGTATAACTGAAATCCTCTCAAGAAGGAAAGCGCATGTGTGATTCGGCTGGTCTGCCGTCCTGGTGCCTGACGCGTCTCTCTCGACTAGTGTTATGTGCCATTCATTCAACTTGCCGAGACCTGCACGGTGCTCACGCCACCAGCAGACCATCTGGGCTGCCTTGAGGATTCCCAAAATGTTAGTAGATCCCACAACGTCGGACACGTAGAGCGCGTTCTGCTGCTAGTGAGAGCGACTCTTAACAGCGAGGTCTTGAGAGCCGATTAGGGTAATTGAAGTGAATATGGAGCAGCGCCGGAATTAAGGGGCGGGGGAAAGGAAATATCCCCAAGAAAACCTGCCGACCAATGGCATCGTCCGCCACGATTCCCACTTGCGGAAATCCGATGACCCGGCCGCGGATTGAACCCGGTTCGCCTTGGTGGGAGGCGAGCGTGCTAATCGCTCAGCCACCGTGTCCCCTGCTACTAGTGCTGTGAGTGTTGGCTCTACTCTGAATTTGTTGGTTTCGTTTTAATTGGTTCTTACAGAAGTCGTCTGCTATTCTGTTGCATACAGTATCTTAGACTTGTGTAATATGTGATTGCAAATGGTAGTGAAGTGTTTATAACTATTTTGATTTACAATTGTTTTTGCATCAGTTTGCATCACCGTGTAGCAGTGTCGTCTCTCTTGCGCGACTAATAGTTTAAATGTGTGTTGTTTTGTAGCAAGCTAAGGAACACGTATTTACAAGTCGCGTAATGTGTATTGCACTTCGCAAATTGTAGAAATTTTTTTGAGGTTGGTAGTTTCCAACATATGTTCTTTTCATTTCCTCGAGAATTACAGTTATTTACCAAATTTATTGGTGCACTGGTAATGTTGGTATCACTATTACGGCGTGAAGAACTAACGTGTATTTTTTATAGTAACCTGACAGATTTTTCATGTACAGGATAGTTTCATATCTTGTAGATGCGGTTCCCGCAACCCTCTTGTTAGACCGACGGTGTTTATTTATATTGACTCGTACATGTTTTAATGTAACCAGTGACTACCTACATCTTGCTCCAGTGCAGTTGTATACACTTTTACTTTTCCGATGGATAGGTGGTTGTTGCTAAGGATTACCCATGCTGGGAAGATCTCGGTAAGCTGAGCCTCATGTCAGTATGACTGTGTTTATTTATATGTATTTATTATGCTGTAACCCTCCCCGACTATATACATTTTGCTTGTAGTGTGATTGTGTATACTTAAACTTTTTCGTGTATGGATGGTAGTTGCATGTTATCCGAGCTAACATTTATGTATATATACATATATAACACTTGCAGTAGCAGACTACGAACATGGTGGTGGGTAATTGACGAGTGCGCGCGTACCAGCACGTACATGTGCTATTTCAGGCTACCCTGCACTCCTACATACATTAATAACAACTAATTGCTACTACGACATGCTGGCAATGCCACATTTCTTTACATATATGGCTGACTGTTATGTGCTATCCGAACCTAAATGGTTCAGAAATGATGCCCTGCTATGCTTATAACAGGGCTTAAGGCCCTAATTATCCTTATCGCATTGATTGCATCCAGGAATTATACCACTGATATGATTTTGATGGTCGTGGCTTTCTCGGATAGGAAACGACCGGCATCAATGCTTATGGGATTAATACATAATTAACCTTACTGCCCTGTTCTATGTTGGGAGTGATATGTATGATTTAAATTTAATGATTATGGCTTTAGCAGATGGGCAATAGTTGTCAACTATGCATATAAGGCACATTATGGCCTACTGGCCCTGTCACCAGTGTTATATCGTAAACGATGTTTGTGATATGAACTTAGTAATTGTACCTTCTATGGATGGTAAATGGTGAGCGACTATGCTTATACAAGGGCTTAAGGTGTAATTGACCTTGTCGTGCTACTCGTCTTCGGAGGCGATGCCTATGATATGAATTTGGGTCTATAGCTTCGGCAGATGGGAAATGTGGGTCGACTGTGCTTATAAGAGATCATAAGGTGTACTTGACCCCTGTGGTCCTTTTTGTCATTGAGGACGATGTCTATGATATGAATATAGAGACTATATCTGAAAGAGTTCAAAAATTACAGCCAAGTATACTTATACGAAGGCTTCAGACATAATTTTCTCTACTCCCCTATTTAGCATCAAGGGTGATGCCTACATTATGAATTTGACGACTATATTTTTAATGGTTTGGAAATGGTGGACAAAAATGCTTATAAGAGGGCTTATGGCCTAATTGTCATTTCAACCCTATTCGATATCAGGGGATATGTATATGATATGAATTTGACGACTATGTCTTAAACAGCTCGGAAATTACAGCCAACTATTCTTATAAGTGGGCTTAGGGCATACTTGATAGTGCAGTCCTTTCGTCGTCAGGGGTGATTCCTGTGTTATGAATTTGGTGACTGTATCTTAAACAGTTCGAAAATTACATACAACTATACTTATAAGTGAACTAAGGGCATACTTGACCTGGCAGATATTTTAGTCACCATCGGGGGGTGCCTATGTTACGGTACAATTTAAACAGTTTGGAAATGCTTCCCAACTTTGCTTAAACATGTTCTTAATACGTAATTTACTACATCACTATTTGTCATAAAGGATCTTGCCTATGTTATGAATTTGGTGGCTGTATCTTAAACAGTTCGGATATGACAGCCAACTATGCTTATATGTGGGCTTAAGGCATAATTGACTATACCACTCTATTTGTCATAAGGGGTGATGCCTATGTTATGAATTTTGTGACTATATCTTAAAGAGTTTGGAAATGATGGCAAACTATGCTTACAAAAGGGCTTAAGGCCTGCTATGTCCTATCACCTTCATGCTACCCTCTAGCTGGCATGAATGGTATTTTGGTGGCGGAAATCCAAGATGATGGGGTTACGAAGGCAAGGTGGCGGGATGTGATTGCCATATGCGCGATTAGCATAAGTGGTATTAAAATATGTAAATTAGTGTATATCTGTGAATGGTTGGTGTTGCTGTCTTAAGCATATACATACTTGATATAGGAAGTCGAATATATGCTTGTAACAAGGCTGAGCATGAAGTTGCACGTCAGGGCAATGAACTCGAACATTCTTCAGACAAGCATGTATTGTTTGTAAATGATTGCACAATCCGGCTGGCATTTGCACAATTTCCGCCGAATTCCACCGGAGTGAGCAAGTGCCAGCCGCATTGTGCAAAACACATTTTTTACTGGAAATTTTACGGTTTTCATGGGAATTAGGGAAATTTCAGGGGAAGAAAGGGAAATGTTAGGTATTTTAAGAGGAAATGGCTAATTTTATGAGAAAAGCGATAAAAGGGATGTCCAAGATGGCCGTCGTGTCTCCCCGGCTCTGCAGCTACCAAGCCCCTGGCGCAGAACAAACATTTTCGTACTACTAATTTAATGTTAGCTGTACCAAACGAAAGAAGTCTGGTTAAAATATTTCATAATAGTTCTCTTTAATTATTCAGTAGTTGCTTTAAATGAAAATAAATTGTAAGTAAGTGAGATACCTTAAGTGTTTAGCAGCTGGTGTGTGTGTGTGTGTGTGTATATATATATATATATATATATATATATATATATATATATATATTATATATATATATGAACAAATTGAGTAGATAATTGTTTTCTAATTTTTCATTGTCTGCAAGACTGCTGATGTTCAAAACGCACGAGTATTAGGTCACGGTAATCCTGTTTTCAAACTATACGAGAAGGAACAATTGTTAAGACAGCTTTCGTTTCAGAATGTTGCCATCTACTGAATCAAGCGTAAAATATCCAACTAGAAATAGTTCGTAACAGTGCTAAAAGATTTAACTTCGCATCAAATAGGAAAATGAATACATCATTTCTAGACTGACATTGATTTATAAGGTTATAATTAGATTTGATTTCTCTGTATATAAAAGAAACGTATCAGAGAGATGTTTTGAAAGGTTGCCACTATAACGTAAATTCAAAATGATAATCAAAATGCTGTATTTGGATGGGTCACAAGCCTTTATCGTGTTGAAAGATTTTGTTAAATCACACAGATATTGGGCGTCTTTGCCAGTCAAGGTGTGAAGAATGTTAGAAGACCTTTTGTCATTTTCTTTTTCAGATGTTAATAAGTCCACAAGGTCATTGTGTTAACCTTATTTATCTGTTCTTTTTTTCATACACACTTAAGTAAATTGAGATATGATTTAAATGGTGATTGTAGTCACTGTGTTTACCATTGGACGTAAAAAGTACTGTAGATGACACTACGCGATGACGACATGATAGGTTTCGCCAGCATTTCTGAGGCAGTTCCGTGTTACCTCACCCGGCACAAGGTGTATTTGCATTATTGTTTCAGATTTCCCGTGGCGCCATCGTGCACCTAGCAAATTAAGTGTAGGGACTCCACCTACCTGGCGTTGAAGTGTGTTTAAAATCCGGCGAGTTTTTTTTTTCTCGAAACTATTAGACGTGTGCAGAATGTGCTGATCTGCGAAAAGAACATACACTTCAGACAATGCCTATTGATAACGTTCAAGATGTCATGCATATTAGAAACATAATTTCGGAGCTCTACGACATAGTAAAAATAAACGGATTTATGACAGCGTTATATCGCAAAATATTCGGGCCAGATACGTACGATAATACTGGAGGATTATGCATTAAATCTTGCTACAGACTTTAAACCAATGAAATGATAGGGCCGGGTCGCCTCTTAGAGCACGATAGGTATAATTCGTTCGCGGCAAAGAAGTGAGCACTTTTTAAAGCCCTCACAACAGGAATAAAAGCAAATAAATGTATTTTATTATAGCTCCTGATGATAAATTTTGAGAGTGGTGAAATCTATACACTTCATTTATTAGTTATATGAAAATTGTTATACTAACAAGTAACGGAAAGACAAAATTGGTTGGAAAGCAAAATTGAGAAGGGCCTTAAATAGTGCTCACTTTACCGTGAACAGTCTATACATGGGGCACGACGAGTACACTGCATGCCAGTTCAGAGGCTTCCACATAGCGGCGATGGCGCACTTGGTGCACGTGGCAGTCTCACCTTTATTGCTCCCGCGATTCTTCAGTCATTTAGTAAAAAGAAAATAATATAGATTTCGAAGCTAAAATGTTAGGAAATGTTATATGTATAATACCTTATAAGCCATGAAATCTCGCAAAGATAATAAAGATAATATCCCAACACCACTTGCTCTCCCTATAACATGACTATAATTATGTGTCCGTTAAAAATATTTTAAATATGAAACTAAATATACACAGTCACACGATCGCAATCTACCATTGGAAACACTTTTTCTGGACATTTTGTAGAAATTTAAGAATAATTCCTTATAATCCGCGTTTCTTTAAAAAAAAATCACATTATGTATTTATAGCCAAATAATAATAAAATGTTTAATACAATGGTGGTCATTATGTAGTGCAATAATACTTTTTACATATTACTTTAAACATATAATTTCCAGCCCGACGTCTTCTTACATACTGAATTGAAAACATTTTGCAGGGACGTGCGAAGAGTTTTGCGGTCAAAGAAAACAATTTCACGTTCACCTGAAAGAAACTTTGGTAGAATTAACCACCCCTTCCCCCTAAAAAAAATATATTATTTTCTCTCCAGTCAGTGTAAACATAGATGTGAGAAACGCCGCGAGTATATGACGACTGGACGGAGATGAGCCTCGCTCTCGATGTTGCGTGTAGTGCCACGGTTCCCGCACTCGGCACATACCCGCAACCCTCGCGCCCTCTCTGCGCCCCACGCCAAGCCACGTGTTCGTCGCCATTCCGCCCCTGTGAGTGCAATAACTGTGCGCGGAGTGAGGAGAGGGAGAAACCCTCAGCCTTCTCAGGGCTGGTGATCGCTTCGCCGCCTCCAGATTCAGTGATCCACACTGCGACTGACGAGAGGCGTGGTTGGTGGAAGTGGTTTTGGTTCTGGAAAAAGGGAAAGGGGGGAGGGGGGAGGTATCACGCCAGCAACGAAGCCTGCCCTCCCCCCTCTTCGCGGCAGCCCGTAGAGGGAAAATAGGGTAGAGTGCGCGACCGAGTTACGTAGGAGCCACTCTCCGTGTTCCAAAATTGGACTGCTATTTCTGTCAATACGAATACCATAAACGATGGTGGGTAGGATTTGAGGCTAGTACACCGTTTAGTTAAACAATTGAATTTAGATGTTCGTATTTTCTTCCTAAAGACTTGTTAATGCAATTATGTTAATTTCGAGTTCATAGGAGTATTTAATTCACGTGAAAGGAGTTGTATTTAAAAATTAGAATATAAACAAACACGTTCATCACCAGTGACCATGGTAGGTCACGTAGGTCAGTGTACGGTACACGAACATCAGACGCCCGGTCGTCTCATGTCTGGCCCCGACGATTTTCCTGCATCGAAAACTACGTTTTCTTTTCCCCCCTAACTTGGATGATTATTTTCATCGCTGTTCGGCTGTGCTGGCTGGCCGGGGCGAATACGTGGAATGCCCGGCGTGGCTGGTGTCCGGACGACGGTTGACTTTGAGGTCCGATGTGGACCGACGCATGAACACCGACCACGAGTACAGCAGCATGACCACGCCGTCCGTTTGTAGAATAAAGACTAACCCTAGCTCCGGTGATGTGGGGCGCTACTTGCGTTGTCATGCCACTTTTTCCTTATTGACTCCGTTGGTGGGCCAATCCTAGATGATGCGACGTGGCCGGAAATGTTGGACCGGAAGTGTTTATTAATGAGTAATTCTGGAGCAATCTGTACCTTTCCCTTCCACATCTGTAGAAGAAGTTTATAAACCCTGGCTGGAGTCGAGTACGAGAGAAATCGGCTGTCGTCAACGGTCATAGGCACAATAAAAGATCAGTATACTGCAGACCCCTCAGGTATTTATCAAAAATTATAGTAAATACTTCTAAAATAGATTATGTTCACTTCACATTGGAGTGAAATTTTATCCGTTGTTTGAAAGTCATATTTAAGAGAGAATATTCCGCTTACTATTGTAGCGAAAGAGTTTTGGAGTTTTAGATGAAGGCTAATATTTTGGAGCGGGAACTTTATGGGGGTTTTAGATACTGTAATATTTGAATTCTCAAGGAAAAAAAAGAAGAATGTTATACAAATTTGTATTTATGCTCAATGTAGAGCGGAGATTTCGTAATTGTAACTTTTTAGTAAAAAATTATAATTTGTTTTGTAATCATTCAGACGTATTAATAATATACTTTTGCGCGAAAACAATGTTTCTTTACTTTTCCTTGGGATGGGTTAGTATTCATTTTATGCCCAACATAACTACTTATCTTGAAAATTGGCAGTTAATCTTCATGATTAGTAGTTTTGTCAGGGAAGAGAACACGAAAATAAATCTTTTGAAGGTTGTAGGAAATTACTGGCAGTTTGAGGTGCTGGCGTTGACATTTCGTGTGATTATCGGGATACTTGGGCCTATCTCTGTTCGCCAAGGAGATGAAAGAGCGGGTTTTCTCGTAATCACAAGCACAAGACGAAAATCCGTTATCTCATCTTTAGTGGCGGCCACGGTGGCTGAGCGGTAAGCCTGCCCGCTTCCCTCCCAAGGTGATCCGGGTTCAATACCCGGCCGGGTTACTCCAGATTTTCGCATGAAGGAATCGTGCCAGATGATGCCGTTGGTCGGCGGATTTTCTCGGGGATCTCTCGTTTACCTGCCTTCATTCCAACGCTGCTCCATTCTCATCTCGATCACCCTCATCAGCTCTCGAGACTTCGATTTTAAGAGCCGTCCAGATCTCGTCACTCTTCACTCACTCATCTTCATGTGTGGGTAATACCGTAGAGCGCATGTGGGTTGTGGGTGCATGCCAGCTGCGTTGTTATTAACTTCCGAGACCCAACATTGAACTCCTTTTCTCTTTGAATTTAAAAATGTCATATCAACGTGGGGTGGAGCAATGTTACATCACTCTTCGTATAAATAACGGTTTTGAAATATTAGTACAAATTTTTCTGGCCATGTTTTAAGACAGTCTATTCGCAATATATTCACAGTTCTTGAATCAAACATTTGAAACATTGCCATATATATGACGTGTCTGGCTACTTCCTAAATATGGTATGTATCACAAGCGTTTTATATTCCTGTTAACATTTAAGTATCTTCGTTTTGGTTAAGCCAACCTCCCGTGGCGCAGTCGAATGGTGCGCAACCGACCTGGGGTGCGGGAGGCTCTGGGTTCAAGTTAGGTTATAAGTTAGTGTAAGTCGCCCCCTGTTAAGTTTTCAAGCATAAAACCGGGGAACGTTAAAAAAAAGGCCCTTTGCAATACAATTAATTCCGGTTAATTGAGCTTTTACTTATATGTTATCAACCAATTGAAATTATTAATTTATTACTAATATGAACAAAAACAAGGTGAAAATAGGTGTGTTGGTAATGCCTAGTAAGAAATAGTTCTCATGAAAAATATTATTAGAGTAAATGTGCAAGAATGCGGTAGGTTGTCCCGTTGGTGTAATTTTCTAGACTTAGTTAAGCTTCGTTTGCATGAGGAGGAGGAATATCATGGAAGTACGACTTTAGCAGGGCTTCAGAAAAGTTGGAAGTAACCGTAGTATTTTATTACACACAAAAGCAAGAGAGTGTTAGAATAAATGTAAACAAACGTCCACGTGGCTGCTTGATCGCGTGCTTTCGACGCAGTTCCATAGGCAGACCTCGAGTAAATGTTCAAAACATGCATATAAGACAAATATCAGTGTATCTTATTATTGTTAATGGGCCCACTCGCTGCTTCTTTTAACGTAGTGAACGTCGACCCGCCTGCGCCTGTGAACTTCTTAGCCTGCCACACGGTAACATCATTATCCAGTATCTCTTTTCCATTCCATATGCAATCAAGTTGTTAAGCTAGGGTAGAATTCAACTTACGAAATTCTGTGGCCAAACTACGACTGCCCATAGACAAAGTTTGCCTTCACGTTTCATTGCAGGGGGAAAATAACAGTTGGTAAAAGTGACCGCCATATTGCGGAAAAAAATATCCTGTGAAATGCGCCAAGCTATTTTAATTTGGAAAGTGAACAAAATTGGGAAATTAAACAATGCCACTTCAAATTATCATAGTTCTTGTGCTGCGCTGCTAGAGTCATGTTTGATGTTTATAAAGAAATGGTTCACACTTTAGTAAAGCCAGCTAAACAGGTTCAAGTATGAAACTGAATAGATAATAATTGAAAAGATGTACAGTATTTAACACTGTAGCTTAATATTTAAATACTTGTTAACACAGGATATCTCCTGGATTGGGAGAAAACTAATGACGTTTTATCAACCCTTCGAAGTTACAATATACTATGGAATCAACTGAACAAATTAAGTGATCCCATTATCTAGGTAAACTTCATTAATACAATAATAAACAAAACAGTGTGTTGAGTTCTGAGATATTTCAGATTTTCGTTGTTTTTAATTGACAAAACCTGGTAATTATACGCTTACAAATACGAACTATTCTCCTTATTAAATTCACGAATTATTTATAGCTGTTCTCCGGATAGTTTT
This sequence comes from Dryococelus australis, assembly GCA_029891345.1. Lineage (NCBI taxonomy): Eukaryota > Metazoa > Arthropoda > Insecta > Phasmatodea > Phasmatidae > Dryococelus > Dryococelus australis. The sequence continues at coordinate 302,651,949 of CM056995.1, read as the reverse complement.
TTTTTCTGGCAAACATGTAAACCTATAGTGGTATCAGATAAGTGAAAAAGTATGTTTTTTTTTTTTTAATTTGTGGAAAACTCATAAGATTTATGGCTTTTCCAAGATGTAATTAAATTTTACGACAGAAAACGTTCCGCGAGATCAGTTCTGTTAAATACCCAATTTTAATGGAATTTCTCAGTTAACTACAAACCACTAAATGGACCCATGAACAACAACATAAAGGAAAAGGGCCAGTATAACCGTATAAAAGGAAGAAAAGGACTAAGGAACAGTGATTTATTCGGACACTGAACGACGCTAAAATAAGAAGAGAGCGCCCTGGCAAATGAGACAATAGACAGTAATGAAAGTGAGACAACCGAAATAAATGAGTAAACAGTCACACAGTTTTAGGAGCATACGATCTACCGCGTCCCCGGGCGAATGCATACTGTGGCATGGATGAAAGTGTACGTAGAAACACTCGATTTTCGCAATAAGTAATAAGACTAGTTGTATTTCACAACATTTAGGACCGAGTCACTTTAATGTTCATGTGGTTTTAAATGTCTTCCTGTGAACTACAGTCGTTTAGGGTCAGAGTAACGTAATTATGACATAACACGTCAAATAATAAAATGTCATACAGTAAAGATGCGTGACCAAATAAGCAAAGAAAGGATGCGATTGGTCGTATTATATTCAAGTATTTTAGCAAGCACAGAAAACTTTTCTCAGAAATCAGATGTCCCTTATTACGCAGTTAAAGTAATCTTAGCCCACACAATGACGTGCGCCAATAGGAAGCAAACTGCTTTCTGATAGGTGCACCAAAATAAATGGTCTTCGATTGGCCCAAGTGTCTACCCAATGGTAGATATTTTGTAATTCCTTTGATTTTCGATCATTTGATAACTAATGTACGGAATTTATTGTTTGATGCCTGTCAGAAAATAAAGGATTTTGTTTTATAGATTTACAGTCCATTCTGAGATTAGTAGTGTTGGTACTACGTTTTTTATAATTAAGTTTTGAGGTTCCCTATAATCTTAATCTGGAGTCAAAAAGACAATGAAGACAATATTATTTAATTCTGAGTATCATTCAAAACATCGTAGCTATTCAACTTACAAAAACCTTAATTCTATGCCGTCCTCATTTCGAAAACTTTGTCACGACATATACGCATTCTGCAGAGTATTTGCGCATCATTAAAACAAATGTTAAAATAAACAGGACCAATGTACTGGTGGTGCAGTAACATCTAGGACAAGCAGCGGAGGTGTGCGGCTCTGTGGCTCCGCCATTAGTCGCCCGGAGTGCTGCAAATTTGATTTTGTTTTTCTGAACTTAAAAAAAAAGGAGGAGGAGGGGGGTAGGATTCAACTGCTGGACCTCTGTCCTGCATACCAAGACATGTGGAGAAGTGAGATATTAAATGTCAATCCCAACAGTCATCATTAGGGATATATATTTAATTATTAGCCACAATCTTGGCTTAATGGTATGCTTGGCGGATCGATCGTCATTTATTTAATATATTTGTTGAAATAGTATCACATATGAGAAGGGGTTATTAGCATCAATATAATTTGCATGTCATACCACCACCAAGACCATCACAGGTATACAAGTGCAAAGCTGATAGTGGTTTAATATATCTGTTAAAAAGACATCTCAGATGAGAAAAGTATTTTTTAAGACTTTATATGATTATTAGCATATTACTAATCAGTTATTTGCATGTGAATACCTCCACATAGAACATGAAAGGTACACAAGTGCAAACATATTGAAAATATGGAGCAGTATTTATATACACAAACCAAACAAAATCTTTTAAAAAAAATATTGGTTCGCACATTACTCACGGTTAAGCCGGCAGGTGACATCAATGATGAAATAATGTTTCACAGACACACGAATTTTAAAAAGAAAATAATTAATTTTACATATTTACAATTAAACTTCAGGAGGCAGATTGACATCGAACAGACGCCACACACTTTCATGCAGGCATCGCACCTCCTCCAGAAGGAGAGCATAGTTTCTATCACACAGGATACGACTGGTATGTGTTGCTGCTGCCATCTCATCCCAGAAGAGTCAAACCTCGGCATGCAAGTCCCACAGAGTTACATCCTTTTCCTCTTCATCCACATCGTCCAACTCCTCGAGACGTCCTACTGATGCTATTGAGCCTGGTGTTTACTCACTCCAAGGCACTGGAGTCAGTACTCGTTCTGGTGGTAGGAAAGCCTCTGCTAGATACGGTGGAGGAGAAGAAGCTGTTGCTGGAGGCGGCGTCCATGCGATGTCCTCCCTCGAAGGCGAGGATGGCGTCCATTGTCGGTATGGCTTGCGATCAGGCGATCTGCTGCGCTTCCTCTCACGATAAAAACATGCTGGAATGAGTGGTGGAGCAGGAGGTATACATCTCCTCGGCGTTCTCTCGTCGTCGTAGACCCTGCTGGAGACTGGCAGCTGCCTCAGTTATTGCTCAAAGTCCTGGGTGTCTTCTTCCAGCATGGCACAAAACATGTCCACTTGCTTATGAATCACAAAGGAGAATGAGGAGTGTCCTCTGGTAGAGGGAGTATGTGAGCAGACCGCAAGGCCACAGGTCACAACATGTGTGTGCATCACAAGGACCAGTCGGTCAGCCGATGACGTAGACAGCCTGCAGATTCCGGAGCAAGCTGCGTGGATGAGACATTGGGCAAGAGAGGCGCCAGGAAAGCAGGCCAATCCCCAGGAGGTCGTGATGTGCCTTCCAGGCATCCTCGCCTGCCTCACCCCTCCCCCTCCCAGCGAATATCACAGGAGCTGTAGGAAACCTTATGTCTGCTTGTAGAATAATGGATTTTCCTTTTAAATCATAAGTGAATTACAATATATATATATATATATATATATGTGTGTGTGTGTGTGTGTGTTCATTCCTTTATACAGAGATATATGATTTTCGTACATAAATGTCCATTATTATTTATCGATAATTGATGATTCGGGAATCCAGCTATCCTGACTGGAATTGAAACCGAGCCACCTCACCAACAAGTTATTTCCTCAACACTTTCTCGACCAAATATGTGGGCGGATACTTGGTAACTTGAATTTCTTTGCTGTAGAAACCTGCTCTGATGGGTCTTCCTTCCATGTCCTCGAGATAGAATGTCCTTGGTTCATAATGTCGAATCTTGACAATCTTATACATTCCAGTGTTCCAGTTTGGTGTGAAACCTTTAGAAAATGTGCCCTTCACTCGTGATATTCTGTCATAGTCTCCTATCATCACCTTAAGCTTGCGAGTGTCCAATTTCTTCTTGTTCTTGAATATTACTGAGCTGTCCTTGACATCCACAGGTCTCATTTTCGTGGTCCGATGGACTTTGTGTTTATAGTTCGATACCAGACGAGGCAACATGTCCAGCCACTTGTAACTTCCTTGCAATGAGAATTTTTTCCACATTTCATTCTTCAAAGTCCGATTAAAGCATTCCACCATGTTCGCCTTCATACCACTATGTGTATAGTAGTGGTGTATCCTATGTTTAACCATCAGGGTCCGAAATGTAGGATTGTAGAATCTCTTCCGAAGTCCGTATGTAAATTCCTAGGGGGCCCTTTGTCTTACAAAACAGAGATCATTACATTTGACACATCTCTCATATTTTTAGTCTTTGTGGGCACTGCCCAAGCATACTTGCTGTAAAAGTCAATGACAGTCGTTAGAAAATTGAATCCCTTATTCGCACGTGCATAAGGTATAATTTCAACCAGATCTGTTTGATACAAGTCCCTCAAACCAAACACTACCACTTTGCGACATGGATAAATTCGTCTTGCAGGCTTGTGCAACTCACTGGCATTATTTGCACGATACATTCTATGTATCTGTCGTTACGCTATTCTTAGATGATGTTAGATATTTCATTACGGTGAGAATTACTCCCATCTCGATGTGAAGCAATTAGCAGACGTAATCTGTCGACAATTTCATTAACATCGTTCCAATAAATGTACTCAGGACACCGACCAGCTTATATATTTTTTTTTACTTAGATAGAGACCAGAACTAACTGCATCTCCAACATCAGGAAACATCTGTGAAATAATGTAAAATTTTGTATGTGTTTAATCCTTATATTCATTGCTGAGAGGATCGTTGTCCCTCAAGTGTGCGCTTGTAAGTTTCAGCAGTCGTTTATACTGCTGCAGAGCACTGCGAGAGTATCTGGCAGGGTTTTGTTTACACAGTAGTTCATAAAGTCCTGTAGCCGAACGGACCACGACATTTCCAACTCGTACATCATCATTTGGCAGGAAATATATTTGTTGATTCCCCAAGAACCACTTTTTATTTTGTTTGTATACACCATACGTTCTATCATTAATCGTGGATGTATATGATTTCAAATAATTATGAAGTGATGGACTTAGTTTCTCCTTCTGTTCTTTTCTTCGTTTCCATATAGACAGTGGCAGGTCGTCTTCATCTATAGTAGTACATTTATGTTTCTTCTAATACTTGGCTTCGATGTCCGGTATGGTCTTCACTTCTATGGCCGATGGAGGTGATGGTGCAGGTTTCATATTGCCGAATCGCTCAGTAATAGGTTTAAAGGCTTCTGCATTAGCCATGTCATGTTCCATTTTGACACAGTTGGCTAATAAATATTTTGTACGAATGTTTTTAATCACTTTGTGTAAGTCACTGACGACATCATCAGACATCGTACTGAATGCACACTATTTATGTTCCAGGTTTATAAAATCTTCTAGCGTGGTAGCGAGTTCGAAACAGAAGACAGAAGGTTTTCGATATTATCTATAGTATTTTCTAATGTTATCAGACGAGGCAATATCTTATCCAGAACAGCATCACTGCTAGTCTTAAATAGGTCTTCTATTCTTCCAAGTTTTCTGTCGATCAATGTTTCCACATCAGTAGGGACAACTCCGAGTTTAACAGCCGTATCATTTATGCTAGCTGTTGCATCATTACGTGTTCTTTCCAGTACACTCTGTATTAAAGTAATCGAGTCGGCATTCAGGAACTCAACATGAGTCTTGTTAACAGCATCTTTGTCTTATTTCGGATCAGCGACATTTTTAAGTTTCTTCCCCTCCGCACTGCAGTTTCCATCATCAGTAGGTGTTAAACAGCTTTCCATATTTCGTTTCAGGCCATTATGACCAAGTTTGGAAATGATGTAGCTCATCTCTCACTGATGATAAACTGATCAAATCCTAGTCTGTACCTCCTTTTTTAATTAGGGTAAAATACTTGACAATAACAAGGAAACAATGTGGCTGTCTCCAACAAAATGCACACATATTATTAAATTTTTCAAATGTCAAGTGTGTATTAACATGATCGGAATAAACATGGTGCAAGTTTAAATCATCCATATGGAACAAAACCAACATGTTTGCATTGTCACGTAATAATTGTTTTGGTATGCAGGAATACATTTGACAAAGGTAAAACGAATCCACTTCTACATGTCTATCCATGCAGAAAATATATTTGAATGCACGACTGTTTCTCACAAGCCACATCGTCGAAAATAAATATGGAGTTTGGTAAAGCTTCACTCGGTGGCACAACAGCTTCATTGTCGCTGTATGGAAAATAACCAAGTCCTTCTTCAGCCCATAGAATCATTCTAAGCCTTTGGTACTTTGGCTGTTGTAGAGATTTCGACTACAAGTACACGTTCTCGAACCGAAGACCATTGAGGTCCTCCAGCAAACTTAGCATCACACACTTTTCCCACAACCTGATGGTCCTGCGATGATACACCTCGCTGTATTCGGAAACAAAATTCCATTCCTCGATTCCTGAGAGATAGTTTCTTCTATAGCAAGAATATTTATGGGAAGAGTAACATCTTGCTTGACAATATGTATATTGACATTACTATCATGCGGAGCATGCGGTAGAGCGTGCAGAGACAGATATGGAGTTGATTGCAGTACACGAGGCTCTGTTTGCGCTATCACAGTGCTACAAATTTTCGAATGCCTTTTCAAAATATCTCTTCGAGTAAACTCTCGTCGGAAGAATTCGCACTGAAACCTCAAACTCGATGTCTTCATTCTGCAGGTAGTTGCTTCATGCTGCAGCACATTGCGCGTGGTTGTAAACATTTTACCACAGAAGCGACAGTGGAGGTGCATCATTAGTACTTTATGTCCGTACTGTTCAAAGTATAGAATGATACTGACTCGAAAAAGTATATAAATGATTACTTTTATATAATTTGCAATCAGTACATTGTTATGATTCGTAGAGGTAAGATCGGACGTGGATTAGTGAACACGCTTATCAACAATTTACCTTTTGAAGTGCATATTCCTGTATACAAGTTCTGTGGACCAGGTACGAAGCTTGCAAAACGTATGGCTCGTGGTGATGTTGGCATGAACGATCTTGATAACACTTGCTAGGAACACAATACCGCCTATGCATCCAGTAACAAATTAGAAGACAAGCACGCAGCTGATGCTATCCTTGCAGACAAAGCCAAGAAAATAGCCAAGTCGCCTCAAACAAAGTTTGGGCAGCGAGTAGCTGCTTGGGGTGTGTCCCAAATAATTAAGACAAAAGTTAAATGAGGAATGAGATTGCGAATGACGCAGCAACTCAACCAGAAGAAAAATAAAAGGAAGACACGAGGTAAAGGATGCAAAGGGAAGAAGAAAGGAGGCTTCCTGCCGTTTCTTCTACCAGCAGTTGCGGTACTAAGTGGTTTGATCGCTGGAGTAAGCGGAATTGCACGTGCAGTAAATACATCGAAAAGCCAAGGCAAATAATTGCAAGAAGCTCTGCGGAACAACAAGCAAATGGAATGCACAAGGACCAAAAAACTACAAAGAACTTTCTAAGGCCGTACCCTATAGGAGATGGAAAAAGAACCAGATGAAGGAAAGTAAAGAAGCGATCTTAAGAAATTATCTAACCGACCACTTACTAGCCTAGACTTGAAGAAATGTGGACAAAAATTACAAATACCATATTTCCGAGGAGTGTACTGAGACACCCTGAAAAGTGAGATGATTTGCAGTGCAAATATTGACTTTAACGTACATGATATACTAGCCTCCATGTTGGGATTTGAACACAAAATGTACGAGAGTAGTAAAGTGCATGAATCAACACTTGCAGTAAATGTGATGCCAGTTAATGTTATAAGAGTGAACTGCAATCTGGTAATAGGTTCATACCTCAATGGGAAACCGAACCATACATTACACACATATTCAGCAAAGGTCCCGCCCAGCTTCAAACTAATAGAGGTTCCGAAATATCTTATTTACGCACCGACCGTATCGAAGAGGGTGCAGGAAATCATTTTTTGTATAGCTGACCAGGAAGACAATTTGATAAGTTTTCGAGACGAAGAAATAACACTACGTCTACATTTGAAGAAGGAGGAGTCTGAATTTTAAGAAGAAATATATAAAAGCAGGTCTCAATGTCAAACAAAATGCCAGTATAACGAGAGCTGTCAGTGTGTTAATATACAAGAATATCACGTCATTGAAGAATCTTGGGTTCAGTGTCAGCAAGAATGGAGGCAGAAATAATGAATATAGACGAGCCCATCAGCTACGAAGATGCGATCACAAAGACTGAATTTCATACTTATTCACTGTATATACCTGTACCCTTCATGCTATCGTCCGAGGTTCGAATATCTGTACAAAACCAAGATATTTTCAGGCTGCCATGCAACACATACTTGAGATTTCGAGGTACGCTTATGAAGCATGGAGATGATGTACCTGCAACAAACAAGGTAATTAGAAATGGTGTACTTCATATGATTAATAAAATATCTTATGAACTTAATGATATGGAGCTCGATCAGGCAAGAGATGTAGGCATTACTACCACGATGGAGAACTACCTCTCTCTTACAAGAAACCAACTACCTGCAGCCAAAATGACTGGATGGGGAATCGAACCAGATTATACAGTGCCAGTGTACCAAGATGGAAGATTTAAAATATGCGTACGACTCTCTACATTGCTGGGATTCGCCGAGGACTACAAACCTATAATAGTGAATTCCAAACAAGATCTGGTAATATTACTGGCAAACACACAAACTAATGCTATTGTAGATACTGCAGAAAATCTTTAAGTTGTAATACTATCGTTGCATTCCATAGAATGGCTTCTGCCCCACATGCAAGTAAAAATGGGAGAGCGAATCAAACTGCTGAAATTTGTCGTGAAAGGAAGAAATATCAATGTGGCATTTCGCTCATGGAGCTTGGAAACATATCCTAGCCTCACAGAGTCTCAAAATGTAAACGTGGAATGATAAATCAAGTTTTTCTACGGAAAAACCGAAATACATAATTCTAGCATTTCAAACAGGAAGGCAAAATTCTACTGGTTCAGATCGTTCAAAGTTCGATCACATAAATAATGCCAAAGTGTTTTTGAACTCTGGAAATTTTCCCTATGTGGACCTAAATGCTGACTTTATTAATGGATCATATATGGTGGCATATCAAATGTTTGCCGATTTTCAAAGATCATATCATGGTCACGAAGCTTCGAAGATACTCGAACCAAACAAGTTCATGAACAGTGCACTGCTCCTGGTATTCAATGTCAGTAAACAAGATGACCGCATAAACACAGGAGTAATTGACTGCAGAATTGAAATGATGGCTATGGAGAACATAACTAGCAACACTGAAGCCTATGCTCTTATAATCCACGATTATCTGGCAACATACAATGTATGAGATAAAGTGGTTAAAATTCTGTCATAAGTGACGAACTCAGTTCAGTTGTCTACCGACCTCCATCATGTTCGCTAACGTGCAGGACTTCACAACTCCATTGAGATTTATCATAAAGGAATGCTTACTCTGATGGCAGCACATATTCACGTAAATGCCTACCTCCATATTTGCATCGCCTTTTAGACAATAAAAGCAAGAATACGAATAAATGGCTTACAAATAATTTCCATGAACTGCACTGGGAATATGACGATGTGAAATATGAGATAATAAACACTGTACTTATGGAAATGATAGATGATGATGATGACGTAGTCTTTGTGGCCGGTCCTGAGCAGAAGAGGTGGCTGAGTATTTACTGCAATGACAAAATAAAAACTATCGACTTGCAAACAGAGTACGACTGCCCATCTCTGGGAAAACTTACGAATATGTATACCGGCCACAGCTGTGACTCAGAACTCTGGAAGTCTGAACAGAGCTCAGCCTGTCTTCATGAGAATGCTTTCCTGCTGCAGGCGTAGAGCCTTGGCATGCTATGAGGCCAATGTCGCATGAGTATACAGGAGGAGAGCATCGCAACATTGTTATCTGCCAGTCTTCTTTCTCTCACCAGTGCTCCAACATCTACGACAGTCATGTTATCGCTTTTCGAGAAGCTTAACCACAGTGTGCAGTTCTAAAATCTCAGTGATGTGGAAATAGGCAAGAAGTACAGAGCAACGGAAGGTATGAAGGTATGTGCATCTCATTAACGAAGAGGATCTCAAGAAACTTAATGATTCTGCAGAGGTTTTTCTTCACATATGGAGGAATGAAGCCAACAGTAAATGGCAAAACTGCTCACACGATCGAATTTTCATTCGGCATGTTGGACAGGGTGGTATAAATAATAAGAAAAAGTATATTCGAGTGTATATAAACTAACAATGGCTAAAACTATCATTTGCTCTTTGTCTGCCGTCAGCACTCCATCATCATGTGCATGGCTTTCAATCCACTGGACATTCGCAAATACGAAGATGTGACCATTGGTTACCGTAAAGTGAGTTTCAAGCCAGCTGGCTTGTGTGAGCAAATTGAGTCGTGTAATGGAATCGAACACTGGATACTGTAAAACAAATAAGAGTGTGTGTCATTAGTTCCAGTGCCTTGTAGTGCCATATCGTGTGCTGTCAATTGCCTTCATACAGACACCAAAGTACCTGCATTTACAACTTCGCTCATGACTCAAGCAAATGAAGAACAGTTGCTGCAAAATTGGTTTCAACAGAGCATCAGCTATGAGCTAGATAGACCTAACCACGGCGATAACATTACAAGATGGACAGAGTACTGCAATGGAGATAAACACACCACCATCATGAATCGAGGTCGCACTACATGGGTTTCTATGTGCTCACCACTGACGAGTGAAGTATATTTAGCAACTTCCCTCTGAACTGGGTAGTAAGTAAGTATTCTTTTTCCACGAGAACATGTTCTACAAGCATCAACGTGTGCTTTTACAGTCGTATAAAGTGGACAAGTATGAACGATATTTCATTGGTTACAGAAGAGTAATATTCAAACCAGTATGTGAGTTCGAGCAAGTACAAGTATGTAATGTTACGAATCGTATGTGGGGCTATTATGACTTTAACGATTGTTTCCACACTCAAACTTTGTCATGCAACGATCTAAATAGATGTGCTGCTTTTAATCTCCGCCCAAACAGTGAACTGCCTGCACCATACATGTCGAATTCCAAGACATTGATGAACATCAAGTTGAAAACAGAAAAGACTTCTGCTTACGAGACTTGGAATCTGATGATATCTTTCAGTGGAGTGAAGAGCAGAACGTTATCGAATACAATATTATTGCTCACAGGTACGTGTGGAATTTTCCCTGGTCCACCGAGGTCTGCTGTGTAAATAGATTATCATCATGGACATCGAAGCCCAGATTGCAGAATCAGAAACAGATGGTGTAACCGTAGAAGGTGAAATTATTTGTAGAAGAAAGTGTAAATGTCTGGAGACCTGCTGTGACTTCATCTCTAGGATCCTGTCTGGGCTGGTCGGACTCTTCCGCTGATGTCATATGTCACAGTGTACTTAAGGAGGCTCGTCAGACCTACAATGATTCAGTTCGCCGTCGACCGCAAACTCTCAAGAACAATGACAGTTTTTCTACCTGCGAACCACATTGTGTATGCTATGAGAATCCTGCCTCTACATTCACCAGACTGTACCACTGCAGCTTTTTCATCAAATAAAGGCATCATCCAAGCAGCCATCGCATCAGTTTCAGGTACTTTTACTGAAGAAACCAACACCCTGAAGGATGTTGCTTCGATGCTTGGTACAGCCGTTCGAGAGCCGTGTCGCAGTAGAAAATGCAAGACCTCAGCTGTTGCAAGTTATTCAAAACATAGATGAAAAAAATGACTTCCATCTCAACCTGACCTCTCGGAAGATGTGGCACAAGCAAGTCCGTCATCATCAGCAACACTAAAATTCCCACCGACATTTCTTGAATTTGTCATACCCATGTTAACAGTTATGGTTGGTGCAATGGACTTTATGCAAAGAAAGTAATAATGATGATTTTGTAAGTGCTGAGGTACTGAAATTGTTTTGTAAATATCTTATGTCGAATAAATCATATGAAATGAAAATAATCTTTGATTTCATTGTACCCTTATGTAATATAAAATTGGTTAGTTATATAAAAAGAGAATTAATTAATTAGTTTTTAGTTTAACTACATGAAAAAATACTTGAAAGATAAATTACACAAATAAAATAAATGAACATGCAAGTATCTCATGAATGTGTATATATATATATATATATATATATATATATATATATATATATATATATATATACATATATATATATATATCCTACTACTAAATTAAATGCTTCATTGATTTATAAGTAAAAACTTTTAAAAATCAGTGTCGTATGTGTGTATCATTCGACTAGAACAAACAAGTTACTACGACTTATTAAAAATATGCATACTTAAAACTAGTGCTAAAAACAGCTGTCATTATACTGTACTTGCAAATGAATAATGTTTTGTTTTGCAACACATATAATCTTTCTACTAACAAACTGTACTGACGAAATTAAATAACAATATATTTATATATTTATTTTTTAAATGGTTTAATTTCGAGTATTCAATACTCTGTCTGGAAGAATAAATTGTATGCAAGCTAGAACACTTTCCCTGTTCAAGAATTGACAACACTCAGTCGCTGGCTGTGATCACAAGAATACATTAGCGAGCCGAACTGGTGGCAATCTCGATGACTATGTTCGCCCTTTGGCTAGTATGCCTAAAACTTTGTCGCAACTGTCGCTGGCTCATGCTCACATTCCTTTAGTTTGCTGGGGTGAATCATATGGGGTCAGAGTCTGATGTCCGAGTCATTGCTAAATGCAGTTAGCTCCTAGTGACGTCTGGGTTTTTCCCAGAGTAAATGTATGACTGCAACATGCTTCGTTTCGAGCGGAGTCACTCGATGAGCTGCAACTTGCTTTAACGTCTGGGGTCTTGATGTTATGAAGTGATTGCACCATGTGTCGACAAAAATAATCACTCAGAGAAACAGAATGATGTCAGCATTATGTCGAGCTCAGGCTTGTCCATGAGGCAGAGTCCACAACATATGACTCATATTACTCACTAAAGCTCGACTCCCCCCACTCCCCTCCATAGTGTGAATAAAAGGATCCTGGAGAGTTTGATTTTCCACAGTCACTGTTCATCGTTCGTGGTGTTGAGTGCTTCTGAAGTGTTAGTTGGAGATTTGTCCAGATTAAATTTTATTACTTTCTTTCAATTCAATAGTGTATTAGGTTTTTTCATATAATCAGGAGTTATGGTTTAGGTAATACTTCAAGAATTTTAGTTAGGTTAGTACATCAAGAGTTAGGTTTTGTGTTAGTTGGATATTTGTCCAGATTAAATTTTATTACTTTCTTTCAATTCAATAGTGTATTAGGTTTTTTCATATAATCAGGAGTTATGGTTTAGGTAATACTTCAAGAATTTTAGTTAGGTTAGTACATCAAGAGTTAGGTTTTATGTTAGTACATCAATAGTTGATAGGATTTAGTTAATAGCATCAAGAGCTGGGTTTAGTGGTTTAGGTTAGTACATCAAGAGTTTAGATGTAGGGGTTTAAGTTTGTAAATCAAGATTTAGGGTTTAGTTAGTAATTCAAGAAGTAGGTAGGCTTAGGTTATTTTATCAAGAGTTTAGGTACCGTGTTTAATACATAGGCAGAAAATTATAAAATCAGAACTTGTATACATACACTTTTTTTTTCATTTTTTAAATACTTTCATTATTAAAGTGCATGCAATGGAAGGAGAAGGCGTCCAGTGCAGATTTTGTAGCAAGTATTTTGCCTTTCAGAATAGTATGCTGAGGCATGAAGGGAATTGCCGTCTCAACATGCATCAAGGAGAGCAAGCAATGTGTGAGAGGTGTGGGTTGACCATCTCCAGAAAGGACGATATGCAGAGGGATCTTCGGAGCTGTAATGCCTCTGTTAGACATGCAGCGACCACCAGCTGCAAATACTGCAATAAGCAGATCGCTTGTACTGATGCGGCAAGACCTCATGAAGCAGGGTGTGGCTTCAACCCCGACTGCACATAATTCAATTGTGAGTTATGCATGAAGAAATTCACAAGAAGAGACTCGATTTTAAAACACACTCCTAACTGTGATGGACCTTCTCATGTGAATAAAAGGCGAGTTACAGTGCCTACATTTCAATCATCCAGTACATCTCACCAGGGACCATCTACGAAACCTCAAGCCATATCGCAAACTTTGGCCCGACCTAGAATAGTAGCAGGAGCCGGAGCTGCCAACACAAATGGGTTTGTGGAGGCTGAAACTGCTTTCCGGAAAAACTTGAAAACATTGGTCGCAGTCAACATTGGTAATGAATGCAAAGATATTTGTACACATTTAAAGACCATCAAACAGAATTTAATCAACCAGGTAATTGAAGAAGTTGAAGAAAATTGTAGCATAAAATTTAATATTGTGTTGGAATGCGAATACGGGAAACCCGAGCCTCATGAAGACGAGAGTGATGTATGTGCATTTAAAACAAAAAACATTGCAGTTTATAAGAGTAACGATGTAGAGCAAGCAATAGTGAACAGCATCTGAAAAATTTGAAAGGAAGAAGAGGAGTATATGAGCAAGGGCTTTGGCTGGGCTTTATCATCTATAAAACAGCTTCAGCTCAGAATAAATAAACTACATCCGCTGAAGGTCTCCTTATACATTGATCTACCTGCTCCCATCAAAGACAGAAAGGCAATAATCAAACCTCAGAATACCGACCAACAGTACTTCAAGTGGGCTGTGCTTGCTGGATATGTCAAAGGAGATCATCTGTATAGTGTGGACGACCGATAATCCTTGCTGGAAGATAAGTTCGACTTTGGAGGTTTGCACTTTCCCACCCCATTACGTCAGATTGCAGTCTTTGAGAAGAGAAATCCAGAGGTATCAATTAATATTTATGCCCTCAATGATGGTATGAATGTGGTTCCCAAGCATGTCAGTAAGAATGAAAAAACAATGCACATCGACCTCCTCCTAAACACAGCTGAAGAAAAGTTCCATTTTACAATCATCAAGAACTTTTCGCGACTCATCCGCCCACAGCTCACAACACATGGACACGAAATTTATATTTGTAAATGCTGCTCCACATACTTTGATAACCGATCTCGTGCATCAGGACTCACGGGTAAAGAAGCTTTACGAGAACACCAGAGGTACTGTTCCACCTATGCACCAGTACGAGCCGAGATACCCAAGCCCGAGAAGAATGGTGAGCCACCCGTCTTGAAATTTACAAACTGCCAGAATGGTGATAGAGTACCAATAGTAGCTTACTGTGATTTTGAAGCAATATTGAAATCTGTGTATACATGTGAGCCTAACCCCAGCAATTCGTGTACGTATAAATACCAAAAACATGAAGCATGCTGCTACTGCATTTATGTATGCATTGACGCCAATATTGTTCCTGTGCATTTTATTTCGGCCTACCTGCACAACCAATTATCTACAGAGGTATCGATGCAGAGAAACATTTCATGGATGATATTGTCGATATTGCCAATAAAGTGAAGGATATATACGAATCCTCTTTACCAATGCCTCCTCTGACACTTCCCGAACAATTTACTTTTGACTAAGCCACTACATGCTGCTACTGTTCCACGACCTTCGAACAAAACAACCGGGAAGTAAGTGACCATAACCATTTTACTACAAATAAATCGGTGTAGCTTGCAACAATTCTAGCATGCTTAGTGGGCGACCCAAGAAACTACCCATCTTCTTCCACAATTTATCATATGATGAAAAATTCACTATCAGGAAAATGGGCTGTGATATCAAGGATATCTTCATCATTCCTCATAGCGAAAAAAAAATCATAACTTTCTCCAAGTGCCTAGGCGACAGGTTCAGTATGCAGTTCGTAAACACATTTCGCTTCATGTCGGCCAGTCTTGCCAGTGTAGCCCAAAACCTACCATCCAACAAGTTCAAGAATACTGCAAAATTGTTCACTCCTGAAGAAATGAGTCTCGTCACATGCAAGGGTGTACACCCATATCACTATATATATTCTTGGGCGAAACGTGAAGAGGTACAGCTGCCAGATGAGGATACATTTTTCAATCGGTTAACTGACGCTAACATCTCCGACAAAGACTATGCCCATGCACAAACCATCTGGAACAAATTCCAACGTAAATTTCTTGGAGAATACTCGGCTATCTACCTCAAGACAGACGTGATCATCCTGAGCGACGTATTTGAAAATTTCAGAGAGCTTTGCTTGGAAACATACCCACTAGACTGTGTACATTATGTAAGTGCACCTGGATTTTCTTTTGATGCGATGCAATTCGGGTGACAAAGGTAGAACTAGAGCTACTGTCTGATTACGACAAGTACATGTTCTTCGAGACAGCAATATTCTCGGTGGCGTGGCTGAATGTATGGAAAGGAGATGCAAAGCAAACAACAAGCACCTGCCTGAAATGTTTGACTCCTCACAGCCGTCAGTCTATTTGCAGTATGTCGTTGCCAACAACCTCTATGGAAAATCAATGACACGTCCGCTCCCTAGATGTGACTTCCGATGGTGTGACACAGACATCGATGTGATGAATGTGGCCTATAACTCTAATATAGGATATATTTTAGAGGTAGATGTAGAATACCCTACCTCCCTGCACGAATATCATAAGGACGTGCCTTCCCTACCAGTCAACGAATGTCCTCTAAGCTCAAAACAGAAGAAACTACTTACAACACGGGAAACCAAGACTCGCTATGTTGTTCACTATCGAAACTTGAAGCAAACCCTGGCACATGGACTAAAAGTGAAGAAAATACATTGTGTTCTGCAGTTCACCCAAACTCCCTGGTTGAGACCCTGCATAGACTTAAATACCAATAAATGACCAGCTACTCGTAATGACTTTGAACGAGATTTCTTCAAGCTAGCGAATAACTCCACCTTTGGGAAGCTTGTGGAGAATATGCGAAACAGATAAAGGATGGAATTGCTATGCGGTGAGAGACGCATCAAGAAGGTGATTGCGAAAGCATAACTTAAGGACAGAACTATCTACAGCGAATCAGTCGTGCTGGTGAAACTGGACAAAGACGACATTCTGTTCGATAAGCCAATTTACACCGGGTTTGCTGGCCTGGATTTATCGAAGATGGTGATGTATGAATTCCACTACAGTGTCATGAAGAAGAAATATTATAACAATAACCTTCACCTCACTTACATGGACACGGATTCATTCATCTACGAAGTAGCAACAGATGACTTTTATCACTACTTGGCCAGTGATCCTGTGTTCCTGGACGAATTTGATACCAGCTGTTACCACAACTCTCACCCTTGCTACTCATCTGCCAACTAAATAGTCGTTGGTAAATTTAAAGATAAGTGCAATGGATCAGAGATGAGTGATTTTGTAGGCCTGCAAGCTAAAATGTATTCGTACAAATGCGGCAACAAAGAAGCAAAAAGTGCTAAAGGTGTACAAAAGTGTGTCGTGAAAAAGATCACTTTTGAAGATTACCCCACTGTTCTGGAAAAACAAACATCTATCAGATGCAAAATGTGTAATATTACCTCGTCATCGCGCACTTCATTCCGAGTGTTCCAATAAATTATCTCTATGTTGGATGGGTGATAAGAGACTCATATTGGATGATGGTGTATATACATTGCCTCATGGGTATGAAGAGGAACTGTAAATATATCGCATGTGAGATACTTGTATTAACTGTTTATGTGTGTGTGTATATATATATATATATGTGTGTGTGTGTGTGTGTGTATGGTACAAATAGAAGACATTAGACTGTGAATGCTTCTATCAGTTGCTGACAACTTGTTTTTTTCTCTATCAAGACTTTTCGAAAAATGTTAGCTTAGTAGTACAGGTTTGTAACCCTGCCTGCACTACATCACTGTAGTGTTGCTGGTCCGCAGCCCGGATAAAATGGAGAGAGCAACAGACGATATGTAAAAATCACTTTATATATACATTGGAAAATAGCTGAAACCTGAGTGCTGACTCCTCACTTCAGTTCCCTCACTACAGCTGATTCCTCACTGCAGACTCCTCTTCGTAGACTCCTCATCTGAGATGTCTTTTTAACAGAGAAATTAGATCACGATCATCTTTGCACTTGAATACCTTTGATGGTCTATGTGGAGGTATGCACATGCAAATGATATTGATGCTAATAATCCCTTCTCATCTGTGATAACTTTTTAACAAATATATTAAATAAATCACGATCGATCCGCCTAGCATATCATTAAGCCAATATGGCAAAAACGAAATAAAATTTATAGCATTCCTGGCGACAGGGCGGAGCCACAGAGCCGCACGCCTCCACCACTTGTCCTAGACGTCAAAGCAGGATGATAGAGCATGAATAAATGGGATCCAAGATGGAGGATGTCAAGGTGAAATGATAGAGCATGAGGTGGAACGAGTGTGACTAAAGAAATTAAATCCAAGATGGCCGATGTCATGGTGGAATGAAAGAGCAGGAAAAATCCAGGGGAATGAGAGAGAGCAGGAAAAATCTAGGTGGAATGACAGTGCAGGAAAAATTGAATCCAAGATGGTGGCCTACTGGGTGGCAAAATGGCGGCTGGAAAAGACATCATCCAATATGGCGGTCGGAAATGACGTAATCCAATATGGCGGCGGTGACGCCATCCAAGATGACGGGCGTGGATCCTCGAGCCTCGAGCAATTTCCCCCTACTTCTACGTGTATGCATGTTGTGTATTCTTCCGTCTTATGTAAGATTAACATTGCTATGGGCCTCATCACTTTATTCATGCGTCGGTCAGGTGAAACCGTGGAATTATTAGATAAGTAAATACGTTACAAATCTGGTCATTTTTACACTTCGATGCATTAGAAAAAAAACACAGAAAGTGAAAGAAATAAATTCAGTTTTCACAAATGGTTACGTAACACTTTTTATTTAGCGTTAAGATATACTACTACTTTCCATCCATCATTACCAACTTTACTGGGCGCATGCCACTCAGTGCACCCGTTAAAATATATGCAAGCAGAGGCTGTGAACTTTTTCTAATGTTGATTTCAATACTGCTCACTTTATTGTGGACAGCCTTTAACGCTTTACATTATTCTGGCGCATGCCCATAGTTGTCTCAAAATATGCTCCAAATCAACAACACTTCGATAAGGAAGCAGATGGCTTCCTATTTTGTCCCACAAATGTTCTATAGAAAACATGCCAGGTGAACGGCCGCGGCACTGAACCGATTAAACCGTAGACGGAAAGTTGGGTAGAGTGCTTATTCTAACTGCGTATAGCCACACACTGTGTTCCGACATGAGGCTGATTTTATGCGAATAGTTCTATGGAAAAACAACGTGGATAGGAATTGAAGTTAGAATACTGTCCACGTGAGCAAGAACTTGCAGAAGTTTGTACACTTCCTCTAACCTATTTCTAATCCAGTTAGGATATACTGAAAGATATAAATATGTATCTGTTCAAAATTCAAATATGTATAGGCCTACACAAACTAGTTCATCACTGCTGACCATGTCACTTTGGCAGTTGTATTGACATACGGACATGCGTAGAAAGCGACAATCGGCCTACTTCATGTTTAGTGTAGTGGAGTGGAGAGATTTAGGCGGCGGTTTTGACTGCTCACGAGTGTGAAGTGAAATGTGTATGGAGAAGCGCCGGAATCAAAGGGCGGAGGAAACGGGAGATCCCCGAGAAAACCAGCCGACCAACTGCATCGTCCGGCACGATTCCTACATGCGAAAATCTGGGAGCGATCCCGCCTAGAAAGGAACGTGGTTCGCCTACGTGGGACGCGAGTAGTCTATACACTGCACCACCGAGGCCCCCCTCACCTTTGCGAATACTCCATCCATGCTTACTTCACAACTTCCCTAAACCCTGCTTAAGTTGTTGTCTACTTACAGGCACCAATAACGTATCTTTCCGCTACATGTATACAAATACATACAATACAGTGTTGCGTCTAATATTTGAACTAACAAATGCCTCGAATAGAGTCTTTATCTTTTTTATTGGTTCAACATGGCTAACATATTTGAAAGAGCGTAACATATAAATGTTCACTTTTTTTTAAGTCGTTATGTCGTTTTTGTGATTTTTAACGGTGTCTCCATTGATCATAGTTCTATCGGTGTTATTTATAATATAGCTCATTAGACAGATTTTGTTTTAACTGTTTAACTGGGTAGGTGAGGGGGAACTGCATATATGTGGGTTAGGTACTTCACCTTAACCATAATTAATATTAAAACGACTAAAACAAACTCGCATCCAATACAACAAAAAAAAAATGGTAAACTCGAGCACACAACTTGAGTTCCATTTTTCTTCATGTAACTTTAGTAACGACGAACAAAGTGGGGGGGGGGGGGGTAGTTGTCAACAATCTCTTTGCACTCGCGTGCGCACACTAGAAGTGCGACTTTCATTTCTGTCGTATTTTCTTCCGCATGCATTGTTGTCTTAATCAATACACAGTATGAAAATAAGTTCCTGGTGCGCGTCTGTCTGTATGACTGCGCTAATCTCGAGAACCACAGAACGTATTTGCATGTGGTTTTTACTGTTATTATATGCATTTACCGAGGAATGTTTTTGTGTATTAAAATTGCCATAGCACTTATTGGAGCTGAGCATTAACGGTATTAGTGAATCAAGCCGGGAAAAAAGTTTGCCGTCGGCGCGCTCCCATGGAATGCGCTGTCTAAACCTTTAAAGATATAACAAAATCATGTACGAAAGTATTTTGTAGAATTAAATGATCTACAAAAAGTCAGCTGTCGTGTGTATCTATCTTCATTAGTTAAGTAGCAATGAGCGTATTTACAATTTAAATTGCGTAATAAAATAACTTAAAATTCATTGTGTTTTCTAACCATAAAGTACATAATATAAATCAAAATTAATTATGTCGTATTTAAAACTGTTTAATGTAGATAGCAGATGTCCTTTACAACATACAATTATCGGCAATAATTTAAAAGTGATGAAAAGTGTTCGTACGCGATTGATAAAAGTATTTATGCGCACACAATGATAAGTACAAGGTGTGGAATAAAGGTGGCAAGGACGTTAGGTGTTTAATGATGGCATCAACTAGTAACTCATATAATAAAACTTTACTCAGTCAGTGCAGAGAAGTCATAAGGAATGTGATTAATTTTGTAATAAGGAAAATCATCCGGAACACTTACCCATCTGATATGTCATTCTAATAAACGCGCAGCAGCTGCAACAGGTAAATCGGAAAGAACAATATGAAACATTAGAAAATAAGAAAAATAAGCTGATGTGAGTGATGAAAAACTGCATACACCTTGTGAAGAATAGGTAGACTTAGAGGAAGAACTTATGTGTTGTGCAGAAAATATGTATTAATGTTGCCACCAAGATATATTCGTGTATGTAGGGAAAACTTTGCAACCCTGTGTGTAACAATATCATGCAACTATTACCAAATAACTTACACTCCTCTGGTGCAGAGGTAAACTCAGGAACTCTTTAAAAGGGCTTGCAAGACACTAGCACTCAAAATACCTTGAATTCTCATTAAAATAAAGGAGCACTTCATTCAAACATTTGCATTTAATTGGGATTAAATTAGCACAGTGTTCCAGCTCGACCCGACTAGAGTTTGTTTCCCGGAGCAAACTTTAATTTGCATTGACTCAAATTTAATTTAGAGTGAAGAACCATTTATTCATTTTTATTTTTTGTGACTTGGACTTAATTTGTCTTATTGGATAACACTAAGATTTTTCTCAAGGAAATTATTATTCTAATAAGTATTTGGGAACGTTGCCTGAACTTGTAATATAATTTATGAATGGATCTCAAGACATGAAGTTTTATTATGAAGCACTGACAAATAAACACTTCAATTCTGACACAGTTTATTTGAACTACATTTTATTTATATTTTTTAATTACTGAAAGCACTGAAAGCAGCTTTAAATAGACATTTTACTTTTCATTTTATTTTATTTCTGATTAATTAATATTTTGTTCGGATGATTGTAGTATTTTAGTATTATACTCTACTTGCAGAGCATAATTTTATTTTATTGGTTTTTACACAGTTGAACAGTTTCATATATTCAATTTTTCTCTTTTCTGATTTGAATTAAAAATTTTGACAGTATTGATTTGCCTTTATTTTTAATGTCGACTCATGCTAATTTTATTTCAATAAAAGGCAAATATTTAAGTTGAGTGCTTCTTATTTTAATGAGAATTAAAGATATTTTGAGTGCCAGTGCTTTGAATGCCCTTTACAGACCTAATGGGGCACTGCACCAGAGTAGTGTAAATTGTTTGGTAATATATGGTATTGATACACACAAAGTTGCAAAGTTTCCTCTACATACACATATAAGTTCTTCCTCTAAGTCTACCGATATATCACAACCTGGAAATAAATGGGCGAAAAAGTTTTAAAAGATCTGTTTAGATGATTTTGATTTTGGTGTAATTCAGCGCACCGTACGTAAGTTTTATACGTTTGAAGATGTCCCTACGATAAAAAATTGCTAACAGTTTTAAAACATGAGATAAATTTTCCTGCAAAAAGGGAAGTTTCAGACAAACCCTAAAAAAAAAAAACAAGGTTTCACTTCAAAAAGTGCAAATACGAAATAGAAAGTCTTTAAAGGAAATAAATAACATTGTTGCCTGGAGAAGGATGTATTTAAGGCGAATGAGAGACAATGAGCAAGCTTGTGCAAACAAGGAGATAGTAAAAAATAAAAAATTTTATTGTGTCTATATATGTTTGCGCGTACATATATGTATACAGAATGGGGCTGAATTCAACCAACAAACTTCGTGAGGTAATTCCTTTTACAAAATCAAGTGACAAATATACATGACACTATGTACCTAAACTAATTTTTAAAAGCGTAATGAGTCCCCGAAAATAGAGATTTTGAAATGTATTTTTGTGTAATATTGGAAATCAGGTGACATGACAGTACAATTGGTGGAACATTGTTTTATGTTATTGGGATCTTCAACCTCGGAGCAAAGTCACAATAATAACACTCTCCGTTACGAAAATAACAGGGGTGACCACCCTCTTATTGCCAGCAACTTTATTACCACTGGAAATTATGAACGTTTTATGTTGGTTTATTGAGCAGTTTTACCTACGAAATAAAAATGGTCCTCTTGTTGCAACTGCCTAGGACCCACCGTTTTCGTTTAAAACACACACAAACATTCCGCTAGATTCCGCTGCCACGATGCAGTGCCTCGTACGTAGGCAATACGCCCTACACGCGTGTATGAAATGCATTGTTTACGGGAGGTGTTAACCTTGTCCGCCACCATCGGCTGTGCTGTGGCCATACACGCATGTACAGAATGTCCCAGCGTTCACTTACCATTGTGAATCACGTGCAGTATGTTAAAATAGAGACAATTTTTATCGACGTTACAGGATCCCGAAATATACCTGTCTGCCATTTGTGACAACACAGCTGCCTTTACACGGTCGATGTTCTCCTTTGTCCGCACAGATGACACACTACCACCCGGTATCTTGTCTGCAACAGACGCTATAGCGCGAAACTTACTCACCCAGTTCGTGATTGTGTGACGTTAGGGTACCCTCCCGTGTCTTTCAAAATTGAAATGTTCCCTAAACAATCGCTGTGTATTGACAACAGAATCGTTATATTTGTAATACGATTTCACTGCGAACGCGCGGTATGCAGGTGACCACCGCTCCATGCTTACTGACAATGGCATCACTCGCCGGACAGGTCTGGCCGTGTCACGCCATCCCCACCCTAGGGACACACGAGTACTAGGCGAGTCAAAGTGGTAGGTGAACGCTGGGACATCCTGTAGTACTGCCTGCATACTAGGCTAAGCGGGGAGTCTAAATTACATAGTTAATAATAACTTTCACAGTTTCTAACAGATGTGGCTGGTAACCTAAAAAAACAGTTTATATTTTAATAGTGCCACGTAACTATATGTGTTGTTTTCAACTCTGCTTGTTTCTCGCCATCAACTAGGTTGCAAAATGGCGAGCAGAGCGCCAGTTAAAACCGTTTGATTCCAAAAAGTGTATCTGCGAAGCTCGCTTACGAATGGCAGCTAAGAAATATTTTACGTTCTGAAACAATTTTCCATTTTCTATTCCCGTTTCTTATGTTTATTTTTGTCAAAGTGAAAACCGCTAAAATGAGCGCGTTTACGATCATTTTAAAGAACAGATACTCTGGTAGAGGGTATCGAAGATAGTATATAAAATGTACGGCATACGTTTATCTATAGGCTATTCACGGTAAAGTAGCACTTTTTAAAGCCCCTCCAAAAGGTATCAACCACTAATAAATATAATTTATTGCAGCTTCATAAATTAGATTTTGGGATTGGTGAAAATTATACACGGTGTTTGTTAGTCACATTACAATGTTTATATTAAAAAATGATAGAAATATAGGAATTGCCCAGACGGTAAAATTCAGCAGGGCCTTAAAAAGTACTCACTTTACCGTGAATCGCCTATATATCATTACACCGTGAAAGCTACGAGGAGTCGGGTTGTCGTCGGGATGAAAGCACGCTAGTTCAGTGTCTTGGTCTATAGAAAGGCTATACAAAAGCACGTGAAGCGCTGGTCTGGGTCGCATTAGTCGCTCACAGTCCTACAGATACGTCCTGGACTCCTGGTAGGTTGCACATGTAATGGTCGACCAAACCTCTCACTCGCTTCTTTCTGTAAGCTCAGGTGTCGTGTGCCGGAGGTTGATCGCGCCAACCATCATTTGTGACTTCCTCAACGCTCGAAAGTGATACATCCGCGAACTCGACTTGTAGGATCGTTGGCAAAGGCGGACAAGCAATCAATACACAGAATATCGCTAGTTCAGTTACCTTTTCAAAAAATCGTTATATAATTACGATAAAACGAAAGTGTCTTACAAAGTGTACTGGGACTCTAAAAAAAAGTGTCTCTGAAATGCGTTTTTGGGGGGGGGGGGGGCTTGATGTATGTTTAAGATGCTCTGTAATAGAAAATACCTAATGTGATGTTTAGTATGCCGAGTCCCAGCCTGAAATGACAGTCCAAACAGAAATTTTACCGTCAATATGGGAAGGCTATTCACTAAAATCAAATCGTAATGAGATAGTTTTACTTGATTTTCAAAATTCTTATACTACCTCATTATACTTAAACTGGAGGGAGGATCTTTGCCGAATTACGGTGAAACCTGTATTTCAATAGCAAAGACAGACTGGGACTCAGCACACCAGATGACATATTGGACACAACATAAATAACACTACTATTCTATCTCTTTTAGTTAATACATGATTATATTTGAAATTTTTACCGCGACTTTGTGAATACTTTGTGTATAATTATCTAGAACGGACGAAACGATAACAACATTGTTTTGCGTTTTGGAATTCATCTCCTCGCCAGTCACAGCACCTTCATTTGCCTGTGACGCTATCGTACAATCAGAAAAGGAACTAGCCTTAGCCATGACTCCGTCGCTTCTCTCATCTCCCCTGGAACAACAAATGTGTGTATACGATTTACTCTCATAGAAAAAAAAGGAAAACTAAATGGAAATGAAGCTCTAGTAATAGGCTAGCTCCAAAAGATAGATAAAAACTCCAAGCAACAGAAATGAAGTGAAGTGAAGTGAAGTGAAGTGAAGAGATTTGGGCGGCTCTTAACAGCGAGGTCTTGAAAGCCGATGAGGGTGATTGAAGTGACTATGGAGCGGTACCGGAAGGAAGGGGCGGGAGAAACGGGAGATCCCCGAGAAAACCCGCCGACCAACGGCATCGTCCGACACGATGCCCACTTGCGAACCGGGTATTGAACCCGGTTCGCCTTGGTGGGAACAGAAATGAAGTTTTTTATATCAACATTAGGGGTCACCCTATTAGATAAGAAACAAAATACCCATATACGGAAAGAACCTGAAGTAGAAACTATGCTTGACAAGCTGAAGAAAACCAAGTAGTGGCGTGAGCATCTAAGAAGAATGCCAGAAAGCAGACTACCAGCTTTAGCAATGGGATACCGACCGGGAGGAAAACTATGTGCAGGAATATCCCCAGCGAATTAGACGCCGGAGCAGGCCGAACATGCCTAATCCATAATAGATGGAGAATAAAAGGAAACGAACGTTTTTGTAAGTTATTTGGCTAACAGCATGATAGCAACTTGAGTAAAAAAAAAAGCGATCTACCTTGTCTCCAGACTGGAAACCAGCCACCAAAACCCGAGAGTATCTCTTACTGCTTTGTTCCGTCCATAGCATGCTCGACATGCAGTGGCTCAAGTCTGGCGTTTGGGAAGGAAGAATCCTCCATACGCTCGCAATACTCCCACTCCCCCACCACTACTCCACCCCTCCGCGTGACCACCTTCTATCGACGGCGCCACCCAAGTCACTCTGCTTAATTGTCGATGCGGGGCGGGCACGGTGGTCTAATGGGGCCACGCTGCAATTACATTTCATCAAACTAATTGCCAAGGATGAAACTGCCCCGTCCTCTTCAACCCGCTTACAAAAAAAAAACATTAATCTGTGCCACCTCGATTTCCAAGAAGTGCCTGCGAGTTAAACGGGCTCCGTGATCGGCCACTCGTATTTTTAAGGCGTTGCCAAATGGCCATGATGTTCCTGGTTCTAATCCCGAGTAATCTATGTATACTTGTGTTCCGTTTTAGAGATATTTTTGAAGCAAGTTAGGTTATACGCACCCTCCCAACGGGTGAGACTTACAGCATAGAATTGGGGGATTATATAGAAACATGCATTTACAGCTGCCGCTAAGAGTCAACTGCAGACCTGCACATTGTGTGTCGTTTCCGGAATGCAAAAACTTTAATGTCTGTATCATCACAAAAAAATGATATTTGAAACTACAAGAACAGTTGATGTTGAATGACATGGGTAACTTTGCTGAATTTCAAGCCGTGAAAAAGGACATAGTTTGAGGTCACAGCCGCGCATCAAACACTTGTCTATCAGAAGAATTAATAGTTTTTGCTCTTTCGAATATGGAAGACGATGGACAACTGGTACCAACTGAAATGTTTACGCTCTGGGTGCAACTACCATGGATTAAACAATTAGTATATAAGAGAAAGACAATTGACAAAATAAATATATGTGCGTATTATACAGTATGTTCCGCGACTCAGCCGACATACTTCGGCAGCGTGTTATACAGTTCATTGGCAACAAAAAATATCATATATACAAGTTAGCTATGCAGTCCAAATTTCAGATGTACATGTCTTTAATGCAACTGACTACATTTATGTTGAATGTCTCACACGAACTGTTCAAAACGTGCACCATCTGACCGTAAACAGGCTGCGAAACGTTATAGCCTACCATGGTGTATTGCCACTGCCTGCGAGTTCATTTCTGAATTGTTTAGTGGTGTAAGTTATCACCTGTCGCAAATGGTCCCGTGTGCCTGATGACTGTCCAGTGTAAAGCATACTCTCCAGGCAGCCCCAGAAGAAAAAGTCCCATCGGGGAGAGGTCTGAAGAGTGTGTCGGCCATGGGACTGGCCCACCTCTTCCAGCGGATACTCAGCTGCTGCACCATGCCCGTTTCCGTCACAGTATCCGTAACATGTCTGCGTACTTTGCACGTGTCAAAATTCCTGGCATTGTTGCACAACCACTCGCCTCGATACACTAACAAATACTGGCCACGCCAGCCATACTAGCAGTGTATGCTTACTGTCAGATTGGACACATTTTTAACAGCTTGTGTAGGACTTACAACATGAATTTAGTCATTGTATTTAAGATATTCAGTAATTCCAATTTTTGTATTTATCGCATTTAAGTTCCTGTAACTCTGAAAAGGGTGCTGCATAGCCAACTTGTGTGTATGACATTTTTTGTTGCCAATGATCTGTATAACAGGCTGCTGGAGTATGTCGGTTGAGTAGCGGGACATTCTGTATAACTCCAGCATACACAGTCGAATCACAGTATTATGACTACCATCCTATATCCAGAACAGCCAGGGCTGCGGTGGTCTAGTGGTCAGACAACTCGCTTCACATCTAGGCTAACCGGGTTTGATTCATGGTGAGGTCACTCCCGGATTTTCGAAAGTGGGAATCGTGCCGGACGATGTCGCTGCTTGGCTGGTTTTCTCGAGGATCTTCCGTTTCCTCCGCTCCTGCATTCCGATGGTGTTGCTCCATACTAACCTCACTTGACCCTCATCGGCTATGATGACCTCATTGTTAAGAGCAGCCCAAATCTCTCCACTTGACTCCAGAATAACCACTTTCTGCAGCACAAAAGGCAGCGAGACGACAGATTCGTAGGGATTCAATAAGGCGCTGGCAATATGTCAAGGGCATATAGAGCAATTTAGTTTACAGTTGATCAGATAACAACTCAAGTATTCGTGTTGGAGGACCCATAGGGCAAATATGATGTCTGAGGTGGTCTAAAAGATGTTATATTACTTTCAATTCCGGTCCAATAGGGGGGCCGGTAAGTACTTAGAAGTCTAGGTCGTGCTCTTCCAATGACTATTGGATAATTATGGCATTATGACACGTCATATTGCCCTGCTGTTGTATCCCACCCGTCATATTCAAAAATGGATAATTAAATAAATAGCTTGATAGTGCTTCCAGAAGTACGAGTGGATACAATCACTGCCAATAAATAATTTCCCAACCAATGACGCTGCCGCCACCAGCTAATGTTCCTTCAACAGTTCTCTGAAGTTTCTCGCTTGACACGCCAACGTTCATCCATTATATGGAGCAGAAAAAATGTGGGAATTGTGACCATCTATCTGCTCCGGCGTCTTATACGCCGTGTCGTTCCAGACGCATGTTTGGTAACCTCCTGGTTTGTTGGACGGTGAGCTGCTCAACAGTGTCGCTGGTCCTCACACATCTTTGTAGCTGACGTTCATTTGTGGCATCAATGGGACGAAGTACTCCGCAGTTTACTCGCAGTGGTGCCATTTATCCAGTCACGGTAAATTAACTGCACAGCAGCACACCAACAGCTCATAAATCGCGCTGTTTCAAAAATACTGCCGCTGTTGACACGAAAGCCCACGATCATCCTCTCTCCAACATCGGATAAACTGAGTGTTTTCCAGGTTGTTTATTCTCTTATTTTATATTCCCACAACGCTTGCTCGTGATTGGCTATGCACTGCTGACGTCAGTGTAACTCGACCGTGTACGACCGAATTAAGACTGGAGTTACTTTGTGACAGACTGAATAAAAATTGTTAATTTTTTTACAAATTATTATTTTTTTCAGTTTCTAAACAGTTAAATTAGGTTATGTTATTAAATAAATCAATCCCTAAAATTGTGTCAAATGAATCCAGCGTAATACTCTACCGATAGGTAAGTTCTATATTCGATTACACGTTTCCGTTTGATCGAACTAACGACTTTACGTTACAATGTTACGTACGGCAGCTGAAAACAGTGGAGTCTTTTGATAATGACGCGCTCAGACCGTCTAGTTACGGGGTTCACATTTCCAGAGTTGTGTCAGATGTTATGTTTTAAACTTTCGACCCTGCCATATCGCATCGCGAGTCAAGCAATACGCTCACTTTAATAATCCCTTTCGGTTTTGTTAAATACGCGGAAGTTGCATCAAAAGGGGCTTCAACGATTTGCATAGTAAACAGCGGAAGACGCTGTCCCGTGAAGGAACTCGATAACCTGTGGAAGATATCTTTCATTGTTGATATAATATTCCGTTATATCTTACGCAGCTGCTTACAGTAACATGAAGAACAAACATGTTTATATTGGCCCCGAAATACGACAGAGAGTTATATCGATAACAGTACAAACCCGAACAAAAAAAATTGTTCGTGCAATTCGTATAATGTTATATTTAATTGCGACTGACAGGTTTAGTCTCATTCATATTTCATAAAGAAATATTTTCTTATAGCGTGAAGTTTTGCCTGCAACGGGATTACAGTACTAGAAACAGGGACAGGTGCTCAAACATTCACGAATGTCGTCGGAAGCGCTCATGGCCTGTAATAAGGAACCATCGAAGCATTAGCCTGGCAAGGTTTCGGGAAGGAAAAAAACTTGGAATAAGAACATCGGAACGGGGAAGACAGGGGATCGAACTCGGGTCCTTCAGAGTGTGCGAACCCAGTGTGTGTTGTGACCACCGCGCCGAATAGCTCGGCACGAGAAGTTCGAGACCGCAGGATGGCTCGGGATGAAATTGGAACTTGCGAGTTGGCTGTACTGGAGCGTAGCAACAACCTGGCGGGACTCAATCTGCTCGCCACCCCCATCACCCCTCCCTTCCCCCTTCACGACCCACCCTCCCGCCGTGGACACCTCGCGCGCCCTACAGTCCGAGAGGCATCAGCGAGTGTGGTTTGGGGGACGGACACGCACACGCAATTCCACGCAGCGTAATGCAATCCCGCCCCTCCCCCCCTCCATCATCAAACCCTCTGGGTCCCAGCGACGAGATGCCCCCATCTGCGGCTGCAGGCTGCCTGCGCGTAATCTGATAATGGCAGCGCATGTCTTGTCCTGGAAACGAGGGCCGGGGTAGGTCCCGCGTGCAGTTAGTTAGCGCGCTGATTACCGAGTTGATTACGTACCAACTGCCTCGGACACCGGGGGGACACTTGCGCGCTGGGTTGGCTTCTTCCTCGCGCGCTCCCATCCCGATCCTCCCCCCTTCCTCGAGGGGACGGTCGCCGGCGAGCGTATGCAAATCACAAAACACCGCAAAATACCGCGGGACCTCGCCCCTCGCAGACATTTATTACTCTTGCAGCAGCTGTATGCAAGCCAGAGGTGCCCCGGAGAACTCGTCTAGTTCATTCATGTTTACTTCCAACTTTTGTGGCCTTGCTGAAGTTCTACTTCCAGGATATTCCTCCGCCTCTTGCCAACAAAGTCTAGAAAATTACACCAAACAGACAACCTGCTGCATTCCTGCGCACTCAAATAATATTTTGCATGATAACTTTTTCTCTAAGTATTACCAATACACGTACATTCACCTAGTTTTAATTCGTATTAAATGCAATGAAATATTATAATATACACGTAAAACATAAGTAAAGATCCAATTCAATTAAAAATAAGAGATTTTATATTACCAGAAGTATAAAACGGTTGTTATACATGGCATGTTTAGGAAAATAATACCAAACGAGTTGTATCTACATAGGTACAATTAATTAAGAAGTGAAAACCATCATCAATATTTTATTGTTTAACCGATCCCCGACAGCGGTATCGATAGAGACGGGGCCAGTTTCAACAATCAGAGGACCGCGGTGGTATAGTGGCCATACTACTTGCCTAGGCTAACCGGGTTCGATACCCGGCGAGTTCCATTCCCAGCGGTTTCGCTCACGGATTTTCCCAAGTGGGAATCGTACCGGACAATGGCGCTGGTCGGAGGGTTTTCTCGGGTATCTACCGTTTCCCCCACCCTTGCATTCCGGCGCTGCTCCATACTCACCTCAATTCACACCGTCGGCTCTCAGGACCTCGATGTTAAGGTACCCGCCTAGCTGTCACTTGGAATGTGCTGCAGAGTGCTTGAAGAATACATTTTCTCACGAAACTATTAAGCACATCTTCAATGTGCTGATCTACGAAAAGAACACACACATCGTACGAGGGATGTTGAGTGCTTTCAAGATGTCACACACACTAGAAACACCATTTTAGAATACTCCAAAATAACTAAAAACTACTTTTTCAAAGCGCTCAAAATATGCGCATCAGATACATACAAAACTACCCAAGGGCCCTGCATTGAACATTCCTAAAGACTGTTCACGATAAAGTGAGCACTTTAGAAATCAACCTTAGAAAAATGTCACTACACTGCCTGGCATATATTTTAACCGGTGCACTGAGTGATATGCACCCAGCAAAGTTGGTAACGATGGAGGGAAATTGGTTCCATATCTTAAAGTCGAATAAAAAAATTTTTAGGTAATCATCTGTGATAACTTAAGAAATAATTTCTTTCTCCTTATTCTTTTAAATTCAGTTAAGTGTAAAAATGAGCAGATTTGTAAATTATATATTTTTTTAACAATTTCAAACTTTCACTTGACTGACGCATGAATAAAGTGATGAGGCCTATGGCAATGTTAATTTTACATGAGGCGGAAGAATACATGACGTGAATAAAAGTAGATCTTAAGCAGGGCTTTTAAAAGTTCTAATTTCACCGTGAACAGCCTATACAGACTTTTCATCAATATAATAATATGGTTGCAGCTGAATGTCGCATAGGTACGCGCAGTGCGACGAGAACACTGCACGTCAGCTCAGAGCCTTGAGCTTAGCGGCGACGCGGCACTTGATGTGCGTGGCAGTTTCACCCTTATGGCTCCCTCGGTTCTCGGCCTCAAACACGGGGAAAAGCTGTGGGTAGGATGGAGCCTCAAGAACCGTCCAAATATCTCCACTCTCTCCACTCCGACAATCAGGTATCGCTTGTATCAAGGACCCGACCCGACATTCGGCTGGTGTGATCTCAAAAAACCGTGGAGAATTGAAATCAGGATGACTTGATGCAATCTCCAACTCGAATCGTCTATAGTGCGTGAGCAGTACATTATAACTGCATCAGCTCACTCAGCAAACCACCATTAACACGTATCCTTATTCAACTCAAACGTGTCACTGAACGGATTTTTGGGTTAACATAACATACTGATCCAGTAATGAGGCTTCTGAATTTTAAAACAGCCCTCTTCGGTGGGCGATATTGCCTAGATGCCACGACTATGTGGAGGAGAGGCTGGACAAGTGAATATCCGAACTCAACCCATGGTATACTTCAACTTTTGGAGGACTGAATCCAGTGAAAATTGTCCGGAGTCGACGAAAATCATAAATTCACGTGTTCTTTGCCTTTTCTTTGAATTACTATGTGACTTAAAACAAAGCTATTACGATTTTACTTTCTGTTCAACTTTCTCTAAGCCAGCGTGTTCATTAATTTTCTCTTGGAATTTAGACCAATATGTTATTTAAATTCGTTACAACTTATTTTACTGTATATGAAAGGCGTCCTCTTTGCGAATCTAAACGGAATGAAACTATACTGCTAGTTTACCTTAACTTTGTGTTCTCTGTACCGCAGATAAACGCAAACAGTAGGCACATAATTTTATGGCTGTTATGTAGGGTAACGTTTGAATCTAATTTTCCTACATTTTCTTGCAAATCTCATGAATAAGCAGAAAAATTGCAGGTTTTTGTAAAAACTTTGTGTAAAAATCAATTTGCCCATTTCTAAAGCCCAGGAGCTGCTTATTTAAGGGCTGTTCACGATAAACTGAGCACTTTTTACATCAACCTTAGAAAAATGTGACTGCCCATACCTGAATATATTTGAACGGGCGCACTGAGTAACATGAGCCCAGTAAAGTTGGCAACGATGCTAGGAAAGTAGTTACATAACTTTAACGTCGTATTAAAAGTGTTAGGTAACCATTTGTGATATCTGAAATTATTTCTTCTGTTTCAGGTTTTCAGTGCTTATAAGTTTAAAAATTCGCAGATTTATAAAATATTTTCTCTCCCAATGATTCCAGTTGCACATGACCGACGCATGAATAACGTTATGAGGCCATGGCAATGTTGATTTTACTTAAAGTAGAAGAATACACAATGCTCATACAAGTAGATCTTAAGCGGGGCTTTCTCATTTTATCGTGAACAGCCTATATGCGCCGGCAGCTTACCCTAGCTTTTAAAGAGCCCAAAACAAGGGTTCCTCTCCCCAACACGGGGCCTAACTCGTTACACATTACGTGACACCAATAAACGGTCAGAATTTATTTTTGTATTTGCGCAGAGGTCAATAAAATGTATTTTAAACTATGAAATCTTCACACTGGCGGTGCTGCGGTGCCTGCAAGTCACGGCGACGCTAGCGCTGCCGGCGGCGAAGCAGGAACACTACAATCAAGGCATAGCCGCACCTCATGTCAGTCGCCCAGTTAGATGTACATACTGTATGTGACATGGTCATTCATACTGGAACTCCTCTACGTGAAATCAGCTGGCCCTGTCATAGACTAAAAAATGAAGTAGACCACTTCTTTGTCTTCTGCTCATGTACCCAACATTGACCTACCGAAAAGGAACACAACTGTCAAAGTCACATGGCCAACAGTGATGAACGTGTTTGTTTTTACCTTAATTTTTAAATTACAAGCACTATTATATGAATACAATACTTTTACCAATCTGAATTCGATCAAAAAGCATTACAAATTGGTTAGAGGAAGTATAAAAATATCTCAAAAGCACTTGTGTACTAAACAGTGTGCTAACTTCAAACTCAATCCACGCTATATTTTCTGGTCGTATTGGCAGAAAAGAAGTTCAATGTTGGGACACGGAGATTGGTTGTGCGCAGCCAGCGAGCTCGGCTTACCTCATCTTTAGTCTAAGGGCCCAGTCGATGGCCGATATTCCGCATGGTAACTAGCTGCCTCGCCCAAGGCAGCCAGCGATGACAACTTGTTGATTCCACAGCAAATATAGCTCTCTCTCTCTCTCTCTCTCTCTCTCTCTCTCTCTCTCTCTCTCATCACATTGTCACGTAATATTTCTGCACGATATTGCCGTGTTACGGGCGTTGTCTGTAAATGTTCACCGTTGAGTGAAAACTACATCGTGTTGCTAGGTGGACTAGACGTGGCTGACTGGCGGAAATTCAGTCAGAATAAGACGCCTCATCTCAATTCTTATACACATTTATATATTGTTGCTTCTTTACTCACCTCCTTTATACGAGAAGGAAAATCGGAAATTTGGAAGGGGTAAAGGTTTTGAATTAAAATTAATATAATCTTAAACTCATTAAGGACGCAGTTTATCAAGCCTGTTACCACAGATTTCAAATGAGGAATCAACGTTACAGAAATGCCTTCTCAATGCATCGATTTTAAAGATAACTGTTTAAAAATCCAAAGCAGCATTCTAATAAAGTTTTGCCACGATCATATATATATATATATATATATATATATATATATATATATATATAATGAATTGATTTTTTTTTTGTAAAGTGTAAATTTTAATATTACATTCTAGAAAATGATATTGAACATAAAAACCACCAATATTTCTTAGTATGGCAACATTCCTTAATAAATATCAGGTGGAATACATTTTGTTTGGAATTGGTTGTTCATGTTTAAAATCAATACATTAAGAAGAAATTTTTATAACATTAATTCTCACATTTAAAGTCTGTGGCTGCAGGTTTGACACGCGGCGTCCTTGAAGGCAACACAAATCCAAGTCTTGCACAGGATTCTGTTGTGAAGGTCATATCGTAACGGACCAGCGGAGCGTCGCGACGTTATCAGGCCACGTGGTGCGGGCGTTTTAATAATTGGGACCGCGTTTAATCAACACGGAACATACATTAATGGCGAGCGGAGCAGCAAACGAGGCCTTACCTCACCGAGACGCTACCGGGTCAAAATGGTGCGACCACGGGTGTTGCGATCGCAATAGCCGTGAT
The DNA here is from genome assembly GCA_029891345.1 of Dryococelus australis. Lineage (NCBI taxonomy): Eukaryota > Metazoa > Arthropoda > Insecta > Phasmatodea > Phasmatidae > Dryococelus > Dryococelus australis. The sequence goes on along the minus strand of CM056995.1, from coordinate 302,616,970 downwards.
GGAGAACCAGCCTTCGGCAACATTAGTAAGGTGACGACGTTCCACATAGACTTTAGATACTTTAGATTACCAGTGGCTAAAATTAACTAAATAATAACTTGGTTGCATCTAAAAAATTAATCATCCATTCACATTAAGCTCCCCCGAGAGTATTAAATTAATGTAATGTAAATGTAATGCAAATCATAAGGTAAACTTGGTATATTTATATATTTTAATACAGTCACGTAATAGCTTTCCTCTAAGTATAGGCTGTTCACGGTAAACTGAGCACTTTTGAAAGTCCTGCTTAAGCTCTACTTGTACGCATGTTGTGTATTCTTCCGCCTTATGTAAAATTAACTTTACCATGGCCCTCACCATATCTATTCATGCGTCCGTCAAGTGAAACTGTGAAATTATCAGACAAATAAATACTTTACGAATCTGCTCATTTTTACACTTCGATGTATTAAAACTAACAGAAAGCGAAAGAAATAATTTAATTTATCAGAAATGGTTGCCTAACACTTTTTATTTGAATTTAAAATATGGAACTACTTTCTCTCCATCGTTACCAACTTTACTGGGCGCATGACACTCAATGCGCCCGAAAAGTATGTGCAGGTAGGAGCAGTGACGTTTTTCTATGGTTGATTTCAAAAGTGCTCACTTTGTCGTGAATAGCCTTTAACATACTGTAACGTCACCCAAGTGTGGGACATAAGCATTATGCAGGCTTGGGAGTAGCCATCCACTCGAATGCGCCCTCGCACGGAAACTGGTAACTACGCTAGAGGCAGCGAATTTCAGTAATCGGGCCGTTGCCTTAGCCGGATCCGTTCGTAGCAGTTATTCCACTCCAACGACTGGGAATCTGACCACGAATTGCACTGCGCGTCTCCGATATAGAGCACTGTAACACAGTGCCGGGGCTTCTGCTATCCCGCACGCTAAGTTGCTCCAGATGGAGAACACAAGTATGATCGAGCCGACAGTCGTAACCACCAGCTCAAACTCAGCTTTAGGAGATGTAAACATAATAAACGGTACTTCACGAATTGTTCTTTCTCTGTACGCGTGACGTTTTGCAATCATGTTGCGTAACTATTATGACATATGTTTTAAGCTCTTTCCAAGAAATGTGTCCTAATTTAAATGTAAAATTAATTAAAACATATTAATTATTTCCAAATTTACCTAATTTATAAAATTCTTCTCTCCATCCCTCGCTATGAAGAGCTTGTAATTTTGAAAGTTATAAAATCGCATGTTAAAATAAAATTTTTGAAACACAAATATTCATCAATCCACGCCAGTTCGGACACATGACACTCGAATCCTAGCCTATCATCCCAGCCAACGACGTTATAGAGTAAGGTCTCAACGCAGTTCAACATCTACCCTTAGTTTGCTGAAGATAGTCTTATTGATGAACCATGATTTAAATTCTGCAGTGCTGTACTCTAAACATTTTAAATTTAAATATGTTCCTATTTACTTTAGTGCCATCTTATGACAAAAAAAATTTAACAAAAAAGAATTTCATAAACATGGTAAATGGACTGTGCGCAACTCACGTGCTGGCATGTGTAGGAAGCGTAACGACGCTCTCGAATGCTACACAGGAATCATTCATCTCTAAAAAAAACAGCTCAAATCTAGTCGATCTTATACTGCAAGTTTGTGAAGTAGTTTTCTGAATTGTCGCGCGTTTCTGTGCACGATTATAGTGTCGTTTATTGCAAGATAAAACATTTGTGTAGCATTGGTACATGGCAATGACCCTCTTTTTGTTATTTCAAAGATTAATTTAGGACAAAGGGGAAAATTAAATTCTCTTATCTAATGAATTCTTACTTCGATGGGAACCGTGCCGGACAATGCCGTTGGTTGGCGGGTTTTTTCGAGGATCTCCCGTTTACTCCGCCCTTTCATTCCGGTGTTGCTCCATACTCGCCTCAATCACTCTCATCAGTTCTCAAGACCTCGATGTTAAGAGCCTTACAGATCTCTTCACTCTCTTACTTTGATAAACCTACAAGTGTTTTACCTCCTTGAAAGAGTTCATTCATACACATATTTCTGTGTTTAGACAAATGAAGCTTGGCAAGTACTTGCCTGTTGAGTTGTAACCTATAATTGTACGTTTTTTTATGAGAACGCCCATAAAATATTCTCTATTCTTGTAACTTGAGCCCGAAGTATATTCTATTATTCGCTGGACTCCATTCTTCTGCTGACTGGAATATCAGAATGACTTGGGAGACCAAAAGGCCTGGCATCTTCTAATTCCAATCGGCCGGCGGGTTTTCTCGGGTCAATCCTATTTCCTCCTCCTTGCATTCCGTCCCTGCTCCATCTTCGCCTCACCGGCTCTCAAGGCCTTGCTGCTAAGCGGCAACAAAACCTCTCAACTCTCTCCGCTTGTTCAAGCGAACATTACGTGTAAAGTATGTTCGCGGTTTTTTCACACTTTTTGAATCAAACCTCTTATGTGTGACATGATTGATTGTTTCCTAAACACGTCAGAATCATTGGCGGTTTTATACTTATCTTAACATAGACGTATCGTACTTTGTTTTAAATTAATTTTTACTTACGCTTTATTTATAAATTAAAATATTTGATTTATAATTAATACGAATACAAACGGAGATATTATAGGCGTGTTGGTAATACCTAGTAAGAAATAGTTCTTACACAAGATATATACCTGAGTGCGTACGAACGCGGTGCGTTGTCCTATGGTGTAATTTTGTGGTCTTATTTTGTAAGCTATGTTAGCACGAGGCGGAGAAATATCGTGAAAATAAAGCTCTAGCAGGGCTTCAGAAAAGTTGGAAGTAACCGCGAATGGACTATAAATAAAATTAGTCAAGCTCATTCGTAGTGTGTGTTTTGAAGACTGAATTGTTGAAAACTCCCGTCAAACTTGCTATCGTGATGGGGAGTGAGTTGAGTAAGTTGTGTGTGCTATGCCCCAGAATAACTCGTGTAGTGACTAGTGAGGAGTCTTTCCTCAGCCACTGTGTGGAGTAAAATGGCGACCTGAAAGACAGTATTTCTGAGTTATTATACCGTAAACTCTCTTTGTTTATTATTACAAATACGAAGTAATTAGTTGCAATGTCTGGAACGTGATTAACATAGTACTGCCAAACTAGAGTAGTAAACCTTGTTTGTTTTGCTCCAAATTGAAAATTTCGGCTCTTTGAAAGAAAAAAAATCTGAAAAAGGCAGTAAAATTTTAAAGAACATGTGGGGGGGGGGATGCAAACTGCTACGTTGATAAGAAACTTTCTACGTACATTACGACAGTTTATTTAACAATACTTTTGAAAGAAAGTGGGAAGCAATACTATATACTTCTCTACATACAATTTTATAAACAGTGATGACCTGCGTACATGCTAGTTGCATATCACGAAGGCAAACCAAACTGTCACGTCATGCGGATATCGCCTGTACATAGGCCACCATGAAAATACCTCCAGTACCTACATTGTCATTACTGCTGATTGTGTGTTGTTGGAAATATAGTTCAACCAATTCTGACAGTCATTACTACCAAGTTGCTAATCTCCCATTGTTCATCTAGTTTGGCAGAACAGAACATAACATATTAAAATGAGCACCAGTATGCAGCTGAAAGCCATAACTGGTCTTAGTTACTGAAATTAAATAAAAATTGGAAAATAGTCGAAACATAAGATTTATCGCGGTATAAAAATTAAAAACATGTTAAATGTTAAAATTACAGAGGCTTAAAATTATATTTGGTTATAATCTAAAAGAAATGTTTACGTTGTAATTTAAAAATGTCAAAAATTAAAATTCCTCTTCCCCCCCCCCCCCCCTTGAACCCTCACCACGCCATCCTCTCCGAAGACAGGAGGGCCGACGGTTGTTGCCGTTTTGTGAGGTGTCCGTCGTGTGTTTGAGGGGAGGGGAGGTATAAATATAAGGCAAACACACTCACTTTAAATAGCTTAGACGTACACACTTCGAAATCATCAGTGAGAAGGGAGGGATTTAGAGGTATCGAACCTAAAGTTCAGTCCTATGCAGTTCTATGCTGTGTAATGCCAGGTAATGTGTTATAAACAATTCAACACAAATTAATCATCAGGTAGAAGAAACAGGGGAGCCGAAGGACACCTTATGTTAATTATCTATAGGCAACAACGCAAGAAAATTCGTACATTTGAAGAATAATAAACTTCCACAAACAAATTTATCACACCACGACAATTGTGTAAGTATAGAAGAATGGACTGAAATTACATAAATATTTAAAACAACATTGAAGATTTACAAACTATTTTTAACGCCACAAATTGATTTCTCTGTTATTCCCTAATGTTCCAAATGTTTCGCAGGAAGTTTGGATGGACACGTATTGGCAATTCTTCCGAGTGCTAGCAACCAACAAATTGATTATTTTATAATTAGGAAAGAAACCCCGTTCACATTCTACTGTTACTTGTAAGTACTGTTTCCTCGAACCAAATAAAAAAATAAGATCGCATAGTTATGGCATCATGGCGTGTCGAGAGGTCAATGTCTTAATCACTTTTAAGGTGTGCTTAGAAAAATTTATTTTACAAAAAAACAGTCTGAAGTAAGTTATAAAAAAATCCATAGTTAAAGCATATTTTAAAAATTGCACAAACATTTCTTAGCATTATTTTTAATATTTCTTGAAGTAACTCATGGTATTTCATTTCACTGTGAATTGTTTCGTTTGGGAAGTGAGCTAGTTTTTATTATTTTCACGCCACGAAAACGGCAAAATATTTATTTTTGCAGGCCATTGTTGAAAAATATGCTGTCTAAATTTTTTATGACAGGAAATAGTACTTTGTAAGTAATGTATGTAAGTTGAATAGCATTTATTACAAATAGAGAATAATTAACTTTTCGTTGACAAGTAAAGTAGCATTATATCGCGTTCCTCTGGCGGATAGAGCAAGAAGGTAAAGAACGGGTGGAGAGGGTAGTCTTAAAAATAACGTACGCCTAACGTAATTCCAACATACTTTATTTAAACATAACTTAAAAGACGAAACATCTAACTCGCAGGTACTTTAGGAATGACTCCATCTTCACAAGGCAAGGACGTACAACAACTCGCCAAACTAAGCTTTCGTATGAGAGAGAAATTTTTAAAACGATACGTTCACGTCAGGTGTCCTCAGCTTATCCTCGCGGTTTTTTGGCGTTTGCCTTTTCCAGACGGATCACATTGCTATTTGAAGTCTGGTATTGTTCTCTTTAACGGAAGACAATCAGCAACTCCTTTCATTAACCCAGAAACTGGGTGTTTCGCGTATTGCATGCGCCATTGAGCACAGCGGAATATGTCCAGGTTGGCAAACCCTCGGCCTGGCCAGAGCAGAAACAGCCCAAATTTCACGAGAACGGAAGCCGCTAGCTGAGTTAATCTGCACACTTATCATATCACGGCCTCGGAATCGGCGGTTATTCGCGCCACATTTTAGGACAACTGTCAGTAGCTCCGACCAGCGCGCTCCTATCGCTTGCGACACGCCTACACAACTCGCTGCAGCCGTCGGCGAGAGAGAAATTTTCGCAACTTCTCTGCGCTCAACAACGCTAGTGAGTGAGCGAGTGAAGATATTTGGGTGGCTCTTGACATCGAAGTCTTGAGAGCCGATGAAGGAAGCGAAGCGTGTATGGAAACGGGAGATTCCCGAGAAAACCCGCCGACCAGAAGCATCATCTGGCACTATTTCCACATGAGAAAATTCTGGATCGACCTGTCGGGAATCGAGTCCGGTTCGCAAAGGTGGGAGGCGAGCAGTCTACTCACTAAACTGGGGGAAGGGGGAAGCGACCAGGTCATAAAGGATAAATAATATAATCAGGACTGTGGGGTGGGGCTGGGAGGACTGGGACACAGAATTTATAAAGAAGAAAATAAAAAGAGGACCGGGCGAGGAGCGGGGGCGGCAGAAACCTCAACAGTAGTAGTGTAGTGTTAATATGAGTAATAAAACATTGCTATTTTCTAAATCAGCAAGAACACTAAGAACACACCGAACAGTAAAGAGCCAAGAGTAGATCAAGACAGGATATTACAAGAAAACCAAGAAAAAACCAATACGATAATCATGAAAAAACCGCACTATAAATAGAAGAACAAGAAGTTGTACATTGCAAAATATTAAAAGAAATTTTTCAAGAGTTGGAAACGCTACTAAGAACAAAAAATGTGTAATACGTGGAAATCATGACAAAATTATTAGAAGTACAGGATGTAGTTTGACAGCAGAAATTAGAAATAGCGGCATTAATAGCTGAAATGAAGGGAATTAAACAAGAAAGAAGAGAGTAAGAGAAGAATTAAAAAATACTAGAAAAACGAGAAGAAGAAAACAATTACAGGTAAAATAAAATGGAACCAGTCAAAATTACAATAATGCCAGAAAAATTGCATAAGGACGGTAGCAGCGAAGAAATCAAAAGGGAATTAACACAATACATTAGACCAAACGAAAAGAACATTAGAATAAATAAGATTATCAAAACAAATTCTCAGTCGATAATAATTGAGATGCCAAATGAAGAGCAAGCAGAAAAATTAAAAGAAGAAATAAGGAATAAAGAGGTGAAAATGAAATTTGACAGACTACAGAAGAGAAACCCAAAAATAATGGTATATGGAGTAAGAGCGGAATTAGGTAAAGAAAAATTTTTTGGAAGAAATATATAATCAAAATTTGAGTGAAGATTTCGACTTAGACAAACATCAAAAAGAAACAAACATCTGCTTTGAAACAAGGGAGGTTGACAGAACAAAGATCATAGTAATAGAAACAAGCCCGAAAATTTATAAACGTATAATGAATAAGAAAAAAATATACTGCCGATGGGAAGCATTCAATGTTAAAGAATTTGTGTCGCCTATGAGATGTAAAAAATTCCACAGGTATGGACACACCAAAAAACGATGCAGACAAAAAGAATAAATTTGTGGGAAATGCGGAGAAGAGGGACATACAACAAGAACTTGTAAAGAAGAACATAATAAATGTATAAACTGCATACGGGGACAAAATAAAGGAGAAGAAATAAACCACACGGTATTTGATAAGGGCTGCCCATTTTACAATTTGGCAAGAGAAAGACTATAAAAGGAAACAGAGTATGGGGATTAGAGTAGTACAATCAAATCTGTAAAAGGCCCGTACAGTAACATTAAAATTAAATAATCAATTAAAGAAGATAAATACGCTATTGCATTTATACAAGAGCCCTATTTATTTAATAATATTTATACAAATTTAAACAGCAACTACAAAATGATTAAAAATAGAAAGGGCGATCATTAGCAGCAATAATAATAGCCAATATATACTAAATATTAAATTTACAACATCTAATAACGAAATAAATAGCAGTAGCAAAAATTATGATTAGTAATGAAGAACTGACATTAATTTCAATATATTTGCCACCACAACGGGAAATAAAATATATGTTAAAACAATTAAATTAAATAATAGCAGAAATATATAATAATAAACTAATAATTGCAGGTGACTGTAACGCGAAATCTGGACTATGGTATTCAAAAATATCAGACACAAGAGGAGAAGAGGTAATTGAAATAGTAAACAAAAACAATTGGATAATTTGTAACGAAGAAGGTAATTTATATACATTTTGACAGCATCAATGGACAAGAGAATATAGATTTTAACTACAACTTCAAAAGATATGGAAGGAAAAATTATAGATTGGATAGTAAACTATAGTATAAGCGATCACAACAAAATAAATTTTGAGATATAAATTGTAACTCAACAGGAAATCAAGATAGAGAAAAGATTACATTTAAACGTTACTAACTGTGAAAAGGTTAATGAAGAATTAAAAAACATTGTTAAGATGATAGATGACAGAATGGAAGATGATACAATTGAAGAAACAATAGATACATTCCAGGAAGCAATAGTTAACATAATGTGATAAACAAGAAACCACAAATAAAGCTAAAAACAAAAACATATATTGGTGGTGGAATAACGAACTGAAAATAATGAGAAATAAAGTAACAAATAAACCCAGGAAATATAGGAGCTGTTGTGAATGTAATGCTAAATAGATTTATAAGGAAGATTACAAAAAAAATTAGACGGGAATATAAAAAATTAATCAGGATAAACATGAATAATAAATAGATAGAATTTGTTATAGAAGAAGCGAGAAATAGACCATGGAATTTAGTAGATAAACTGGCAAGGAAGAAGTCGAGGGAAAAAGAAACCATCAGTTGCATACAAATTGGGGAAAAATACACAACAGCAATTAAGGAAACAAATAAAGTTATGATGCACAAACTACTACCTAATCTTGAAGGAACAGAAGAAGAAATAGAAATACATACTTTGGAAGAAGAGAAAAAATAATCTGAAGAAATTAAAGAAGAGGACATTGAAAATGCAATAAAAAGATGCAGCATGAGAAAAGCAATGATCGATCTGATAACAATCGAATTAATAAATAAAAGCTGGCAAACAATTAAATCAATACTAACAAAAAGTATAAATAAATGCTATACATTAAGCAGATATCCGGAAATATGGATAATAGGAAAGATAGTATTTTTATACAAAAGTACGAATAAATTAAAAACAGAGGTTTCATCCTACAGAACAAATGTCTCTTATCAACCTTGGGCAAAATATATAAAAGGATAATATATAGTAAAATTAAATCAGAAAGAGAAAAAAAAACGCTTCACGATTACCAATTTGGATTTAAAGAAACAAAATTAACCGAACAGACAATCAATAAGGTATTAAATTTAATAGAAACTAGTACAAAAAATATTTGATTGGCATTTCAACAGACATAAGCAACGCATTTTCAACAGTGACATGGAAAGACATTAAATAACAGATTAATAAAATATCAATCGGGAAAAACAGAAAGAAATTTTATGGGACTATTTGAATAACCGGAACATAACAGTACAAGAGAATCAGATAACGTTAAAAAGGAAAATAAATCGCTGCTGTCCACAAGGATCAGTAATAGGGCCAAGTCTATGGAATTTAGTAAAAAATGATTACATAGTACAAAACTATAATGAGGATTCAAAAGTTTGTGGCATTTGCGGACGATTGTATAATTTTGATAGAAGGTAATGCATGAAAGGAAATAGAAGAACGGACACAAAAAATAATGGATAAAATTTTAATATCGATGAAAGAGAAAAACTTAAATCATCATATCAGTAGAGAAAACAGTTGCCATAATTTTAAAAGTAATATTAGATAAAAACCGTCAGTGATAAAATATTACAAACAAACAATAAAAGTTAAAAAGGAAATAGTATACTTGAGTATTATTTCGGATAATTGATTAAGTTTTGCCCCACATGTAAAATATATAACCGAACAATTAGGAATAATTTTTTTTTCAATTAAAACAAACGGTATGGAATATCAAAAATAATAAGAAGAAAAATAGAACATAATATATCAGGCATTATACCGTAATATTATACAAAATGCATGCACTTGTTACAAAATAAAATTGAAAATACACACATTAAAAGAATACTAAGAGCATCACAAAGATATGTATTGATAAAACTAATGAATTTAACACCAACAACATCATATGTATCCACGATAACTGTTAGTAAAAAAATCCCAATTGAATATAGTATAAAAGATAGAAATATGATATATCAAATAAAAAATGAAGTAGAAATATAATACAATGGAAATACATATAATAAGATAGTAGAGCACAATAATATTTGGATTGATGAAAATAGAAATAATCAACCTATTAGTTTAAAAGAATTAAAGAACGAAATCTAGAAACTAGGTATTATAAATTGGCAAACAGAGTACGATGCAACAGAAACTGGCCTAAATACTAATATTTATATAAAAAATATACAAAATGTTACGAAAGTAAAAACAATATAAATAATAGTGTGCTGAAAGTAATAACGGGACACTGTCAAATGACAGAATATTTAGCTAAAGTAAATAAAATAGAAGACAGTTGTCAAAGTGAAAAAGGAACTCAGGCAGTATACCATATTATGTACTTGTGTGACATGTTTAAAGAAGAAAGGAAAGAATTAGAACAGAAATTAAAACCTTTTAATGATAAATGGCTATTAAAAAACACAATATATATCACAAGGAAATTGTAGATAAAACAAATTAAAGTATTAGTAAAATTATTGATATGGTAAAAATTATGAATGATGATTTAACTGAATAGTCTGGGGAGCGGATGCGTGTGTGCCGGAACTAAGGGAATTATTGAGTGAGTGTTTGTGTTTGTCTAGTGTTTTATTGTTTAAATTAAATAAAAATTATAAATAACTCTCTCTCTTTTAGATAAGAAACAGAATTTTCAATAAATATTGAAGTTTTGCAAAATAACAGTGGGAAAGTAAAATTGAAAAGCTCCAAGCAAGAAAAAGTTGTAAAGAAGGTAAGAAGAATTGAAGGAAATATGGAGAACAATAGAATAACAAGAAGGAGGAAGAGAATAAAAAGAATAGAAAGAAGAAGAGGAAAGAAAATTGGGAGAAGAACAGAGAAGGAAAGTAAAATAACAACAGAAGAGAGAAAACGAGGGGGAGAAGCAGCAAGAGAAAGAAGATCTGAAATGGATGAAAGAAGAACGGAAGGAACTGTGGAGAAAAGAATCTAAATGAGGGAAAGATGTGATTTGTGATAATGTGTTGGTTGATGGCTGTGTATGTGTCTGTGTAAAAAAAAAGGGGGGGGGGTGTGAGTGCTTGTCCGCCGGTATACGAAGGACTGGGTGTACAGAAGGGGTACTTCGATGTTCTGGACGATGCTTAGGTTGGAACGGAATGGAGGGCGAGGGGGAAAAAAATAAAAATAACAAAATAGAATAGTACAGCTAGGGAGAGGACTGGGAGCCTTCGGGTTCGTGGTCGGGGACATTCGACCGCTGGGTGCCATGAAGGACCAGCCGAAAGGCTAGTTAGCTGTGTGCGGGCCCGACGGCGTCTGGTCGCGCGGGCGGATTCGTGTGATTCCCGGTCCTTGGCGGCGAAACGGGGGGCGGCCGAAAGGATACCAGTCAGGGAGTTGCCACGGACGGGGCAGAATAGCTCACCACCTTCCTAGGAAGTGTAAATGATGCTTTCGAATAGAAATAAAATTTGTAGCTTAAATTACCGGCGTCCAGACAACGGCCGTCCTCCCACAATAAAAACAATGGTATCTATATAACTAATATACTGTTTGTTAAATTATAGTAGTCATTATAGAATTGAACACCTTGGCTGCCTGTACTACTAAGTGGGGTCAATGAAATAAATTTAAAAAAAAGCTAACCTCTACACCACCTTCAAAAACCCGAAATAAGTGACCTCTGCGGCAGAGGATGTCAATTGCCATGTTTTACTGTGTTGTATTTGTTATTAGTTTGTCCAAGCATTGCCATAACAGATGCTATGCCAGCTCGTACGGCAGCCACAATAGCATTAATAACCTTGTTTGGTCAAATTTCATACCATTCTTCATAATAGAACATGTCATTATCCTTACAGTAGCTTTCATACCAACTTTCATACTTGGCCAATTACATTGCAGTTCCATAAAAGAGGGCTTCCCAGTGACCGGTTTTAAAACTAATTTATTATAAAACTAAAAATGATGAGCCGAAATGAATTAAACGCCTATAACTTTAAAAAAATCTAGAAGTCTCTAACTATCACTAAGTCAAATTATTAGTAGCCTATGATTACACATTTTAAATGAGGTTTTATAGCGTACTCGAAGCCTAAAACGTTACCCAATTAATGAGGGGCTGTTTACATTGATATATACAAAGTCCAAATTTTGGATGTAAATAAAAAACTCAGCATGTTTTGTTTTTAAAAATATTTCCTCTGCGTAGGTATAATAAATCAAAATTAAGAGATAATTAGACCGTATGAACAATTACAAATAACTCTACGGTTTTGGTAGGTTGAAAATGCAGAAATACCAATACTCTGTTCGACATATATGTATGTTATTTTAGTATGCGAGCCCCCTTCCAGTAAGCCTCCTGGTATAATAAATAAAACTGGAAACACATACACCATGTTGTTGCGAGCACAATGGAGCCTGCAAAGAGGTGCCTGAGCGGAAGAGGTATGCGTACTTTGAGAGACGTGGGTAAACAGGGTCGCCGCAGCGAGAAACGAGGACGCCGCGTATATACGGCAAGCACGAGATGCAATATCTGAGGAGGCTGTGGTGATAGTGTGCTCTCTGCAGCAGCAGGTAAGGGTTCCCACACACACCCTTCAATTAAGTTGCAGTAAAATAATCTGAGCTGCACCGAAGGAGCAGCTCAGCCTAGATTAGTTACTCTTAGTTAATTAGTTCAGTTCGACATAGCCTCTTATCCCAGCCGGCTGCATGTAGGTATGTACGGTCCATTCACCACTGCCGATTCCAAGGCTGTCTCTTGTCAGATTATCTGTAACATCTGAGGATGCTGTGGTGATAGTGTGCTCTCTACAGCAGCTGGTGAGAGTCCCTCATTAAGAATAAGAAGATCCCCTTCCCTTGGCGAAGCTCAGTGCACTCGAGGCATATGACTGTAGATATGCTCTGCTACAGTCAATAGATACAGAGATTGGCCGCTGCGAGGTAGCACACCATTAAATTTAAACACATATGTCCCCGAGGACAAATGCTGGCTTAAGAAATTTAGCTTACTAAGTTTAATAATTTTATCCTTGTAACGCCTATGGTTAAAGGACTTTATTATGCGTTGCGCCATTTATGACTATTTTTGCACTGTTACTAAACTGAATTAATTTGATTTGATTTGAATATTTTTTCATATCTGTAGTAATATTTATTTTCACGTCATGTTCAGTCACATAATTTATTTTACTTACATTGTATTATGTAGTTATTAATATTTCGTATATTTCATTGTTATAAGTGTTTCCAGTTGTAATGTGTTGATATTCAGTCACATGGCAGTAAATGGAAGCCGTTGTTCATGGTTGCCACAGCAACCTCGTGACTAACTGGAGTAACCGCACCACGATTGGAGGATCGAGTTAAGCTAGGTCTTATGAGATAGCGTTAGAGGAAGACATATTGGTTTTTGATCCATCAGGCGGGCTGTGACGGTCTCGCAGACCCGGTATATTTTATTAAATTTGTGTAGGGAAAATCCCAGTCTCGTCGTCGAGGTGTAGCAGACAGCCTACGGGTAAAGACGTGAGTAGGGAGAAGTACAGAAGACGTCTGCACGGGCTTCATACGTGTTTAGAGGAATAATTTAGTTTCGACGCCCGCGATTCCGTGTGGTACGGAAGCTGGACTGTAGTATCGTAGTACTAGGGTTCGATAACCCGAAAGTGAGGGAAGCATTTTGGGATTGTACCGAGGACCAGTGACATCGGGGAACTTCAGGATGACGCCCGGAGGAGGATCAGCGAGACGACTACGGAATTCATATGATTTAATCAACTTTTGGAAAAATGGCCGCTTATTAATATTGATGGAAGGAAGCTACCTGGAAGACATTTTGTACAAGCTATAGATGATCAGTATTTTTCCAGCCCAATGTAACCCCGCCAATATCCAAATATAAATAGCTTATTGATTGAGAAATGGCCAGTTTTACCGGGTTCGGCTACTCCAGTTGCGGTCACCACACTATTGTTTCATTTTTTAAAATCTATAATACAATAATAGTTCAAATTGTCATGTATTGTTTTCACACTTACTCATTTTTATAGTTAAATGAATTTATTCAATTTTATGAACATGGAGAGTCTCTAAAAATCTTATTGCCTAAAGCAATAACCTATACTTGCTATGTGAACACCGGGCTGGTACACTAATTTCGATCATAATAAATCACTTTATTTCCAGTTTTAAATATCTATGTATGAGCTACTATAATGAAATTGATAAAGTTATAAACATAATGTAAATGCCTTACATAGTATTTTAGGCTTACCATACTTTGGGCCTACGACAAAACTGAGCTCATGATCGAAATAATTCGGATAGCACAGGCAAATTATAGTTAGTTCCTTACAGGTGAACGAATAGGCGAACTAAGACACTCAATAATTTATGGTAAGTCACCCCTATCGATTACAAACGTTTAGAATCATAACCATAATGGGGGAGGTTACTGAAATAACGAATGTAGTAAGAGAAAGCTAATCTGATTCCGCAGGGATGGTAGACGAGCACACGACATCACTACCAAATACCTCGGGAGAAATACTGACACTACGAGAAAACACGTTTCCTAGTGCTACAGTACCTGCCTTTTAACCGCAGCACATGATGACAGTAATGCAGCAGATGATGGAAAGGATGCTAGAACATATGTCAGAACTTAAACAAGGTCAGGAAACTAGCAAGCGTGACATGTCAGAACTTAAGGAAACTAGCAAGCGTGACATGTCAGAACTTAAGGAAGGTCAAGAAGCTAGGATAGGGCAAATAACAGAGCACATCATTAAAGCTACTAAGCATGAATTGTCGGAGCAGACTAGTCAAATCAGTTACAAATTAGAAACAGTACAGAATCATATAACTACGCTCAAAGATAGTGTGGTTAAATTATTTAGCGAGGTAACACAGGACGTTGTCGTGTTACAGGAGGAACTCGTATAGATGGGACGAGTACAGTCGGTAGAAAAGTGGCCTGCAGAAAATCTAGACACCGAATATCTAAATGATTTGTAGGTGGTCAGATAGAATCGTTTAATCACCACCTGGAAGACAGGTTGGGTCAAGTCGAGAAAGTCAGTCACGTGGCTGTAGACAATGTTATGGTTCGTGTAACTGAAGTCGGTGAGAAAGTGGACAGATTAAGCCAGGTTGTAGATAAACTCAAAGATTTACGTTAACACCTTAAGTTCCCGTGACTACTACACATCACACAGACGAACATAACTTGTCTGAACTGAGTTCGCCGCTACCAACTGTTGGTTTACGAAACAATGCCACATCTACACACGTGAATTCACCGTTATCTACAATGATCAAAACTTTGGGCTGAGCAGTTACCTAAATTCGAGGTAAAGTCTGGAGAAAACCCAGTAAATTTTCTTTTATGATTTGAGTAGTATGCCAACTTATTTGGTGTGGCTGATAGCGAAATACTTAGGTGTCTCCACCTAGCTCTAAAATCTACAGCGTTTTACTGGTGGGAAGCAGTAAAAACTTCAGTCAATAATTATGCAGAATTTAGAGAAAGTTTCTTGGAGCAGTACTGGAACCGCAAACTACAGGGAAACTTGCATTCGCAACTCCACGCAGAGCGATTCCAGCCAGGGAAAGGTAAAATTTTAGAAGAACAGCTGTCTGATGTATGCGACAAATCCCGTCATATGACTCCACCAATATCTGACGAGGAATGGATTGCTATGACAAGTTCCAGTGACACAGGGCAGGGGTAGTTTAATGTGATATAGTGACATTTCGAGAGAGAATATTGCAGTTTGATCGTATTGGCAAATTGCAAAGAACCAGTGGCAATAGAGACGATGACAGATCCAACCAACCAGAAAACCTCCACCACTGTACTCCACCACAGCCTAGGTATGACTACAGTAATCAGCCTCCTAGACAAATCAAGGGCCTAGAATAAACGCATTTCAGTGGCGGTACTCATCGCCGTATCAGCACCCAGGCCAACAGCAATTCTCGAGTTGTACACGCGCATACCGAGGACGGAAGTATTACTCATATCGAAATCCCTCGCGCGGGAGATGGTATCGAGGCGACAGAAACTCGAAGGATAAAGACGAAATTTTCCAGATAAAACGAGCATAAAGAGGAAGTGGCGCGAAACAGTCAATCCCGACCACAGTTGCCTACGAACTGGATAAATAGCATAAATACGGTCAACCATGACGGAAACAAAGTAATACGTCGATAGAACTACATGAAAAGTGGAATGGCAAATAGCAACTCACAGTTTATAGAAAATATACAAGAAAACGCATGTAATGGTCAGGCAGGTATGTGCGACACCCAGGCAAGGATATTTTTCTGGACAGGAGCCTTTAGATCCGAGGGTACCGGCATTTGTTCCTACTCCGCAAGAACACAATTGCGGGGATCGGTACACAATTTTTCCGCAAATCAAAGCAGCGGGAGGTTAAACCATTGAGGGTTAGTAATAGCCAGGCCCAATCACTGACTCGCAGTACCATTAGCGCCGCCCTGGGGTCTGACGAGCAAACGAATGTAGTAAATGAGGTCGACAGCGAGTCAACTGAATTAGTTGAGACAATAGTCAACACAGTGAATATTGAAGAAACTGATCGCGAATTCCTGTCGCAAGAACCTATTGAAGAGGTCGTGAACAGTCAAGAAATTTTATGTCCAGAACTGTTACTCAATGTTTGCGGAATTAAAGTACTATGTTTCTTAGAAAGTGGGGCCGAGATTAGTTGTGTATCTGAAAACATGGTTAATCACATTTTAGCTACGGGATATAAATTACCAACTATTCCCGTACCGCGATTAAAAAAATCGGCGCTACGTCTAAAGCAAGTCCAGTGGTAAACCAACAAGTTCTTTTGTCAGTACAAGGGTTAGGAAAACCTGAAGAAGTCCTAGCGCTAGTAATGAAAGGTTTGACTAAGTCCGTAATATTGGGAGTTGAATTTCTCACCCAGCATAAAATCCAACTAGACTTTGGAGGCTGGATTGTGATCACGCCGGACGGGGTAACCGATGTTGTTATATCACCGGAGTGCTAGAACAGCTCCAATCATTTAGTGAGTTTAGGATTTATATCAAGTGAGCCGACCAGTTACATCTAGCGTTATAGCGACGCTGGACGACATATATCAAGCTGTAGCAAGTGTGGAAGCCTTAAGTCGAGGTCAGAAAGTCAGTCTGGAAAAACTTCTCCTCAATAAATAGATGATTTTTTCTCAGAAACCTGGAATGAATAAATTCTTTCAAGCAGATATTCAAGTGAAGCCAGGTGAGCCATTTCGCTCGAAGTCATATCCTACCCCTGCTAAATATATAGGAGAAGCAGAGGAGTACCTGAAGCTGATGTTATCGTGGAAGATTGTTAGTCATTTATCCAGTCCATACTGTAACCCTATGGTACGTGTAAGGAAAAATGATGGCTCGGTACGTCTATGTTTAGACGCTAGAAAATTCAATGATGTAACTATAAAATCTCGGGAGAGCCCAAGATCTACAGAAGAATTACACTACGTTTGTACCAGGGTATAAAGTTCATGACGACCATCGATTTGACGCACGGGTATTGGCAAATACCATTATCACAGTTTTCACAGTAATATACTGGGTTTTTATTCCGCAGTTAACAGTTTGTTTTCAATGCCCTACCATTCAGGCTGTGTAATGCTGTGGCGCAGTTTACACGATGTATGAGCATAACACTGGGCGACGAATGTTCTCACTTTGCTAGATCTTACGTGGATGACATTCTTGCTGTCTCCAGCACGTTTGAAGAGCACTTAAAACATCTGCAAATCGTCTTAACAAAGCTAGCACAGGCCGGAATGACAGTCAAGCTGAAAAAGTCATTGTTTTGCAGAGACTAAGTGCCGTTTTTAGGCCACGTATTGACACCCACCGGCATCCGAACTGCGCCCGACAAACTAGTTGCAATCACTCATTTCCCCACGCCAAAGAACGTAAACAGCTCCGAGCGTTTATGGGGGTTGTCGGGTTCTATCGAAATTATTCGGAAAGCGTGGCCGAGATTTGTTTGCCACTGTTCGAATTTTTACGCAATGACATTCCGTGGAATTGGACGGATGAAAAGCAGAAGGCTTTTGAGGCAGTGAAAAATCTGTTTTTGACAGAACGAAACTCGCGCCGATCAGAGAAAATGGCGTGGAGCGTAGGGTGGCTATGGCCAGCCGCACGCTTAACAAGACCGAGAAAAATTATTCCGTCACGGAAAAGGAAATGTTAAGCGTGGTATGGCCACTGTTGTCAGTAGTCGACTAACCCGTTGGGCATTGTTAGTGCAGGAGTTTGACCTGGAATTCCATCATATTAAGTGTACTGACAACCTGGCCGCAGACTATCTAAGTCGAAACAAAGACAATACTTCAGAATGTAAGGCGAAGGCACCGCATGAGTTGACAATATCCGGATTGGGAAAACAACGCTCGACACTTCCACCATGGCAGAATACTCTAAAGAATTTAAAACAAGATCAAGAGAACGACCCAGCCTGCAGTAAAATCTTGAAGATGTTAGCAGAGCTTCCGCCGGAGCATGCAATGAGGAATCTATTCTGTGTATCGAAGGAAGGGATTTTATTCCGAAGAGTAACTCCTAAAAGCCTAGTGGAAAACGAGTGGAAGGTTATGATTCCTGAGCGGCTACAGTTGCAGCTAATTATCGATACACACGTGTTGCTAGGGTATGTGGGTAGTAAGAAGACGTACGAAGCGATAAGAAGAGAGTTTTACTGGAAAAGAATGCAAAAGCTAGGGACGAGCGCTGTTAAATCATGCGACCTGTGACAGTGATGTAAGCCCCCACAGGAGAATTTAATGGGTGAATCAGAAGCCATACTGCCCAGTCGACCGCTTTAAATGGTATGGGTAGATTTATTCGAACCACTGCCTATGTATAAATAAGGGGTCTACAATGTTTTTGTTTTAATGTACATATTTTCTAAGTTTACCAAACTCTACGCCATAGTAAGTGCTAATGCGCAAACGGTATTGAACAAACTAAAATTTTTTGTTAACGAAGTTGGTTTACCCGCCTGCGTACTACCTGATAAGAGGACACAGTTCACCGGACGTATATGGCAAGAGGGTGCACGTAATATGAATAAACGACCTACCACAACGGCAATTCGCCACCCTCAGGGGAGCCCCGTCGAGAGACGTATTCGTACATTGGGAAACATGTTACGGGTTTTATGCCATGACTCGCATCGTAATTGGCGAGACCGTTTAAAATTAATTGGATTCGTAATGAATAATACTATTCATGAATCGCCCTTGTTGACTCCGTGGGAGGTACTAATGGGGTGACGTTCGGAAGTGTTTGAAGCCAGCAAACTACCCATTCCATCAGTGAACACCACTGACACAACCACATCTGCACAAGAACTGCGCGAAGATATTGTAAACATAATCAAGAACTGACTTTGCATCGCCGCTGAACAACGAAAGAAACACAAGGAATTATCTAAAACAAAAATCTTCCAGCCTGATCAGCTAGTGTTAGTGAGAGCAGCTAACGTGAGTAAATTGTGGGATCATAATAACTAAAAAACTTTTACCATTATTTCGTGGTCCGTTCGTCATTTCAAAGGTCACCAATAAAAATTATTATGCGCTAAAGCATCCTACAACAGGCGAGATCGTAGGTAAATATAACCTCACAGCCATACAGCCCATTCCCCACTGGAAGCAACTTTCTCGGAGCCCTGCTAAATATCTATTTGCAGGCCCGTTTCGGATTTAATCCCGCCAAATGTAAACAAACATTGCCATGTGGCTGCCATGTGGAATCTGTCAAAATGAATGTTTACATCCCATTGTGTGTGTGTACATGTGTTTGTATACTTTCGCTACACCTAAACATAAACATTGAAATGTGACTTCTACTTTTATACTATCTCTCAAATAAATGTGTTGTTTACTGTTTACATCTTTTAAGAGGATTCTGTCGTAAGCCTATTTCAAAACCATTTCGTACGAATATTCACAGTTTAGGCCTATAAGATTATTGACGCTTTTATGACTCTTTAAAAATGCCTGGATTGATGATAGTTCTTACGATTATGTTACATTAACATATTTGTTTTCCACGACATAGCACATTACACGTAATGCACATTAATATTTTGCCGCGACTGCGTTTAACACTGTTATAACTGTGGGGTAATGAACTATATTATTTAACTTTTTGTTATTGATATGTGTTAGGTTATTTCTTCAAAAGGACGGCCTCAGTTCGAATAACGAAGGAATAACCAGTCCAACAAAAAAGAGACATTAAAATCAAGCACGCAACTCGTGTCGCTCATTTTTTGTCATAAAACATAAAATATAGCTGTGAACATGCACACAAATAAGCCTACCGTAACTTTTATTGTGTTCATATTTATATGTATTGCTACTTACTGTGTATTATGTTTATTGAAATTTATTGGGGCTGGGCTTGGTAATTTTGTAGGGATTGGTGGTAAATCACGTTTTCAAACACCCAGGGCAAAGGTATGACGTTGTGATAAATAATCAGACGTGGATGTAAATAAATAACTCCATCATAAAAACAGTTCACATTTAAAACAGATAAATAGTTCACATCAAATATTTAAAATGATGCACACACACACAGATCCAGCATAACGATCACCATGCAGCCACACCACGCCACGCTATTTCACACGCAGCGGTTAACGAAACACACCGTAACAGTATATTTATTACTGTTGCGGGAACATAGATTTATCACATCATCGTAACTTGCTTAGGTAGGTTTAAAAACACAACGTCTACAAACGTGATGTGGTAATTTGAAGTATTTTTCGGAGTAAGTATAATTTATGCTTCATTCGGTAAAAAAAATAAAAAGCTACATGTCCCATGTCATGGCTCGCCCCTTCTGCCAACTTCACTTTGTTTCTGCCTCACCATCATATCTATATATATTAAAATAAGTATTCAAACATTAAATCTCAGTCCAGTTGTAAATTACAAATACAAAAATCATTATTTTGCTGTAATAAGTATGAAATATGCTACAATTGAAAACATGTATAATTTCTGTACTTACTAGCGAAGTGAAACTTTCCGAGTGTGAAAGAAACAAAGAGAGAGAGCAACAAACCTCGCTCAGCAGACAGTTGCTTTCTCTCTTTATAAAACAACACAGTACCATTACGGCCTACTCACGATATTTTCCGCTGTTATTTTAATCGGGGCTACTAAATATTTAAATTCTTAAATAGGCACGGGTTAATATACAAATAGGATACTAACAAACTTGGTTAAAATAATATTTTAACTGTGAAATATTTCTTACTGGCCGTTGCCAACACATCGCTGCTCATGCTGTTGTTAAATCATATTTAAGAAAGAAATAAATATTACAAGTTATAGAAGATATTAAGGTAAAGTTTCATTTATTCAATAATACAGTGCTCTAAAGTTAACCACAGTATTATATATTTTTGGAATAGAGGTTATTGAAAAAACAGGTTTACATGTTATGCCTAGAGTGTTTTTTTTAATGTTGATTTTCATAAGTCTCTCCCAATCGGGAATGGACTGTAATAAAATTTATTTTCAGGTCATGTTAAGTCACATAATTTATTTTACTTATATTTTATTATGTAAAAATACTATGTAAGGCTTTTACATAACGTTTATAACTTTATCAATTTCACTATAGTAGCTCATACGAAGATATTTAAAACTGGAAATAAAGTTATTTGTTGTGATCGAAACTAGTGTTCCTGCCCGGTGTTCAGATAGCAAGTATAGGTTAGGTGTGATGACAGGACTGAGATATTTTCAGCAAAGACTAGATCTTACATCACCAACTTACATCACCCCTTAGTCTCCTCCAGGTCACGAACTCCGTTCCTCACAAATACTCGAGCTGTTGTTCTACCTTTAACAAACTCTTACCTTAGAGAGAAATGCTGGAAGACACACCGACACCTTAGCATATTTTATAAAACAACCATCACTCAGTTTACAAATACTACTAAAGAAATACTGGCCATGAAAAACAAATCGATTTTATTCAAATCGTAAGGAAAATTTAATCATCAGCTTTTGGCAATAAAATTTTTAGACTCTCTCCATATTCATAAAATTGAATAAGTTCATTTAACTTTAAAAATGAGTAGGTGTAAAACCAATACATGACAATTTGAACTATTATTGTATTATAGATTTTAAAAAATGAAATAATAGTGTGGTGACCGCAACTGGAGTAGCCGAACCCGGTACAACTGCCCAATTCTCAATCAATAAGCTATTTATATTTGGATATTGGCGGGGTTATATTGGGCTGGAAAAATACTGATCATCTATAGCTTGTACAAAATGGCTTCCAGGTAGCTTCCCTCTTACGAATTCTGTAGTCGTCTCACTAATCCTCCTCCGGGCGTCATCCTAAAGTTCCCCGATGTCACTGGTCCTCGGTACAATCCCAAAATGCTTCCCTCACTTTCGGGTTATCGAACCCTAGTACTACGATACTACAGTCCAGCTTCCGTACCACACGGAATCGCGGGCGTCGAAACTAAATTATTCCTCTAAACACGTATGAAGCCCGTGCAGACGTCTTCTGTACTTCTCCTTTCTCACGTCTTCGCCCGTAGGCTGTCTGCTACACCTCGACGACGAGACTCGTACTTTCCCTACACAAATTAAATAAAATATACCAGGTCTGCGACACCGTCACAGCCCGCCTGATGGATCGAAACCAATATGTCTTCCTCTAACGCTATCTCATAAGAACTAGCTTAACTCGATCCTCTAATCATGGTGCGGCTACTCCAGTTCGTCACGAGGTTGCCCTGTTAACCACAAACAACGGCTCCCGTTTACTGCCAAGTGACTGAAAATCAACACATTACAACTGGAAACACTTATAACAATGAAATATATGAAATATTAATAATTACATAATACGATATAAGTAAAATAAAGTATGTGACTAAACATGACGTGAAAATAAATATTACTACACTTATGACACAATATTTAAATCACATAAAATTAATTCTGCTTAGTGACAGTGCATAAATAATCATATATGGCGCAACGCATAATAAAGTCCTTCAACCACATGTGTTACATACTCTAATTTCACAGGCTTGTACCGTCTCTTCCTGGCCATGAAAAAACCAGTAAGTGTTGGCCCAGCTGACACTTACTGGAAACTCACTTTTTTCGCTTCAATGTTCAGGTTCCACTGGGGAACCGGGGGCAAGAGGCCCAATAGTTCCCCTCCCCCCACCAGAGAGAAGTTTAAACACCTCTCTGGTTAAACCAGCATCTCTTCCACTAGCCAAGGCAAAGGATAATTAAATTTCCTGTCCACTCTTCTATCGTTTTCATCTCTACTAACACGAGCATGTTCCACACACACTCTGTCTCCTGCAGCATTTCTGTTTAATGCATGAGTAATTTTGAATTTTATTCTGTCGACTCGGTTTTTACGGTTTCTATGCCGGTTTTTCCCAGTCTCTTCTAGTGATAGCTTAGCTATAAGCACACTTAAGGAGGTAGTCATGGTCCCAATTGCAGGCCATGGCTGCCCAACCACTTTATTCCGTGATGCATGTCTCCTCGCATGATTTCCTTTCCCAATAGGCGTAAGGGGTTAGCCCTGAGATGCAATAAAGTCCCGCCCTACCCACTGGGCTTTCACTTAATACTTAGTTATAGGGTAGTTAGAAAAAAAGGCGAGCAGAGACTGCACCAGCGCTAGCGAGAGCCCTTGGTCAAGTACCATCTACATGTCTGCGTAAAGAAAACAGTGGTGAGTGTTTAGTTCGTCGAATAAGTGAGTTGGAGTTTGTTAGCAGCTTCGTTGCAAACCTTTCATCATTTAAATCATTCAGAATTAATGTTGAGAAGGCTAGAATTGTTCTGAACGTCTGATTTCCATTCATGAGATTTATGTAAATCTATTTAATGTGAATTAAATTAATAGAATGACCTCAGCTTAATTGAGTCTTTTAATCTCTCTGTACAGTCCTTTCAAGCGTTTCTTTACCTTAACTCGTACTGTCCGAAAGATATATCATCCACACTTTGAAAGGCAAATATTGTGCTAAGTTTTACGATGATACTTCTAATTTTGTCAAAGATAATTTTAATAAAATTAAATCTCTTGCAGGGCATTGTGTGGCATTTCCTACAAGACTTGTGTGCATATACTAGCCCAAAAAAAATTTACGACTTGCGAGCCAGCGTGTTTAAGAATTTTACGTGCTATTTCGACAGTAAATTTAGAAAATAATAACTTTTATGATCTTGTTATTTTGGTTTTATTTGCTGCAGTGGTTACTTACAAAAGTTATTGTAAAAAAATCATTAAACTTATTTTTAAGTTTATAAAAAATTGAACATTAGTACAGTTGCTAAAGGCTGTTCACTATAAAATAAGTACTTTTGAAAAAACCTTTGAAAAAAGGCACTGCCCCTGCCTCCATATATTCTAACGGGCGCACTGAGTCACATGTGCCCAGTAAAGTTGGTAACGATGGAGGAAAAGTAGTTCCATATCTTAACGTCAACTAAAAAGTGGTAGTGAACCATTTATAAAGACAACTTATTTCTTTCGCTTTTTGTTTTGTTTCTAATGCGCCGAAGTGTAAAAAATGTGCGGATTTGTGTAGTATTACTTTTCTAATAATTCCATAATTTCACATGGCCGACGCATGAATAAAGTGATGAGGCCCATGACAACGTTAATGTTACACAAGGCGGAAGAATACATGACGTCCATATAAGTAGATACTAAGCAGAGCTTTTAAAAGTGCTCAATTTGCCGTGAATAGTCTATAGCAATAAAAGGTCTCAACTCGAACATCTAAGTGGGAAATACTTTTTCTGACTTCAGTAATAGCGTGTGAAAATACACTGAAAAGAAACCACCAGAGAGGTGTCAACAGAAGTGTTCTGGAACCTGTATTCGTGGTAGCAGCAACCAAACTTCCGCGTCACTGTCAGAATGCTCTGTTAGTTTATTGCGGTTCTGTTTGTTGCAGGAGCAATCCACATATTCTTGAAGTCATTCTGTTGAAGAAACACACTGTGTTGTGTAGTGATAACAGATTCCTCTGCCATAAGAACTATACGTATAGGTGCAGGGGAAATCACAAACAGAGCCACAGATGAGTATGCTATTGCTATCACTATCTAAGTTAACAATAATTAGATGGTCCCAACAACCCAAAATTGCTGCCCCTATATTACAGTCTGGGTTGGGCTACAAAAATTTCGTTCCAATAACCATAAATTTTTTTTAAGTGTATACTTGCTACAGGTGTAAACGTGAACCGGAATTATTCCTAAAACCTGGAGGAGGCGTCCATTCAAAAGAAATCCAAGGATTAAAGTTTAAGAATACTTTTCAATTTATGACCTTGTGCTTATTTTTAACTAAGTAATTTAAAGAATGTTGTGAATAGTTTTAACATCAATTTGAAATACATGTAAATTTTTCAAATTCCTGAGTTTTTTTTGTGGAATCTTAGTTTTCGAAGTATCTAGAAGAGGAGTTTAGCGAAGTATCACTCTGCCACTATACTTCACGAGGCAAAAGTACACTCAAACAGATTATCTGTCAATTTACCATATCAGTGTATATATACATTGACAAAGCGCGAATGGTAAAATATTTTCCCATACATCCATGGTAACTTTCCTACAGTTGTTCAGAAAAGAGTCAAATGCGAAGGAAAGTTCCTAACGTGGTATAGTAACGATGCTAAACATTCCCGTATTTTCAGCCTGATACGTAGTAGTATTTCCATACACTGTATAGATTAAACACTTCCATTACAGTTTAGGAAGTTTACAAGAAAAATATTTTACAGTGTACGCATCCCATTCCTGCACCCCTGCTCATCCCCCAACATTCCGTTC
This sequence comes from Dryococelus australis, assembly GCA_029891345.1. Taxonomy (NCBI): domain Eukaryota; kingdom Metazoa; phylum Arthropoda; class Insecta; order Phasmatodea; family Phasmatidae; genus Dryococelus; species Dryococelus australis. Next base: position 302,591,334 of record CM056995.1, on the reverse strand, counting down.
AAAATGCGAGCCGCTGTGGCTGAGCGGTTAGCCTGCTCACCTCCCACCAAGGTGAACCGGGTTCAATCCTCGGCCGGATCACTCCCGGATTTTCGCATCGGGGTATCGTGCCGGAAGATGCCACTGGTTGGCGGGTTTTCTCGAGGATCTCCTGTTTTCTCCGCCCTTACATTCCGGTGCTGCTCCATACTCATCTCGCTCATCCTCATCTGCCATCAAAACATCGCTGTCAAGAGCCATCCAAATCTCTCCACTTACTCGTTCGAGGTGGGTTAGGTGCAATACTTAGTATCAAAAATCACTACGAGCTAGCTGAAATTACCTTAGGTAACAACTTCCTTAGTGTGACGGCACTTTAAAATCAAGGCTTGTCTTATTAATTCACACACACCCCAGAAAGTCAATTTCCTACCACGGCACAAATTCATATTAGTAGGCAATTCTTCTAATGTTATAGCTAGCCAAAACTTTTGTAAAACATAAATAAAATTGGCATGTTATCTGCCACAGAACTACACGCTCGCTTAAAAATCTATGTAAATAGAAAATATAGATTTTTATATTGGGTGGAATATCAAACAATTCCATTGTTATGGAATATATATTTGATCATATTTCTCTAGAGACTTAATTTCATTATTTTCAAAAGCAGATTTGTCAGATAAAAAGTGGGAAAAGTTAATAATAAGTGCAAAAAAGTACATTCAGTAACACAAGAATTCTTTTCGGGCTTTAATGGATTTATTTTAGCAACTTAAACCCCTATTTGGCAAAAATAATGGCTATAGAAAACAAAAAGCCTATTTAACGTTAAAACTAAACGACAAGCGAGTGAAAAAATTGAGACGTTACGAACAAGGACCGAGTTTAACTTCATATGAGCCTCCTATTCAGTTAAGGCAGAACATTGTAGCAAGTGCACGAACTCTATTTTAATAAACTCTTAAATATGTACGTTACCGAACAACAGATGACATTCCGCAGAAGTAAAATAATATGGACAACCAGGGAAACTGAACCAATTTGGTCACACAAAAAGGGCCCAAAATTCTGGGCCTTGTAACTGCCACATTGGCTGACATTACTAACGCCCTAACTTTGGACTACACGGTTCCTGGATGAAATATACGGTAAGTAAAGAATGTGTGTTTAATTTGTGGCAGTGAGATAATGTAACCATCAGTTTTCAATTTCCGTAATGTTGAATATAAGGAAAAAGAGAAGGTAATTTTATTTGGTCTAATTTCGAAGCGTAGACAAATTGCTTTTAGATATTAATTTCAGTTACTACAGTATTCAACTCTTAAGCAGATACCTCTCAAAACATTCCAAAGAGAAAACTGACAACTTAACAAGAAGTTATTGATATAAATAATGAACCTACATGTGTGCAAATAGTTTTTAATGAAGTTCTATAAAGCTTACATGGTAGGTATGGCTTAAAACTATCTTACAGAATTACTGACAAAAGAAGCAACAGACTATGTATTAGCATGTTTCATGGTGGTAGTTCATACTTTTGGCCTACCAAGTTTTGTCAAAATTGGTTAAACAAAATGGTTAATATGACATATCAATCTAAAATATTTATATGGCTGTCATGTTGAATCTAAGTTTCTTGTCCGTCTAAATCTCATTGTGTTAACGTGGGTTACCAAAGTATTATATAAGATACAAGTATACAACGTTTGGTTGAAATTGATTACACTTTACAGATATTCATCATAGTTGAAGTAACACTAGAAATACCTACACCTTCAATAATATTACCATGTTCAGAAAATTCTGCTCTAGGTGAGTGAAAAGGAAAAATGTTAGAATAAACTTCAGTCGTCGACTATTATCAACAATTGCAATTTTATATATTTTAGTAAGTACTAAATATTTATAAGAATAAATGTCGCATTTGAAACTTGAATCCATTACTGAGATGTACATAAAATAGAGTTGTATTAGCTTTATTAATTGTTTGTATTACCTCTTACTTCAACTGTTTGAGAAAGTTTTATGCTTAAAGTCTTGTTATACTTTACAATCTCAATAAAAATAAGTATTTTACCTATTTATTAATTTTAATCTACCAAAGAGGGTAATGTGCATGCAAAATATGAATATCCTGGCTTAAATAGTACAGGAATAGAAAAGTGGCACGCAAAATAGGAGTAGGAGGGGCGGTATGGAGTGGAGCCATCGTGGTAATGTAAGTGGTCAAACAGAGAGAGGTATACGACAAGCATGAATCATGTAGATTCAAATGTTTAGGAATTTCAGTGTGGCAAGTAAAACGTGTAGTTACTAAGTTGTATGGAATAATGAGAAGGGGTGAGAGTAAAACAAGCATGGAAAGGAAGCGGCCAAAGATGGTAGAGCACATGCAAAATATTACGGCTGTAGCTTCATTGGTATAGGAAAGTCAAATGATTAATTTAATAGGGTGGAAGTCAGAAGCGAGATAAAATAAAGTATTGATTCAAGTGGTTATAGGGAAATAGAGAATGAGTATAAACGTTTATATACATTACTTTATACGTAGGTAAGTAGTAAATTCAAAATAACTACATGCTGGATACAAATAGAAGAAAATAAACTTCCACGTATCATTTTTCAGTTCATTAAAAAAAACGCAAGTAAATATTCTGCTTCTTTTGTACCAAAATTAGAGATGTGTAGTTTCAATAATAAAGTGAACGAACGGGAAGAAAGAGAGACTTATTTTGTATATTAAATTGAATGTAAAATTATATTATTATATACTAATTTTGATATCAAACTGGTACTACGTTCAATTCATTCACTTTTTATAGATAGGAATTGCGAAAGGAAGTATAGTATTATACTAAGAATAGGTTAATGGCACTGTTTACGCACCCCAAATTCTACCTCTAACCATAACCTATTTCCCCATAGTTTTTTTTTTTGAAAGAATTAGGAGGAAAGGCCTTCAGGGATAATGGTGAACTAGATTAAGGGTGAGACTATATATCAGCCCGCGTCTGGATTTACGTGACAGCACCCATTTTTACATAAATTAAAAATAATAAATTTATGAATAGTTACTTTCACTCTTTACTAGTTAGTGTGGCGATTTCAGCGCCTTTTAATATTGCGTCTCTGCATCAGATAGTTTCCCAACATTTTCAGCTGGTGTTTGTTTATACTGTCGTAGAAACAATGGTTGAACTTTCAGTCAGATAAATCTGTTCCTCCCTAATTTTTCAGCAAACAACACCAGTAAATCGCAGATATAGAAATATAAATATTTTAACAACATACACATTTATTGCACTAATTAAAAAAAAACTCGAATTTTAGGTATACATCAAGCACTACATGTAATATATTTTTTAATTAAAACAGTGTTTCAATGTGTTCATAGATAGTACATTCCTAACGAATCATTTAGGCATCAACAAGAATGCTGTTCTGTTCTTCTCGGCATTGGAAAATGTCACAAGTCTACGAAAGTATCATGTATATGTGTTTTGGCTTAATGGGCCGATAACTTACATATTAATCAACTGTACCATAGTCTTAAAACAGCAAAAATCTTTCAGCTCAGAACTGAACACAGAATCCCTCGCACTTTAAGCTGCATTCAGCCATCCATGCCTTTAGATCAGTTACTGCATTCTCAAGTTGAAACTTGCCTACATTTAAGTGGTCTTGAAACGGTGCAAAAATGATAACGAAATGTGGTATGGTTGTATTAGCGATTATGGTTGCTTCAACGGAGTCATTTGAATTAATACCAAAAGGTTTGAGGCCACAGACATTATCGTGTACCCGAACAGCGAGCAGTCGATCTTGAGAATTCCTCCTGCACTGAAAGTAAAATCCCTGCTGGATACTTGATCATGGAACAGGCTCAGTTGTTCGGTCACTCCTTCATCTTCTCTACGTTCCAGAATAATCTCTTGTATGATCTCCAGAGTGCGGTTGACTTCCATGTTGGCATCCCTGCATGATAAGACAATGCAGGCCGACTGGGACAAATACAGTACAGTCCACAAGAAACTGACGCACACCACATTGGCTGGATGATGCGGATCAATGGTCTTAAAGTACAACGCATTGAGGATGTGGCCAAGGCAGCAGAAGCAATTTGTCATAATCGTAAGTAACATTTGTAAGCCGTATGCATCGTTCATCAGAAATATGCACTTTGAGACCTTCTCGAAAAGCACTCGTAAATAAAATATGTCAATTTCTTCTCCTCGAAACACAGAGGAGTGCAAAACAACTGGATCACCTACAGGGCTCATTGAGGACTGAAGACTTCGGTCTACAGTCGGCTTGTATCGTTGTCCTCTTGTGAGACGATCGTTGCCTGTATTGCTCATTTCGTGGCTCTTGCACGACACTTGGTGAAGTTTCACGTTTAGAATTTCAAGTCGTTTCATTATCTGCAAAGCCCAGTTGCTGTAGTTCAGGCAGATGATTAAATTGATTAAATGAATGAAATAGGAGCACATGCAGATCGTGCGATCGAGTCCAATGCGGTCACCTCCTACCCACATGTCAAAACTGAAGACTCCAATCGCGTAGATGCCTGTTGCACCAACAATAAGCTGCATGCGCTTAGTCAGCTTATCGAAAGCGTGCGGATTGTCAAACAGTTTGTGGTCCGCCTCAAATAATAATTTGATGATTTCTCTCCTGGCCATGTTGTTCCGACACATGCTTACCAAACCCACCATACAAGAGACGTGAGCCCCAGTGGTTCCACATATCAGATAAACTAGTACAGTACCAACGTCACGATATAATCGTATATTTCCAGTAAGTGCATATATCATTAAAATCACATTGGCAATACAAACGAGTCCAGTGTAGACCGTGGCTCTTACTGACCTTCTGAAATTAACTCTTGCCTCGTTTCCATTGCTTGTTAATGTTATATCAAAAGTTTCTAAACCTAAAATCTTCCTAACTTTGTACAAAAGATCTTGAGAAGAAGAGTAGTCTAAATAAGGAACAGGCATGGTATCTGAAAGACAAAAAACATATGGAAACATATGTTATAAATAAAATAACTTGTTAAAATAAGTACATGTCAACGGGCAACCATGGTACAATCGTTAACTTCATTTACTTATTGAAGTGTTTTTCCGATACACAGTAATTAAAGTGTGTGAAGATTTTAAGGGGATAAATGGCCATATTCACAGCTGAAGTAGGATATTGATTATATCAAAACAGCATTTTCTTTAGTTTCTTTTTTTAGTAATATAAATATTAATTAAATATATTAAGGTGTCTTAAAAAGGTAGAAAAATAGTTCTATCTTATCATTTGACTATTATTAGAGTAAAAATAAACATTCACATCTAATGTCAACTTCATAATATCTTAAAATAAGTTTATTAAAACATACATGATATATGTAAATTTCACGTATACTGCAATACAAACGACATCAAATAATTACTGCAGAGTGTTTCTTAAAAAAAAATTATGAAATTCCAGGAATACAAATACCCAGTATTTTAGAATGTATTTAATTCGGCTCTCGTTAATAAAGGTTCCCAAATGTACGGCAAGTACTATTATATTAGAGAAGTTGCCTGCCGAAATATCTGCCGAAATTATAATTATACAAATTTAGCACTCTTCAGCATACTGATTTATACCCATTTCAGCAGTGTACATTAAACTTACACTTTTTGTGCATTTATGTGAAAATGGGTATACTTTCGCGTGTGGTGTGTGTATGGCAGTGCTGCATTGTTTCATCCACTATTTTTTCTAGATAAAATCAAGATGTTCGGCCTTCACCATACTTGGGGGGGGGGCCACGGTCGCTGAGTGGTTACCCTGCTTACCTCCCATCAAGGCGAGCCGGGTTCGATCGCCGACTGGGTCACTCCGGATTTTCGCATGTGGGAATCATGCCTGGACGATACTACAGGTCGGCGTGTTTTCTCGGGGATCTCTCATTTCCCCCGTCCCTTCATTCTTGCGCTGCTCCATACTCCCCTCAATCACTCTCATCGGCTCTCAAGACCTCATTGTTAAGAGCGGCCAAAATCTCATTACGCACTCACTCTAACATACTTAATTAATCTTAAACAATAGAAAATTAACACCATAGAGTGCCATTCTTTATATTAAAAGCTTACAAAATAGCTTTGAAATTATGGACTACTCACGTTTATCTCAATCACCTTTGTCTTAGAGCCACAGCACACACCGAAGTGGAATCAGAATTAAAGCAGAGTTAACTTCAAGAGAGGTCAGCATGCAGTATATTTGGCTGAGCGCAGACATGCCTATGACACGCACTCTCTTGAGTTTAAAGCTCGCAACGACACCTCCAGTAAATGTAAACAACCGCTAGCTGTTTGTTTAACAACTCCCAGGTCTGAAACTGTTCTCGTGATAAGTTATTTTTGTTTTCTTTTAACAAGTAAAAAACGATAAGGAGCGCCTCGTGGAAAGCCGTGGCGCTACGCGCATTTCAACGTAGTGTTTACCTGCTAGCTGCCGTCATCGATTAGAAATGATTGTTAGTTGAGCAGCTGGCGCAGCGAATACTCGTTAAAAATAAATTTATGTCATAACAAAAACTAACATTCAAATGTTTTTTTTCGAATTATTGATTTTACAGATAGGGGTGCTCAGTGTTTCTCAGTGGATATATTCTAAGATTTATTGTACTGTTATTACAGGGTCTACTAAGAGAACATTTACTAATGACGGTTAAATATCATGTTAGCTAAAGTGATTACTCTTGTTATATGCATATCAAGGCTAAGAAACTTTTAGATTTTGAAATTCTGACACGCAGATCTTCTTTTATATTTGACTATTAATTTTAAATCATTTAATTTCATGGACACTAATTTCAAACATACAGGATGATTCACAGCACCAATATCACCATTTTTTATCACGGGAATAACACTTTGCAACGACTACTGGGGCCTAATTTTTGAAACTATCGGAATAATTCCTCTAGCGGAATACTTAAAACCCATTTTTGAACACTCGGTAGAGGATTTGTATTCCGGAATAGAACTATAAAGTGTCGAAATCACTCCAAAATCATGGCAATTTTCTAGACATTTTATTTTATTTTATTTCGCAATTTTTTTAATAATAGTTTTTAGTGGGTGGGGTTTGGAAAAGGGGTGAGGTGAGCTTGGCTAGGGGTGGGGTGAGGAGGCCATGTCCAGTGATCCTCAGCGAGCCCCCCAAATGCTCCAATGGCTCGAAAATTGCCTTTCGAGGTGCTCGTTATTTGCAATTTGGGGGCATGGCTATTTTTTGAGGGAAAAACTGGAAATTCTGAGGAAAAAAAGGGAAATTTTGAGTGAAATTTTAGGAATTTTGAGCGTTGTTAAGGGAATAGTGGGGAACTTTGAGGGGAAAACGGGAAGTTCGTGACATCATCCAAGATGGCGGATGGCTCCTGGCTCCTCATGCATGATGCATGTGCCAGAAGGAACATTCGTACACTACTTACGTTTGGATGTGCAATATGAGGGGCTGAGAGTACAAGTGGTACAAGTTCTTCTGTATGCTGAGTAGATGATCGCCAAAGCTAAATGGCTGTTTATAAATCCTGTAAGTTATTTTGCAAACATTTTATATATTTTCTAACAGTCAGTTAATCAGCGTATAGTTGTAGGTACGGTTATAGATTGAAGTGCCTCCCTGCATTATTTTGTATAACAAATTAAAAACACTTGTACTCTTTGTATCTTAAAACATTTTAGATTAAAAGAGGTACAAGCGGAAACACATTTTACTTACCATGATTTTTTGCAAATCATTTGGCAATTGCAAAAGTGCTATAATAAACCAAAAAGAAAAAAACCACAATAGGTAAATAGCAAATCATGTAAACACATACATGAACGTATACTGGCGTGGTTGCAACATATAAGATGCAATATTTCTCATAGTCACTTTCTATAATCCCGTCGCAGTCAGTGTTTACAGAGTCAAAATCATTCCCTGCTATGGTTTATCTTGAAGAATGTCCTTCCTGATACTGTACCATTGTGCTGTACATATTCCAGACTTCCCGTCCTCGTCCACTTCTTCTTTCACGTATTCTTCTTTCTCCACTCACTCTCCTTGCCCCCATGTAACTGCTGTCTGAGAATGAAAAGTACTGTCGTATAACTCATGATAAATTGGAGGGATATAGTCCTTTATCTCAGAAAGATTTTTCCACTTTTCACATTTCATTTCAATGTCATTTTCATGTAATGACTGTAGAGAAACCATTGATGGCTGGCCAATTTTGTGCCTCTTAAAATTCACTTCTCGAAACTCAAGGCCACGGTTGAGTGTATACTTGAGAAAGTTTTCTTTATTATTTTCCACTATTGAAAACTTTCTGCTGACCTTGTTCACTACTTCCATCCAGTCTCGGGGAACTAATACATATTTCAAGTGTTTCTCTTCTTTCCAATGAGGCCAAAATCTTGATCATATTCCACATAAGAATGGCCAAGTTCAAGTAATTTGTGATCTGTTAAGTTAGTATGTTGATTTTGTCTCAAGATGTACATCCAGTATTTAAAAAAATGGCGATTCTTGTTTTAACTATCGCAGCAACCAATGTATGCAATGATATATAAGATATTTCACTAATCAGTTATTACGAATACTTGACTAAGCAGGAACCAATTTCCTGTGAACGCCTTCCTGGGGTAGATTCTCCCCACATTAACATTTTGGCTTGTGCAGATTTAAAGCAATGCACACCTAGATTGTAGGTCCACAAAACTCTCAGATAAAATAGATTTTGTTTGTTGTCGAATACGGCGTCGGTAAATTTTTCTGTAAGTCAAATGTAAACACTGCAGTCGAGTCTGGAGAAGCTTTCGTATGCAATTTATTTTTATTCATTGCACTTTGCGTCTTTCTTATGCGAAGCTCTCTTTGCTTCTCGGCGTCACTAGTGAAGGGCCCACCTGCGTAGTTGAGATCAATGTTGAACTTGTCACACTTATTGCAAGTGTTACTGTGTGGCTGCTTGAAAGCTTAGATTGGAGCCTCTGTTAAAAAATCATCACGGTAATGCCATTCTTTAACTGGAGGTGTATTCATCTATATGCATTTAGCATTATAGAGTGAATACATCTTGCTCAGATTGAGCTCCGAGCTCAAATACTGTTAGTGAGGGTTGTCAGCACTTCTGCAGTGACTCCCGTATTTTGGGATGCTGGCAATATGGTTTCTTGCCTCGTCTATTTTCTCATCTGGTACCTTAAATGCAGATTCCTTCTTATCTCTACAATCCTGTTGTGGAATGCCTGATTCTTGTTTCTTATTGGTAGCTGTTATAAACCGTCCATTTCTAATATCCAAAGTCTTAAAATAAATTTCCTTACATTTCCTTACACACGCGTTTACCTTGCAGATGTATAATTATACTGTTTGACTTTGGATTAGCGGCTTAGGGCTGTTTAAGTGATGCACGTGAACATATAAATACGTTTTGCATGTTCCAAAATCCAAGTTTTATGAATATTACTTATAATCATATACACACAGTATAGGGCTAGAGGCGTAACTGATTGACAAATGAGATGGTAGAGCATAACTGTTGCTGAGGGGTTTTAATTATGATATGAGGCACAGACAATACAAGACACTGTAATATTAGATTTCGGGGGGGGGGGGCACTAGAACTGATATTATTTAAGTTACAATTATGTTATCACAAGCCAGTTTAATTATTATCTACTATGGACGGTCCCCACCTTAAATGTGATGCCTGAGACAGTATCATCTTGTAGAGCGATTAGCGGCAAACGGACACACTCATACTGTGGTCTTCTCCTGAAACTGGCAGGACCCTGGAAAGATGCAGCGCCCTGGTTTGTTCTGGCCTATATCGGCGCGTTATTTAGATATAGCTGTCCCCGACTGCCTGCTGGTGGAGGGGGATATTGCTGTAGGCCCTTCTTTTGCAATACGCTGTTGTGATTTCTGGCGTCCTAGTTAACTTAAGCTGTGTTACTGGATTCATACGAGTATTTTACCTAAGGTATGTTCCTAACATCTTCCCCAACGTTCATTAGCGAGAGGCCCTCCCCTGGCCATGTACTACACTAGCACAACCAGTTTCAAGTACCCTTTGGTCAAATTAACTCCTAAAGTTATTCTAAAAGAGACGGACACGCGTGTATAAAGTTATTCAAATTGCAACAACATATTTTATAGGAATAAATATACTAAATGTTTTAGGAAAACAATCATCTAGTAAAGGACGAAAATCTATTCGTAAAACATATTTGTTATTTTGTGAGGAATAACAAACAGCCTCAAAAATCACAATGTGTTGAGTCATGCAGTAGGGTGTCCAAAAAATATCAGAAAGTAGTGGATTCAACACTAGCCGCCCGTACCAAGGGTAGTTTTGCGCTCGTAGTATTATTTCCTGTATTTCAGGAAAATACCGTAACAATTTCTAAATAAATACACTCCTATTTTCATAATGGCAGAATGCGCTGGCCTTTAATTTGCGTGATTCTATGAGCCAGCAGAAAGGAAACAAAAAAAAAAAAATTGGCAGGGTGAACTTCGATAACAATTAAATTTTGTTCCAGTTTGAGATTGTCGGCTGTGAGGGCGGACACAGAGAGGTTAGGATCAGCGTAGATGAGGGGAAGGCTTCCTCCTCCCTTGGGGGAGTACTCTGCTGATTGCTGGATTAGGGCTCGTCATAAAACACTAGGCTGCCCGGCGTGGATGAGACGGGATTTTATAAGCAGTGTGTCGAAAGGCGTCGCGATTCACGACTGACTAAGGCTGTTCACGAAAAAAGTGAGCACTTTGAAATCAACCCAAGGAAAAAGTTACTGCTACTAATGTCATATTTTAAATGGCGAACTGAGTGACATGCGCCCAGTAAATACAGTAACGATTGATGGAAAGTAGGTCCATATCTTAACGTGGAATAAAAAATATTAGGTAACCCATTTGTGATAACTTAAATTATTTCCTTCGCTTCTTGTTTTCTTAATGCATCGAAGTTAAAAGAATTACCAGATTTGTAAAATATTTTATTTTCCAATAATATCTTAGTTTCACCTGACTAACGCATGAATAAAGTGATGAGGCCCATGGCAATGTTAATTTTACATCAGGCGGAAAAATACACAACGGGCATAGATCTTAAGCAGAACTTTCTAAAGTGCTCATTTTACAGTGAACAGCCTATACGTTCCCTCGCCTACTCGAGCCTCGCTGGAGATTCGCAAGCACTGGAGTCATGTTTCATCTATGCGCGGCAAATAAAGACGTGTGGTCTGGTTCCAGAGCAGCCGAAAACAAACGTGCCTACTAGCGTTCTAATATCATGTTTGCTTGTTACGGTTCTCGTTACTGCGGTTACAAAACTAATATTTAAGAGGTTCTACGGAGAGCGAGCGAATGGAGAGATTTGGGTGGGTCTTAACATCGAGGTCTTGAGAGCCGATGAGGGTGAAATGAGGTTAGTATGGAGCAATGCCGGAATGCATTGTAGGGCGGAGGGAGGAAACTGGAGATCCCCGAGAAAACCCGCAGACCAGTTGCATCGTCCGGCACGATTCCCACATGCGAAAATTCGGGAGCGACCCCGCCGGGAATCGAACCCGGTTCGCCTTAGTGAGAGGCGAGTAGTCTAACCACTATACCACCGCGGCCAAGTTCTATATTGAAGGAAGCGTGTGTTATGTAGGAGGAATAATAATAAGCCTCTGACGAAAGAACAGACTACAAAAGAAGACCACAACAGAGTTATTTTTGTATTATAATTAATGTTAACACTATCCATATGGCACGAACAACCAATCTGATTACTATTCTTTTGTTAACAAACCAGATACGTTATGGCGACAAAAATTTGGTTTCTACAATTCTCGGTGTAAACTAACCGCAATATCACCAGGCCACTGTACCGCTTAACGGAGAAGTTTTGAATATTGACAGAATACCCGGTTAGGAAAAGTAAAAAGCCAAGTTCACGGTTACGATGCAATAACGTTAAGGAAGTGTTGTGCAATTTGATGTCCGTTAAGTTTGTCCTCTGTCTTTTAGCGGGCAAAAATTAATGTGGTTCTTAAGGTGGCCGCCTGACTGATGGTATATTGCGTGTCTGAGTCCGACAAGCCCGGGAGCATTAAGGACAACGCAGGTGTACGCATCATTGTCTCATAGCCTCTGTGCGTCGCAAGAATCAGAACTGGCGTACAGTAGTATTTCCTTAGCAACGTTCCTGTATGATACTTTCAGTGGCGACTATACATATCTGGCGTCGTTCCTATTCAACTTCAGAAAAACGTCCATTTTAGTCATTTCCAATCTTAAAAAAACACGCGATAGAGATAAATGGGGGAACTGAATACATCTTTACACATATTACACATACGTAAAGTTTTTTTAATGCTAATCACAAGCTTACATTACTCAGACACATTTAACAGTTTTTGAATAAAACGTTTTCTGCTGAAGCTCTGGGCGCCGTTTGGCTGCTGAGGCAGGCGGCCACCTTACCATTTTGTGAGAGAAATAGCGAGGGTTAGTATTAAGGAACGTCACCAGCATTGATCCTTTAGGGGATGGAAAACCATGTGGATAAAACCGCTCCGTACTGCCAGCATGAATTTAACGCACAGCCTCCATAATGCAAGATATAATACGGCATGATAAAATATGACTTGGCAGTAGGATCCGATGATACTGGAGGTTATTATAAAAACGTGACTATATATTGGTACACACACATATATAGCGTGAATAATTGTATTTTTTTTTTTTTTTTTTAATATTTACGACTTTACTTTAAATATGAATAAGTGATTTCAATCAGTAGAATTATTTAGTCAATTTGCTGTCGCCTACTCATGAAACAGTGGAATGAACTGACGTTTTAGTGCCAGGTGAGTGATGTAGGCTACTAGAAGTCAGTACAAATCACTCAAATCTATTAAAACCGGCAAATAAATGAATCAGTGCAATTTTACTGATTACCTATCGTGGAACAGTTCCAACAGATCTGCAACTGAATTCGCCGGTTAAGAGCATTTTTAACCATTTATGTTTTAGAGTGCTGGTGTCTTTGGGACAGTATGGTCATTGAAGAGAAACCAGTTACTTTTATAACCATGAATTGAAAAGAAAGTGACCATAGTCTCTATTAAGGCTAATAGAAGCTATTCACAGTAGAATGAGCACTTTTGAAAGCCCTGCTTAAGATCTCTTTGTATGTACACTTTGTATTCTTCCGCCTTATGTAAGATTAACATTGTCATGGATCTCATTACTTTATTCAAGTGTGTATATATATAAAATCTGCTCATTTTTACACTTTGATGTATTAAAAACAACAGAAAGCGAAAGAAATAATGTAAGTTATCAGAAATGGTTACGTAACACTTTATATTTCATGTTAAGATACGGAACTACTTCCTATCCAACGTTACTAACTTTAATGGGTTCATTTCACTAAGGGCGCCCATTCAAATAGTTGCAGGTAGGGGTAGTGACTTTTTTCTTCGGTTGATTTTAAAAGTGCTAACTTTATCGTGAACAGCCTTTATACGAGCGACCCGCACAATAAATCTCCAAGAACTACATTCAATGGCATTCTAATAATTTTAATAATAATTTTGAGGTGTATCCTAAAGTATTAATTTTGTTCAATTTTGAAATATGTCAAAAAAAAATAGTATGAATTTAAAATTCCTCTACCTACATTGTAAATTTTTCAGGCTATTGTTTCACACTGCAGCGAAATAAATTTAATATGCTGAAAAAAATATTAAATAATTTTATACTCTTAATAATCCTTAAGGAAACACCTTGGAATCTCTCCAGGCGAATACCTGGAGAGATTTTGGAAAAGAACGAAAAATAACCGAAACGAGGATGGCCGGAGCAGCAATTGAGCACGGATCCTCTCCGAATGTAAATGCAGCGTGCTAAAGAATGCTCACGATATCGTGAGCACTTTCGAAATCAACCTAAGAAAAATGTCACTGCTACTAACGTCATATATTTTAAAGGACGGACTAAGTGACATGCGCTCAGTGAAGTTCGTAACGATTGATGAAAAGTAGTTCCATTTCTTAACGTCGAATAATAAAGTTTTAGGTAACACATCTGCGATAACTTCAATTATTTCTTTCGCGATATGTTCTTTTTAATGCATCGAAGTATAAGAATAACCAGATTTGTAAAATATTTTATTTTCCAATCATCCCACAGTTTCACTTGACCGACGCATGAATAAAGTGATGAAGCTCATGGCAATGTTAATTTTACATAAGGCGGCAAAATTCCACAACGGGTATGCAAGTAGATCATAATCAGGGCTTTCAAAAGTGCTCTTTTTTTTTTTTACCGTGAACAGCGTATACCAGTGCGTCAGTCATCTTACTCGGTGAGTAAGTAGCAAGCCCGCAGGCAGCCGCCGCCCGGAGGCAGGGACACGCAAGAGAGCTTGCTACTCCACCTGCGAGACACGCCTCTTGTGCCCCAGGCATGTTTCGGCACTCAGCGCCCTGCTGCTCCCAGGCCACATTGAGGACAATGCCTGAGGCTGACATGCATGGCGATTACGATGAACAGACACAGCGGAAAACTGGAACAGCCGATCAGAAACTACTCTAGTGTTCCGCACAACCAACGCCGGAAACTTTAGCCCAAGCAAAAGGTTTTCCCCATATATTTTACTGCGGTGCACTGTTTCACGTGTTTTGCACCAACAAGTTCTTGGAGTATCGACGTTTATTAAAGGCTGTTCAAGATAAAGTGAGAACTTTAGAAATGAACCCTAGAAAAAAGTAACTGCCCCTACATGCATATATTTTAATGGGCGCACTGAGTGACATTCGCCCAGTAAAGTTGATAACAATGGGTGGTAAGTAGTTCCAATCTTAACGTCAAATAAATAAATGTGTTAGATTACCATTTGTTATAACTTTAAATTAATTCTTTTAATTTCTGTTTTTTTTTTTAATGCCTCTAACTGTAAAAATGAGCAGATTTGTAAAGTATTTACTTACTTAATAATTTCACAGTTTCATTTTACCGACGCTTGAACAAAGTGATGAGGCCCATAGTAAAGTAAATTTTACATAAGGTGGAGGAATACACAACGTGTATACAAGTAAATCTTAAGCAGGGCTTTCAAAAGTGCTAATTTTACGGTGAGCAGCCTATAGTGTAACGGTCTACGATAGTGCAATGCATGTAGTATTATAAAACATGTAAATCCAAATGTTAATTTTAATTTAGAATTTATTAAACGTGTATTCTATACTAATAAAATTAATTGAAGTGTCTGTCTGTTATATAAAAATTGATACAAATATCTAAGCAAAATGTGCTATTCAAACGATGTCGAAGCATAAATAACCGTTTTTAAAATTTTCGTCTGTCAAGATATTAGTCTAGAATAGGTTCCGAAACGGCGGAACCAATTCTGATAAAACTTTCAGAGAGCATAGAGTTCATTTTTATTTAAAATATTCTCTTTATTTCATCTCGATATCTAAAATGGTTATTAAGTCAGTTAAGTTGTTCATATAATTTTCATTATGTTTCATATCTTCTTTCTTTGCAAAAGAATTATTGTCAAAAAAGGATTTTTGAAACAATAGTTTTTGAAATAATCAATTATATAATATGCATCATAGAAAAAGATACATTACTTTTTGGAAAAACATAGGATTAAAATAACATATTATCAAACAACCAACACTAACGCTGCGATAAAACTATTTCCGTTAATAAAGTAACAATCTTTTAAACCAATTATAGGTATGTATTTCAATAACTCCATAAAACTTTGGCGAAGTTATGGCGGACTGTATTTTAATAACTCAATAAAACTTAAACGAAGCGATATTACTATTTTAAACATAAAACCTGAGCGAAGCGATGATGGGCTGTAATTTAATAACACCATAAAACCTAAGTGGCGTGAAATTTCTATTTTAAACATATGTAAACAAATCCTAAAGCCCACGCGAACGAAGTCGCAGGCAGTGTATTAATTTCCATCTTAACATAAAAAGACATTTCTAAATTCTATTTGATTAATATTTAATACTTTAAAATGATTTTTTTTTGTTTTGATTGCAGAAATTATTATGTACAAATTTCGATTGACACTATTCGCGTCTTATTTTAATTATAATCTTCTATTTAAAAAAAGAAGTGAACAAATCCTAAAGTTCATACGAATGAAGTCTCGGGAACAGTTAGTTTTTAAATAAAACTATAAGGAAGCACCAACTATAAAATTTTCGAGAAATATAAAACTAAATCATACAGTAAAAATAATTTAGTAAAGTTCGTACTATATTGAAATTACGTAAGTAGAGAAATAATATCGCACCTGCCAGTTTATTGTCCAGCATTATTTCAGAAAAATTGGTTTTAATTATAACAAAAAAGCCAGCATGGTCATAAACTAACCAAATACCAAGGCGATAATGTCTAAAATATCCTTACATGTGAACAGCCATAGCCATAGGTAGGGGTAGTGAAATTTCGTGAAAATATTTCAAGACAAGTCAAATTTCAAAATACTGTAAAGTTGTTTACGTATCTTGATTGGCTGAATTACTTTTTGACACATGTTAGCCATCTGCTCTGAGTGGCCCGGTCAAACATGGAACCGATTACTCAAACAAACAGCAACCAATGGCAATAGACAAACTGATGTGGGGCACTTACAGTATCGAAGTATACTGTGTAGTCATATTTTTTCGCGAGAAAGTACTAGCTCTAGCCATAGGTTCTGTCCGTTCTGCTTGTTTCGTGTGATTGGCCCGGCCTCTCTATGAAGTGCACGTAACAACACGACCCAGACGGCTGCTGAAAGACAGTTTCTAGCCCCAAACTGGTTCCGCAGCACGCTGCTCCCCCCCCCCCCCCCCCCCTTAATTTTTATTAAAACGCACATATGGTCCGGCCGCGAGGCTCTATCCAGCTACACACTAAAGAATTGTGTAATTTTTACTGACACATTCTTTGTAAGTTTACAAATACTTGTAAGAGTACAAAGATTTCTCTGGTAAAACTACATAGGCCGTGTTTGTAATAGAGCTCAAGAAACGTTTGTACTATGCCGACCCTTTTCCACGAGCTTCAGCAAAATGGCGGACACTCAACAACGTGAAACCGTATATAGCTGTTTGTGCAAAAACTATGGGTGATGTAAAGTGTAGCTGCGTGCAAAATGAAACGTAAAGACATTTTGAATAACGTACAAGACTTAAAACAATTTAAATAATCATAATGAAACGACAGTTTCAATAGAACGAGACCGTATTATTCAATAACTGTTAATGTTTCCTAGCTACACAAAACTCTTAAATCGGCTCTCAATGCCTCGTTAAGAGCAGCCCAAATCTCATATATTTCAACACAAATTTTAAAATGAAATAAATGTACTTATTCTTCTTAACCAAAACTCTTCATTAATATTTTTTTAGGTATTTGACTCCATATTTACTGTAAGAATTAGCTAAAAGCTCTGAAAATAAGTTAGTCTTGTGGTTAAGGGTGCCTGCTAATACGAGGGTTGTGGGTTCTAGTCCCTGTGCTGGTTAACAAATTTTCTTTCGTGAATTATATTTTGATTTTTTTTTTAATTCTCTGTTGTCAATTTATCAAATTCGTTTTCTAAATTATAAAAAAAAAAAACATTTATTTACACTTGTTAGTAATGTCAGTTATAATACAGGGCTATCATTTGTAATATAACCAATTAATATTTTGCAGATTTCACAAGATGCTACGCCCTTGGACTCAAAGACGCAGCAAAATTGGATTTCCAGACAATTTAGAATTTCTAACAGGTTTAGAAGAAACCCTCATTTAACAGGGCACAGAAAGTGCAATATATATTGAGAACTTATGACACGAACAAAAACACATGAAACATGATTTCAGTTTTTCTTTTATTCATTATTATTTTTTTCATATGATGTTTTCATTGCACTTAGTTTCCAACAATTTCAGAAAAAAATATAGAGTAATTTATCTAAATGTTCTTCACAGTATCAATTAAAATTTTCCCTTTTTTAATTTAAGGATAACCTGGATACAAAAATATTTTAATTTATATATTGGTTGTCTAATATTATGGCTTAACATAGCCAACAGAGGCCAACCACAAAGTCTCTTTATTTGATAATGTTAATTTCAACATTTTAAATGTTTAATTAATTCCTTATTAAATGGATACTTGATATACTTTAATGAACTGGCTATATGGCCGAACAGCGGCCAAAAGTTTTGAAGAGATAGAATTCATTTTTATTTTACTAAATTCCATTTATATTTGGAACTTCTCAAAAACTTATTAGAAATTACTGGCCGTGTGGCCGAACAAACGCCAAAAGCCAAAATCTGAAAAAACTGCACATTAGTTTTCAAATTTACACAGAGGCCATGCAGATTTATATTTGATAATTTCCAGAGAAAACATTCAAATGTCCTTTAAAAAAAACCCAATTCTAAAAGTTTTTGGCAGGCAACTTTGATTTACATCTTATATTTTGCCAACATGCCGAATTCAAAGTATTCTCATGATAAATTTCGCCATCATGGCACTTACTTTAATTATAAGGGCACCGAGTGTACCTGATCAAACCCAGCCATGAAATCATAAGTTTAAAGTTACAACATGATGTATTAGGTTTGGGTTACCTAACTCAATGCATTTGGAGTTCCTTCGGGGCGATGATCAACCCTGAACTGAGTTCCTGCATTCCTATTTATACACCTTTATTTTTATTTTCCTCTTAGAGGGGTTACACAGATATTATGGCCAATCAGGGACAAGTAACAAAAAAAATAATGGCCCTTCCAATAGAAAAACGAGTGGCCTTATTGGGAAAAACTGTTCATTTAGGCCTTATATAGGGATCTTGATTTGGCGACAAATCCCAGAAAACATGTCCCTACATGGCGATCTACGTCCCCACCACATTGACACACTTCCGATGACCGGACGAGCTTGAATGAAGTATCTTTGTGGGCAGCTATATTTTTCCAAAGTTGGTACTCTTGCGCGCATGCGCATCAGGTGGCGCAGACAACGCCACCACTCAGCTAGAGCAATTAGCCATACCCCTAAAGGTGGCGCCACCATTCACAACCGGTGGCGATGAAATCAACTACCAAAACAGAATCAAGTCTGCCACCAAGTGCGCCATGTGTGTCTATGAAAACTGCAGAATTCTACCGCGCTGGGCCGGGCCGAAAATTTTAGCGTGGCGAATCACGTCTCATTGTAGTCGCCCCGAACGTCCAGACATTGAAGAACCAGGTTAGCTGACAGCAATTTTAGGCTAAATTGCAATATTGTCGTGTAGAAGTAGGCGGTTATTTTCCGTGGACACGAACACTGTAGTCCGTTGCGAGGTGTTGAAACGGGTTTGCATTGGGACGCCGTCACAAAGAAAACTCTTTGTAGTTTGACAAAGGATTTCCTTGGCAACTCGGTTTCCAAGAATTTTTCATGTAAAAGTGCAAAAAAATGTTTTAGAGTGCATAGTCCTTAAACATACAGAGAGCTGCATCAGCCATTAATACCGCGCACTTCAGCCACACAAGTCAACAAGATGGCGTCTGAGCGACATTCGCCATTCAGCACTGGGTAACACTTGTCCACCGGCAGCCCAGCCAACAGGGGACATTTCGCAGCACGCAGTAGCCAGTCAGACAGAAGGTCCCTTCCCAGATCCTCGCGCGACCAACCAGAGAACGGGCACGCCCTCATCGAAGGAACCACGACGCCATTCTTCCCCGGCGTACTTGTGTGCTCTGGGGTCCACAGAGGTAGTGGAATTTAGTGAAAAGCTTTCAAGACAAGTTAAATCTCAAAACACTGTAGAGTCGTTTACATATATTGATTGGATGAATTACTTTTTGACACATGTTAGCCATTTGCACACGAATTACGTAGGAGCCGATTATTAGGGGCGGGCGGGATTTGGACCACTTTTGATTAATTGGGTTCTCGGTTTGATTGATTGGATTATGGCTGTAATTAACTCGGCTAATTAATACAATCAAATTAACGAATTAAGGTATGTGGATAAAATTTGCTTGATCCGATCAAATTAATTTTATTGATTGATTTCTAAAAAATTTAATTTTTAAATTTGTGTGATTTCATATTTGGTATGTATGTGCGAGAGAGTCATAAGGGTCATTGGAATTTATTAATTTTTGGAGAGCAGCAGCATCGAAGTTCACCCTTGGGCATCTGGAGGTCGATGAGGTGTGAGGTGTGGGGACCTCGCTATATGTGTACTATGTAATAGTGGTATGGTTTTAATTTCTTAGTGTTAAATATCGGATTGAGAGGGACGAGGGGAGGAGGGTGTTTTGAGATCATGGTGGGCGGGTTCTGGCTCACTTGGGAAGTCGGCATCGGACAGAGGAGGTGTTGACCCTTAACTGTCTAGCAGGCGGATGATCTGAAGCTGGATGGCGGGAGTGGAGGTCCATCCAGCTTGCTGTCTGAATGTATACTAAACTCTAGATACGTGTAATGATTGAGTTCGGAAATGCATATTTCGAGATTATTAATAAATATATGTTTTAAAATGATGAAGTATGCAATTTAATGTATTTCGGTGAAATCAAATAATATCAACGTGTTAAACCATGAGACGTTTTAAATAGAACATAGTTTATTACGAAACAATGAAACGAAATGAGAGATGAATATATGATTTACTGTGAATCACACACGACAGAACAAATGTAGTTTACTAACCTAATTAAAATGCACATACACGTAACGAATTACTAGCTGAACACAATGAAATATTCTTACTATCGAAACGCAATTACCTTCACTCATCGACTTAACAAGTTAACACAATACACGGAAATGAAATATTAACCACGGATAAATACACACATGAAATATTAATTACCGGTAAATATACACATGAAATATCAACCACAATGATACATAAATTAATTAAACATTTACCACACAAACAAGTCAGTTCACCTAATCGCACACAAAAGTGTACAGAAATGAAGCCCTCAAAACGCAGTTACAGTCCGAACCCTTAAAGACGATCAAATACGCACAAACGCCGTTTACCTCTGTGTATAGTATTTTTTTTCCCTGGTGTGAGAAACATATTTAATTTATTTTTTGAAACAACCGATTTTAAAACAATTCACTGTCAACATGCAATACAATTCCCGTTGAAGCCTAACGTGATAGCTTTCTTACTAAAGCCGGTTGCATCCAAGCCGCCAGCATCTCGCTCCTCCCTCACCGCCCTTATCCAGACGTAGGTCGCCCTCAGAAATGTAGCTCACACTTTGCACTCACTCATCCTAGTAATACACGTATAGTAATATACGATCGTATGTATCTATATGGAGAAGTACGTATATTAATGTGAAATGTAGTGTATGTTATGGAGGAACGCTGAGCAGACAAGCGCTCTGCCCACTGCCCAAGCCAATGTCTGTCGCAGAGCTGAGAAGAACCATTACCTGCCTGCGAGATACCCACCCCCTACCCAGCCACTCTTTCTGTCTGTCTCACTTGCTTTCGCCCTCTCTCTTCAGCCCTGAAGCAGGATGCTGCTGCCAGGGGTAACGACCCCAATCCTTTGTCACGGAAACCATTGGAAAAATTTTCAAACATCACTTCCCAACTGTCTTTAAAACCTCACTTCAATGAAATGTAATTTAACAATGTACCAAATTAATTAAAACCAATAGATATATACAAGAAAAGAAATTACACTGAAATATATTCCGAGAAAAAGTATAAAATTAATAAATCGAAGTACCCCATAAACATGCTGAATTACGTACCAAATGACTTTAACGCACACACTTCTAGAAAATACAGCAATAAAGTATGAATAATATCGCAAAAGGTAAAACTTTTGGTAAACAATATATATTGTTACGTGATCCACTGATCTCTTGGATGACAAGACTTATACATTATTTGATTTAAAAACATACGTAATTGTTTTTGTCTAGCGTAACTATTTGAAATACCATAACCAATTTTGAAATATTCGAAAATGGTTTTTCAACACGTAACGCCCTATTCCAATTTAATAAAATATATGTTCACGATGCATAACTAGGAGGTTTAATATAGCCAACTAAAACAGGTTTTCACTTAAGTTTCAAAACATGCTAAACAAACGTGCATACATATTCGTATGTAATATCATTCAAACATTCAAATATTAATCTATCACCAAGAAAAGCAAGTTTGTTTTTCTTCGGATTTGCGTCTAAAGTTCTCTACGAAGCGAAATCTTAAAAAATGTTGTATGTGTGACATTAAAAGCATGTACTAATACTAAACTATGCATGTAATAATACGTTCCTTTACAAAAATACTTAACTCTGAAATATTTACACAAAACTCTTGTCTTTTGAAATTCAAACGTATTTATCTTAGTGGGCCGATTATAAAATACAAAAATGTGTTTACATAGACCAATATACACATATTCTATTTTGAAATACTACATTTCGGAAATATAAAATTAAAGTACGGCCGCATACCACATTTCCAGCCTGAAATTAACTCGCCAGGGTAGGTAAAATGTCTAATTTAATTTCCATCAAGACAGTTTTTTAGGTAAAAAACAAGGGAAACGGCAGCCATTTTGGCTTTGATTACTATACAAGTATGAAAAATTTACTGGGAAAACGAAATTCATATTACATACATACGTTTTAAACAGAACGTATTTAAAACATTTTTGAAAGTTTACAACTTATAGATGTAACCGTCAACCGAGTCCCAGCTCCGAACGGAGGATGGAGATTGAATCATTATCTACTCTCCGAATGCATTCTACACACCAGGCCAGTCAAAGGCCAGCACGATTATTTCGGAAAACATACTCCCTGATCATTCGTTACAGAAAACGTCCATTCCCATCTCTCTGTGCATATAGCTATGTAAAATGTTAACACATTAGGAGTTTCTTCCACATACTTAATGAGAATGTGTGTATGTGTGTGTATATATATACACACACACACATATATATATATATATATATATATATATATATATATATATATATATATATATATATATATATATATACTATTCAAAAATCATATAGGTTGAGTACATTGTCTTATAAATCGAATATCAAGTAAAGCTGTACTGATAAACCAATTTCAGATACACTATGTAATGAGTCGAATCCAACGAACATATGCAGTGAGTCATATGCCATCTAATATATGTAGATTTAGCCGCACGGTGAATTAATATGCATAATTACGCATTGAAAATACACATATATTAGAGTGGATGGCTTTTTATTGTCATTAATAAAACCCATTAGGGTTTTAATAATTATGTGTATACAGTATAAAGGTACAATTTAGACGAACATAAATTATTTCTGTACAGACCCCTACCCAAATTTTAATTTAGTCGTATATCTGAGTATAAATTAATCTGGAACAATTTATTATTTAAATTACTTAATTGCTAATATAAAATCATGAAAGTTTAATTTCACTTAGCAGAGTAATGAACAAAAGCACTACTGTATATTTTTAATCAAGTGTGTTAACGTTATTGTTTTTCATCCATAAATATGAACTGTTGTTATGTACATATAGAACTTCTTGTGTGAACAGAACAAAAATTATTATCCCTTGTGTGTGTGCTGGTTAAAGGACTAGTTATAAGCCAGAATTTTTAAAAATTGAATACTACATATGTTTCATCACATTCTGGAAGAGATTATATCAGTTAATGGAATATGTATTGTATGAAACTATAACAGGCTATTAAAAAGCCCTACTAAATGGTTAGTCGCTAATTTTTTTGGGCTGGGTTAAGGCAAGAGTTCCAGAGGAGACCGAGAGTTTCACAGAGTTTCAAAAGTCGTGCATGTTAATTAATTATTGGGTGGACTTGTATAGTCATTATGTTTTCATATGTTTATGTGTTAATTTAGTATATAGTTTTACTCATTGATTTGGAATGGTATATGTGTAGGTATTAGGTGTAATGTTTAAGAAAATTAAATATTCAGTTTTCTTAATAGTTTGAAATATTAGATTTTTCCTACAGTTGACAATTGAAAGTTAATGGCTGAAATTTTTGTGAATACTAAGAAGGTAATGATTTTTTTTAACAGTCCTAAACATTGACTCTGATATCTGATTGATTAAATAAATAAACAATTATTTATCATTTTGCTTTATTTGCACCCTCTTCGTTCGTCCACACTAGTCCGTCTTATTCACATCCAATTATAATTATTCTATTTTTTTCTTACAATAACATATATTTCTTCCTTTTCTTTAATTCATTACATTGTCTGCCCAACTGTGGGGCCCGTAAAATGTTGCGTGCTAGGTTATCTTAACTTATTACATTAACACAATGTGGTGGCCGAGATAGCTAAACAATTTTTCTTGCACTATTTTTTACAAGGAGGTATGGACAAAGAGGAGAGAGGTTATTCCCTTAGAAGTGCCCTTAGAGAACCATCAGACATGGATGAAACTCAAATGCAATTGTCAAATTTTGAAACCTCAAATATGAATACCCCACCGACAGAAGTAAATATATCTGCTCTTACGATAGTTACCTCTGATTACAATTTACAGGCAGGTGAAGAAAATAACACTAATAAATCAGTAGGAAATAATGACAGTCAAGATAGTACAAGTCAGTTGGTCAGCATGATGTATCAAATGCTAAATTCAAACAGTAAACTGCAGAAAATGCAAGGTGACATAAAAACTGACTTGCAGCAGGTCGAAAATGACATGGGAAAATTACATACAGACATGAAAACTGATATGCAGATTTAAATGCAGAATTCAAACAGTAAACTTCAGCAGATGCATAGCGATATACAAGAGGTCAAAACTGACTTGCAAGCTGATATGCAACAATTGGGCTCTCGACTTAAGTCTGAATTGAGTAAAAATGTTGAGAATATTATTTGCAAGGAAATTGAGCAGATTAAAGATAATCTGCGGAGTGTACAATTAAGCGTAAGTTTACAAAATGCTCAGGTGGACAAGTTAACCTACACATTAGTCAACGTGCAGTTCGATGTTAATACACTCGAAACACAATTTCAAACACATCATGATGACTTAGTTAATGAACAAGCACAGTTAAGTAATTTATAAATCACCATGGAAACCCAGATTAATGAAATTAAATCTACTACTCAAGGTCAGGTAATTGAAGTACAGCCAGAGAACACTTCAAATAGCCTTAATGTTTCAGAGAACACTCAAAACACCTCAGATTCTCTTGTGTATAAACAGAACCAGGTAGGGAACAGGCCGAAAAGAGTGATTGATTTTCTTTGTAAGTAAATCAAAGTGGTACAAGTTGTGCATACTGCACCTGAATTGCCTGTCAAAATGGAATCTAGTCGGATCAAGCCAGATTTACCAACAAATAAATACATCTGTACACTTGCACGCACAATTTTTCCCGCTCGATTGAGAGTGACTTCACACTTGAAAGAGCTACTAACCATGTCCAACTTAACTGAAAGCAGTATTCACAGTCCGCAAATGATAGTGAAAAACGGATACAAGGAAGATTTTATTATGACACAAACTATGAAAGTTAGTTTAGAGTTTTTTTCAACAGGATGACAATGTCAGTTGTACCCAGGTAGGTAACCAATTGATTTACCTGTGGTTATTGAGGAAGACATTTGGTTTCTCATCTGACAGGATCAGTGCATTCCCTTATAATCTGGGTGGAAAATGTTTAGTAATGAGGAAAACTGGATGATCTGAAGATATACATCCAAACAAAAAAAAACGATGTATAGAGGAACTCACTCAACAGTGTTCGGAACCACTAATCTTGTCTAATGAAGAGATACAACGGATAGGTAGTAATCCAGACCAGATTAAAACTGAAATCTTTGATATAGTTAATGCAAGATTATATTATGCAGCAGAAACCAGAAAAAGGTATCAGAAAAATTTTAAAAGAAACTCTTTTACTGTGTGAGATCTTGTATTAAGAAAATCTTACAATATCAGTTCATTTTGGGAGAATGTAACACGAAAACGCTTCTTGCTATTTGAAGGTCCACTTAGAGTGAAAGCGATAATCCACGAGAATTGTTATGAACATGAACATTTAGATCGCAAACCAACAGGGAAATATAACATTACACAATTAAGAAACTACAATATACCGAAGGTTTAAATACAAGTTTTCAATGATATTGAATAAGTTTCTGTAACTGATTAATCAAGTAGTAATAATTAAAAATGAAATAACAAAGAGCTGAATGCGATGATGCCAATGAATAAGCGAAATATTTATACTTCCACGACTAGTGTAATTTATGTATCATATTTTTAGGGTTTATGTATCGTTGATATGACATGTTTTTTTTTGTTGCCAATTGTCTTATGTTACCGTACTATGTTTCATCGTTGGAAGCTGTTCGAATTCGCACAAGCGCCGTGAGAAAACATTCAAAGTTAATGAATAGCTCTGTTCAAAAGCTTAAAGAATTGCTTTGTTTCAGGAACGATAATATTTGGTTTTAAATATCAATTGAAACCTAAAAAGCATTGTAAATATATTTAAAAGGTTATTATCATTTCGAAATTAGAACCTGGGACTATCTGCCATACTTGTGTGATTATAGAAAATAGAACTACTCATGAAGTAGAAATCCATTAACGCTCTAGATGAAGTAAATGCAATAATAGATGTGAATATATATTATCACCATAATAACATCAAGAAACTCAATACTTTATAAGATTACAAGATTCTCAAATTAATATATATATATATATATATATTAAAAGGTAGAAGAGAGAAGAGAGGAGTTATCTACAGAACTTAAGTAACTTTACTTCTTCCTACTCCAACAACCTAATTCATAGAGGTCATTCAAATTTGATTTTTTTTTACATGGATTCAGCCCACATAAAAGTAAAATAACTCATTTTAGTTACTTCGTAGTTGAAACACATTCATGAATGTTTTATGAATATATCGAAATGTTGATGCTATTTAGTTTCTGGATACTATGATTGAGTTGGAATCTGTTCATAACGCAATGTTCCATACTTGTCATTTGAGGAAATATTTTCTTTGCAAAAACCAGTTTTGAAATGATCGTTATATATACGTATTGGAAATTAATGACTGATAAAAATATTGTTAGATTGCTCATGTGATCGCTTATTGAATTTTTGTTATGACATGAATTGATCTAAACAGTTATGTCGATTTTAACCAAGATATTATTGTTAAGGATTGTATTTTGTAACTCCTGTCTCGACTACCATTATTCATTCAAAGACAGGTAATAGTCATCCTTTCTCTATTCAATGTCTCGTCTATTGATTATACTTGCTTGTGAAATGTTTGAATCACTCTAATATAAATACTGTAAGAATATTTATTTTGTGCGATTGCTATTATTATTCTATTCTTCTGTTTACTATTAAATGGTTAAGTTTAGGGTTAATTAATTTTTTTTGTTCTTGTTTAGGTTAACTAGAGATTTATTATGATGTGTTGTTTAAGGTTGGAGTATTTGCTCCCGAACTCAGTATTAACCATTTAGCTGCCTGATAGTATCTTCAATTATTTTTAAATTTTAGAAGGGAAGTATTTTTTTTCATTTGTTAGGAGTACTAATTTAGCAGATGACGAGTGAGAACTATCAATTCCGGCTGATATTTAATTTAAAAGAAGTTTTCGAGAAAATTATCTATAGTACCGGGTTTAAAATTTAAGACCTCAGTGAAAATCATGGAATTGAACGTATAACCTAAACTTTTGCCGCAACAGCCGTTTAGTTTTTTTTCTATCTTTTAGGCATATAAGAACATATTTCCTCAAATTTCATTGAGTTAAGCGATTCAGTTAAGAAGTTATGAATTTTGCAATATGGTAATGTAACACCAGAATACCTACACTTTCCTACATAAAATAATTCGTGTGTTACAAGTTGTTGCAGATATTATCACAAGTAATTTTTCAGTAAATGTAGTAATATGTATGTGTCATTTTGGAACTATAATGACAATTCCTCAAAAATGCTGTAATGTTTTGTTGTACGTTTTATCTGTTCATAAAATCCTTGAAATAAATACTATTTTTCATTGTTCTTCGAAAATATTCTACTAGACAGTCGAGTGAGCTATCGGAACTGGCGTTGTCCTTACAGGTAGGGCAGATGTGGACCTACCTCTGTGTAAAACGCCGGCTTCGATAGCTCACTCACTAGTGTAGTAAAATATTTTCGAATAACCAAGAAAAATAGCCTTTTTTCACTGATTTTATAAACAGGTAAAACGTGCAACAAATTACAGCATTTTTGAGGAATTGTCATTATAGTTCCAAAATAACACATATATTACTACATTAATAAAAAAATATTTGTGATAATATCTGTAACAACTTGTAACACAATATTTTTTTATGTAGGAAAGTGTAGGTATTCAGGTGTTACATTACAATATTGCAAAGTTCATAACATCTAAATTGCACAGCTTAACCCAATAAAATTTGACGAAATATACTCTTATATGGTTAAGTGGTAGAAAAAAAATTGAAGCGACTGTTACGGCAAAAGTTTAGGTTCTACGTTCAATTCCATGATTTTTCACTGTGGTCATAAACTTTTGACCGGTATTGTAGTTGATCAAGAACTAACGGAAAATTAACAAAGTATATATGAATGATTTGAAAGATAAACGAATTTTCCGTTATATTAATGTCACGAGAACTTGCCAGAAGAAAGTATTTGTATGAACTTTGATAATAATCAGCAACGCTGTGTATGCTCCTCATCTCATCAGGACGATCCAGCAGACAGAAGTGTCAGCCCATGTCTAGGGATCTGCTGTGACGTCGGAGTGGCAACCACGCCACGATGACATCGCAGAGCTGACGTCTCTTCCTCGCAGTAGCCACTTGGGGCCTGAGACGACCTGGAGGACTCGAGACACTGGTTTTAAGACATTTTCTTTCTCCACTGTCATAGTCTCCATTTTTCAGATTGTAATTTATATCATAAAGAAAAAATAATTAAACATTTAAAAATCCTAGGCAACAAATTTATCCTTTTGAAAGCCCTTAATGGGCCATGGAGGCAGAACGCAAAAAGGCTGTTCACAATAATGTGAGCAGTTTTTGAGATGAACCTTAGAATAATGTCACTGCCCCTGCCTGCATATATTTTAATGGGTGCTCTGAGTGACACTCGCCCAGCAAAGTTTCACCTGACCGACGCATGAATAAGTGGATGAGGCCCATGGCAATGTTAATTTTACATAAGGCGGAAGAATACACAGCGTGCATACATAGATACAGTAAGCCCTCTCGGCCACTGTACTTTCGATTTGTCGCAGCGCTCTTAGCCGTGGGCCTTTTCCGCGCTTCGGCCTCCCAATAGGCAGGGAAGAGGAATCACATGCTCTCACCGGAAGGCGACCAGGATTAATGCAACCGTTGGCCAGATCCGAAGCCCAAACCTGGCACGTCCGCCCACCCCTACCCCCTCTACCACAGATGTTCTGAGATCCTCGCACTCAGAAACCAAGACGAGCATACAACTAGATCTTAAGCAGGGCTTTTAAAAGTGCTCATTTTAGCGTGAACAGTCTACAGCCTCCTTCTACAGTGACGCAGGTCGTATTCCCGGGAGGGAGTGAAAGTGCCCAGACTTCACACTCGAGAATCATGGTGGACGTCGCTGTAGATCGTTTGGCTAACTCGAGCCGCTCCCACTTCGACTCCAGACTCATCCCATCCCATCCCATCCCGTCCATACATCCGGCTGGCTGCCTAGAGAAAGTGTCTGTAGTCGGATCACTAGAGCTAGTGATTTATCGCGAAAAAATATGAGTATTTTTTCGCAGTATTTACAGTGTAGGCAATTCAGTGATACCTCCGCCTCCATTTTCATAAATTTCGGTTGTCTGAATACTCTTCATCGAAACTTTACTTCCGAATAGATGTTCATTTAAAAGTGTCATAATGTTAACTAACATTATTTTCTGTTGCAATGAGTTAAAGAAGAACGAAAAAAAATAAGTCGTAGGAAAAGAATAGAACAATAATAATTGTCTGTGAATAAGACGGACGAGTGTGGACGAACGAAGAGGGTGCAAATAAAGCAAAATGATAAATAATTGTTTATTTATTTAATCAATCAGATATCAGAGTCAATGTTTAGGACTGTTAAAAAAAATCATTACCTTCTTAGTATTCACAAAAATTTCAGCCATTAACTTTCAATTGTCAACTGTAGGAAAAATCTAATATTTCAAACTATTAAGAAAACTGAATATTTAATTTTCTTAAACATTACACCTAATACCTACACATATACCATTCCAAATCAATGAGTAAAACTATATACTAAATTAACACATAAACATATGAAAACATAATGACTATACAAGTCCACCCAATAATTAATTAACATGCACGACTTTTGAAACTCTGTGAAACTCTCGGTCTCCTCTGGAACTCTTGCCTTAACCCAGCCCAAAAAAATTAGCGACTAACCATTTAGTAGGGCTTTTTAATAGCCTGTTATAGTTTCATACAATACATATTCCATTAACTGATATAATCTCTTCCAGAATGTGATGAAACATATGTAGTATTCAATTTTTAAAAATTCTGGCTTATAACTAGTCCTTTAACCAGCACACACACAAGGGATAATAATTTTTGTTCTGTTCACACAAGAAGTTCTATATGTACATAACAACAGTTCATATTTATGGATGAAAAACAATAACGTTAACACACTTGATTAAAAATATACAGTAGTGCTTTTGTTCATTACTCTGCTAAGTGAAATTAAACTTTCATGATTTTATATTAGCAATTAAGTAATTTAAATAATAAATTGTTCCAGATTAACTCATATTCAGATATACATTAATAGTATAGAAATGCCGGTTCGAGCACGGCCCCCCGTTATCAGAAAACCAACAGGAAATTGAACCCCAAACCAACAGAAAACCATCAGAAAAAATTACCGTTTGTTTTCCTGATCCAAAACACCAGCTGCCAGTTCGAGCACAACTGTAAAAAGTGACTGCAAAAAGTTTCGTTTGGAAACAGCCCCCAGTTATCAGAAAATCAACGGTAAATTGAATGCTCTAGTCACCAGAAAATCAACGGTAAATTGAGTGCTCTAGTCACCAGAAAATCAATGGTAAATTGAATGTGCAGACAATCAGAAAACCAACAATAAAATGAATGCTCTAGTCATCGGAAAACATCAGCTGCCGGTTCGAGCACAGCCGCAAAAAGTGACTGCAAAAAGTTGCGTTAGAGTGCAACCGCAAAAAGTGACTGCAAAATGTTGCGTTAGAGTGCAACCGCAAAAAGTTGCATTAGAGTGCAGTTGCAAAAAAAGTGACTGCAAAAGTTGCATTTGGAAGCAGTTGCAAAGAGCGTCTCAAGAAATTAGAATACGTAAAAAAATATATTTGTATTGTACATAATAAAGATGGACCAGTTGCTAAATGTATTGAACGGAAACCAGAATGACACTTGTTATAAAAATGTTATTTCATTTATGTTTGTACAAATCTCAAAATGGAACAGATTCAATGTGTTAATCTACACCTCAAAATAATTGCTGATATTAAAAAATGTTTATGTATGATGGGCCGTTTCAGGCACCTCGTAACTGTAAAATGGCGCAATTATTGGTAAAGAAATAAGTTTATGAGTGAGTGAAGAGATTTGAGCGGCTCTTAACTGCGAGGTCTTGAGAGCCGATAAGGCTACGAAGAAAATAAATGTATATATTAACTGTTTACCCATAGACCCTATTTGAAGTGATTCATTCACACTAATAATATGAACTCAGAGGCATTAAATTTCATCGTGCAGGAAGTATCTCTGGCAAATAAAAAATTTAATTTAGTAAAGAAGTGAAAATATATCACAATATTCGTAACTTTTCTTGCTGTAGTGGACTGTACAGAAACATAACAGTACCTATCTCATTTTGAAAATAATTTTTAAATTTAGATCCTGTCTAGATCCTCCCAGTAAAATAAAAATTGACTGTTTAACACACTTTCAAATACAATCAACATTATTTGATCCAATTTGTTGAATGGAGAAATTTGATAACTGTATTTCAGTTTCAAATTTTGTTGTAAAATATATTTGAAGAAAATAACTTGACAACGTGACACGTGCTTAAAATACAGATCTTATTATTAGCGTATCTTATGACAGCCGAGATAGGATATTACTCTTGTTTAACCAGTTCAATGTAGGAATTTATAAAAACCACTTCTCTTCAAAATCTTTTGAATGTGTTGAATAATATCTTAGAGTCAAGAGATCGACAATATACATGTCTCTTTAAACAAGTATGTGCTTATAAAGCTTCAAATTAACCACATAAATGCTTTCCTCAATGATTCGGATATTTGAACATTTTTGTCTAGATTCCTCCGGAATTGGGTGGTAATCCAGAAAATCTTATGATAAAAAATCGCGGGATACAGTTTGGCATTGCAGCTCCGCATCTATAGTCTACATCCAAAATTCAATTACACCACTCGTTTGCCAAAGAATCAAAGAATATGTTACGTTGAGAGAGGACTGTGAAGTATCGCACGAGGGGCAGGGGGGAGGGGCGATTTCGAGTTAATTTCGCCGTATCTCATAACTTCCGCGTAGTATAACTTTTGACTAGAAGTTAAGACGCTAGTTTAAGTCTCAATCGACAGCTCTTGTCAAGATAAAGAGATTGAGTTTATAAAAACATTTGTGTGGTGTGGATATAGTGAAATTTTGTGATTTTAATGTAAAAAATTAAGAAAACTTAACACGATTTCGGCCTTTACTCATCAAAATGCGAAATCGAAATACAGAAATAATATACGGTTGGTAAGAATATCTCAAAAGCAATCCAGTGATACTCATAAAATCCCATACGATCGATTGAAGTGGTGCCGGATATGTAAAAAAAAATCATGGCGTCCGAGCGCGTCAACGTAGACGTATTCAAGCAAAACAACCGGCTGTGTCCCCAACACACCCAAACCCAATTTTTTTGTGAAAGAATATCAGAAAAATTGGGATTATATAAATTAACAGAGCGGAAAATTTGATTTACTGTCTCTCCCATCATGATAAGTTATATAAAGTATTACTTGTTTAACCTAGCGTACGATATTAAAATAACGATCTAAGTTATAATGTAAAATTCGCTGACAAAAATCTTATTTAGTGTAAAATGTATTGTTCGATATGCTTCTCTTCTTATAGCCCTCTTTGTCATAGATATATATTTTTTTAAAGTAACTATCTAACCTAACAACTATTAAAAAATAATTATAAGAAAAATGTACGACCTTTGGAAGAAGAAATGTAATTACAAATCCTAATGTGCAAATACACAGAATGTATATTTAAAAAATTTCCCACTTTAACTGGTAGCGATCAAAAAAGATTTTCTTGGAATATTCGAAATCTTGCTTACCATTCCGATGATACGAGATTGAGAAGAATTGCCGACACGTAAGAAAAGATTTTCTTTAGATGAGGAAGGGACATTTTCTTCCCTACCCTATCCTAATTCTAAGTGGTAGATATACGTCCGAGGTAGGTACGGGAGCGAAGTGCGTCTCAGAGCTGAGCCCCTTGCACCTACAGGGAATGGAATCCATGCAAGGGGGCATGCATCGTGACAGAGAAGGATTGGGTATCATTGGTTGCGTTTGTGGCCATGACTACCTCCCTAGGTGTACCTATAGTTAACCTATAACTAAGTAGAGAAAGGGAAAAACTGGCATACGCGCCGTAAAAGCCCTTTTGAAAGAATATAATTTAAATGATTGCATGTGTTAATAGAACATGCTACAAGAGACAGATACGTAGGAACATGCTCTTTGTTAGCTGGTAGAGAAGTACCAGTAGAGAAAAGGACGGGATCTTATTTGTTTCCATTGTGAAGGTTTGCGCTGGCTTAACCAGAGTGGTGTGGGGGGGGGGGGCTGCAATGTGACTTCTCTCCCCCCCCCCCCCCCCCGCTCGGAACCCGGCTCCACCGACTCACAAGTGAATTATTGAAAACTTAAAAGAAAAGGAAAATGAGCTGCCGATGAATGTAAGCAGTGCCAATACTAACCACCTTTTGCTGATTCTAAAAGAGGAGAAATATCCTGTAAAAGAAAGGAAAATAAATTATTACTCTAAATAGCCTCATATTAAATCTAAGCCCACGGAGACGTGTATGTGATGTTTGCTGTGCTACCTCGCAGCAGGCAAACCTCTGTAGCCATTGGCTGCATCAGAGTGTTTTTCCACCCATATCGCTGCGAGTACACGGAGCTTCGCTGGTATAGCCTCTACCAGCTGCAGCACGACAAGCCAGACATGTTGCTTGCTAACACTGGCTGGCATGGCATAAGTGGAGCTAGAAGAGGTACTTGAACTTCGCGAGGCACACCGAGTTACAAATGTTGAATACTACAAGTTCCAAACATTGTTAAGTAGAATAATTACGTCGGTGAAGTTAGGTTCACACAATTACAAATTTCATACATAGCATTTACACTATTTCCATAATATGAAAAATCTTGTATGGGACATTTGTGTGGCGTACGTGTGCATGTTGGCTACGTCTGATAACACTCAGAATAAGGGTTATAAAATTTATTGCAAATGTAAGTAATTGACTGGTGACTTAGTGTAACCCGCAGGCTATAAATTAAATAATTCAATATTAATTAAAGTAAATATTTTGATATCCCTGAGGCGGAAAGCCCGTTATATCATTCCTGCAGTAAAAATAAGTTTGCCAATTTTTTTCAGTGGCTCAACTTTCAGAAATAAAGTTCAATTTTCACTAATTCAGGCTTGAATCGAAGATTTTTTTTCCATCTCCCACCATCCGGGGCATCATAGCACCTTTTGTTCGGATAGAAATTTGCAAAAATAATACTTTTTACGGAATAGCTAACTGTCGGGAGCAGACAAAAGCGAAGATCCGAATAACATTATATTCAAATTTTTCATACCGTCAAATCGAAAATTATTGTGTCAGTCAAATTTATTGACGGCGGCGGCATAAACGACGTTTTCGCGTTCGATATCGCACTTTGATAAATTACTTCCACTGGTCAGCGAGGAGCGGATCTAATTAATCACTTTCGGGGCTTACTTTGCACACCCAAGCTATTCGTTAGAAAGGAGGGGAAAAATGAAAAAGAGTGTGTGTGTGAAAGAGAGAGAAAGAATTTAAAATTAGAGTGAAAGCTCGCGGCCGTTTCTGTGTTTCGCTCGCCCGCGAGAGGGGCCATTGTGGACGTTCAGCTCGCTCTGTCAATGGGGTTGGGACAGAGGCGTTTGTGGGGGGTTTTTTGGGGGGGAGGGGGGGGTGAATTCGCTGGGGCTCGCTTTTCACCCTCGCACGTTTGTCGTCGCCGCGGCGTGGCGAAAGCCTTTGTGCCCTCTCAGCGCCATACCCCTCCTCCCTAACAGCTCACCCGCCAAGCTGCCACCCACCTCCAGAGTGCAACTTCGGGGGCAAATTATTCTTTCTCTGGCACCACCAGGTTTAGTCAGCACGTTCTGTTGTCCGAACCTGAAGCAAATACGCCAGAAACAAATACCGGACACCTTGCGCATTTCTGTGAAAAAATCTGGTGGAGATGGTTTATATATGCGTGTGTGTATATGTATATGTATCTTCAGATTCCGTATGAAATAAGGCTAGAAAAGCCTTGAGCAAAGAGTTTTTTTATTCACTTCTACTCTGTTGATTGTTTAAACTGCAAATGTTATAATATTAAACTGCACTAGTTGAGGTTTATGTTAAAACGGTTACTTACACGTGAATGGCTATCAATAAATAAAAAACTGAAAAATTATTACTTCAAATTAAGCGTAATCTTTTTATATAATTAGTAGTTACAACTGTACATCAATAAATCTTCAAGAGCACAAAAGCTAAGACCACTGCCAGTGTCACGTGAAACTGTAATTTCTACAGAAAGTGGTGACAAACCACAGTAAGAGTGGACGAATGACAGTGAATGATGAAATTCTTTATACTATCGCTTTATTTCTATATCCCAATTTTTGGTGACTAAGTTTATTATTATAAATTAATTTTGTTTTGTGTTAAATTCTTCGTGCAGAATGGACTCTCGAGTCTAATGTGTTCTATCAGACGATCCAAGCCACATTATGAATGGATTTTATCACATTATATAATGAATTATATACTTGAATAAATTATATATATATATGGATTTTATAACAAAGCGAATAAAACTTGCACCAATATATTTTTGTGCAGTTAGCCTACAACTGCTAATATAATTCAATAAAACAAGTTGTCTCTAGAGTAAATGCACAAATACATGCTACGCCATTCCACATCCAAAGTCTGGAACCGCTGAGAAGCCATTAATATAATATTCCACGTAGGCAGCTCCAAACATGGTGTTATAGAAGTAAAAGAGCATTCAATAAAATGCTTGATGTATTTTTACAGAATCTAATTCTCTCAAATGATTCAGTATTTTTATAACAAATGCACAGAAAGAAGCACAGTTTTGTTTTAAGTTGGTTCTTTTTAGAAGAATTTAAAATGAGTTTTGAGGATTGAATTAACATGGTAAGCTCAATTTTTTTTTCAGTTGGTTCTTTCCTACAGAAATGTAAGTAATGTTACCAATAAAGCTAAGTTTAATCAGCTAGACGTCACCCAGAGAAAAAAACTTTTATTTGGGGGATTGGCAAGACAAACGTTACTACACAAAAAATAACACTTGTATCCAAAAAATATCCCGTGACATTGCGCGATTTTCCAACTCATACAGCCGAAATATTGTTTCCAACTTAAAGGATATTGTACATTTTAATGACTACAAGTGGCTTACAGTCTTGCAATTTGTGTCAATTTAAATTTTCGAAAAAAAATTTAATTGGAAACTTTGTTCTAAAATCTTCTTTCCTTGCGAATTTGTGACGACGCTCACATATATAAACGTTACTGTTGGCTGCAGAATTGGCCTCCCTATGATAATTTCTTCGTTTGGTACAGCTGATATTGCTATCCAATGGCCATTCGAGATCGTTGCACACGGTCCGTTGTGAGCCAGTTGACCACACGTACCCGGATAACGTCCAATAGATATTACCGGCTCGCCCAACGACCGCTATTTCCTTTACGCCCTTCTCCTTGCGCAGTGGCGCTTACTTCTAGGAGAGCAATACGCAGTACAATCAAAGAGTTCCTGTTAAATAGATTAATGATTTAGAGGTTAATTACAGTCTACAGTTTTATGGCAGACTATATCGAAAAATGAAGAAAGGGCAATCCCACATATTTTGTTTTTATTAACTCTGTGAACAAATATTTCACCGTATAGACTGTCACGGTAAAATGAGCCCTTTTATAAGCCCTGCTTAAGATCAACTTGATTGCACGTAATGTATTCTTCCGCCTTATATAAAATTAACATTCCCATGGGCCTCATCACTTTATTCATGCGTCGGTCAGGTGAAACTGTGAAATTATTAGGAATGTAAGTATTTCGCAAATCTGGTAATGTTCACACTCTAGTGTGAAAAAAAAGCGAAGAAAATAATTTGAGTTATCATATATAGACACCATACACTTTTTATTCGATCTTAAGATATGGAGCTACTTTCCATCCGCCGTTATCAACTTTACTGGGCACATTTCAATCAGTGCGCCCGTTGAAATATATGTAGGCCGGGGCAATGACGTTTTTCTAAAGTTGATTTCAAAAGTACTCACTTTATTGTGAACAGACTTTATTGTTGTATTTCATCCGGACTACTTCTTCCGCCGGAAATGTTTACATGTCATTGCGGTGCAACCCACTACGCAAAATAAATGTGTAAATATTCCAAAATATTTGCACATAATGTTGGCAGTAAATTTATCTAGGATTGCCCTTTGTGTGTATATATATATATATATATATATATATATATATATATATATATATATAGGTTTCTTAAATCTAGTGGACTCCAACTTACTTATTATAAGTTATTTTATGTTTCACGCCCTATAAATGAATAGTGGTGCTGAAGTGAGATCACGTAAGAAAATTAAAAAATTAATTTTCTTTTTATTGCTGCAGTGAAATTATAACTTAAAAGTCATAACGTCTCTGAAATATTTTTTTAAGTATACGAAAACTATTTTGAATTTTCTGGGGTTCGGATTGCAATAGGGTACTTCTGTTTATACACATCTAAATATTTAAAAATTTGAAAACTATCTTGCACATCTTTTTTTGTGTGTATATCATGTATAATATGTATGTACACATATGCGTATATATCATACATATACGTACATACACACATGTAGAGATAGATCCTGAACTGCAGGTACAAACGCCGTGAGGAAATTTCCTATTCAAAATGGGATAGTAAACATATACGACGTATGACCAGCAGTAATTCACAAGGAAGGTAGGTGTCCCAGGAAATCGATATTTCCAATAGTTTTAGTTAAAAATTTAAAAACCTGCTTGAGATGAACGAACAATTCCGTGAATACTGTAGTCTTAAATAGAGATTTGAAATCTGCGAACGGATGTTGTATGATGTTATCATCCGTATTCATTGAGAAAATAGCGGGGTTTGTCATGGAATTTTACATCAAATGTGTACATTAATGACATCATTATCAGGTGTACATTAATGTACACACATACTTTGCCTTGGTGTGACACTCGGGCGAACGCTTGTTGAGAGAACAGTCAGTCTGTGAGAGTTCAGTAGGTGGCCTGCCTTAAGAATTACTGTAGCACGTAAGTCTTGTAATGTCTTATACCTCAATTTGTATGGGGAATCATCCCTCACTGCTTATACCTATAATTGCGGATCATTCTGTATATACTCATTCTTCCCTCAGAAGAATTAACACTCAAAATATGTGGAATATTGCCTTAAAATTATTTATTATGTATTTAAATAAGATTGTATTTTTGTGTATAATACCTAGGCTAACGTCTATGTACACCCTTAATTATGCAAGTCTATCAGATGATAGTGTGCGGAGTGGATATCAACCTCAGAAGTTTGCCTATGCAAAGGATAGTGCACAGTGATTCAAATAACTACTTACATATATATTTTTGAGTTTTGTAATAATATAAAGCAGTCTGTAATAAAAAAGGAGATAGGGAAATACAGTCCGATTTCGAGATTATATATATATATGTGTGTGTGTGTGTGTGTGTGTGTGTGTGTGTGTGTGTGTGTGTAAAAATACTAACGAAAATATGTGCTATGATACCAGTGAATATTGGACAACTACCGTAAATTTATTTTCCACGCAGAACGCATAGTCAGAAAATCTCCATCTCTTACCCTCGAGTCTCATTCATAGGGTAATCTGTCACCAATTACTGGGAGAACCTCGAATTGAGCACCGCCGACAGGCGCCGGGAAAGTATTCTTATTTCCGCAATTAGCTACAACTGAAGACTCCCCCTCAGGTGGCTCCAAGTTCAAAAGAGACCCATTAGATGGCCAACTATTCTATTCCTACCACGTATACAGATACTGGATGAATAGAATAGACGAGCCACGACCACTAGCAACATTTCTCAATCAGGGAGAGACGGTACATTTGAGTTGTATCCCTAACGGAGCACCTGGGTACTGGCGGGGGTATTTGCTTAGGTACTACAACCTGCCCTTGGTTGGTTTCGCACACCCAGTGATAGTCTTGGCAACCCACATAGCTCCAACGCTTCTGATCAGCCCGGAAGAGGGGAGGATCTTCTGAAGCACCGGAGCTCGCGTTGGTAAGACTGTCGCCAGGCAAAACTAAGTTAGGGATACCCGCGTCCGTGGTGCTTATCTCGAGTTCTCCGTAACTACACCCACTCTATGACATTCAAGGTGAGAGACGGCGCCAGGAGAGAGGGGTGAAGAGTTGCGCGCTTTGCTGCCAGACAACTGGCTGGTCGAACCCCGATTATAGCTAGCCGACGAGCCGAACGAGATCGTGCCGCCGTACTTCCGTTCATCGACACCACCTACGATGACTGCCGTCAACCCAGCTATTTTCCCGTCAGCACCGCTGCGTTCACCCCTGACTGCTATATCCAGCCGTAACTAAGCCTAAATCAAACCCGCACGCACAACCGACCTAAGTGCAACCAAAGCCACACGACCGTGATCCAGCTTTAACTATCGGAGACGCGTCAAGTGTAACTGTTATGTATTAGGCCTAAATGCTAGTAAAAAATTAGCATTTTCCTTGGCAGTCTCATTGACACTGGAGAAGTTGCATACATATGAATATATTTAAGGTCAATGCACCATAATGACACGATGATGCCAAAATACCTCAAGATTTGGCTTCGTGGTTATTCCCAAAAAATAATCTTCTATCGAGCGGCATTTATCGCGATAAAGTTCTGCAATTCAGGACTGGATACGCAGAACTGTAACTTGCGGTACAGTGGTATAAACTGAAAATACTAAGTAAGTGGAGAATTCATAACAATGTTCACTTTAAGTACAGGAATCTCAACACAAGATAATGTCATATGACACACACACACACACACAACCTTACATTTTGTATTGAAACATTTCATACAGTGCGAAAACCAGTACGACAAAGAACGCTTCCGCTTGATGGAAATCTTAAAATACATTTCTGTTTCCTACCATGTTTTGTATGTCTGTTTTTGATTTTTTCGTGTATTAAATATAGGCCTACATTGCCAAGGTATACCACAGTCGAGAACAGTTCTCAGGTTCTGTCCACAGGTTCTTGTTACATTAAAAATCGACTATAGGCTGTTCACGGTAAAACGAACACTTTTGAAAGCCCTGTTTAAGATATACTTGTACACACGTTGTGTATTTATCCACCTTATGAAAAATTAGCATTGCCATGGGCCTCATAACTTTATTCATGCGTCGGTTCAGTGAAATTGTGAAATTATCAGAAAAGTAAATATGATTAAAATTTGAGCATTTTTATATTTTGGTGCATTGAAAAAACAGAAAGCGAAAGAAATAATTTTAAGTTATCACAAATGTTTACATAACACATTTTATTCGACGTTAAGATATGGAACTACTTTCTATCCATCGTTACCAACTTTACTGGGCGAATGTCACTCATTGCGCCGTTTAAAATATATGCATGCAGGGACAGTTACCTTTTTTCTAAGTTTCATTTCTAAAGTGCTCGCTTTATCGTGAACATACTTTAACACGTGTAGCAAAGTGCAATACGAACGCTGAAATCTTTGTGACTGTTTACCACAGTTCCACACAGTACATACGCTGCAGTTCGTTCCGTGACGTTCTGAACGAGGTTATTTTTTTTTACCCTTGGAACATTTTGAATATGCGACGTTTTGCACCAGTATCTGTGACAACGGAGAACACTCACCAAAATTTTCATTTACGGCAAACCACGTGAAAAGAAATGTGGTGGCTCACATTGGAGTATGAAATGGACATGAGATATCATTCAGAGTATTTTAATGATAGCATTTAAAAAAAAAGCTAGGTAGACTTTTTGAGTTTGTACAGCCAGGCTTCTGAAATTATTTTTGATGCTTTCGTTATAGCATGTGAAATTTGCTACAAAACTAGCCATTATAGGCCGTACTGAAAATGTAAACTCAGGTGTTTTAACATTCTCTAACAGACATCTGGGTCCCTGATGGCTTTATCCGCTAAAGCGTAACACTCATGTGAGGACAAAGCCGTACAGGTGATGCTTTGAATAGAACGCTCTACGATTCAGTTTATTGGTGCACAGTAGCAGCGGATCTGAGTTCGGCATAATGAGGAGGTCTCTTCATCTTAAGCGTTAGGTCATGTTCTGTTCCTTATGTTGTTCCGTTACAAAACGCATGCTTGATTTTACTGAGAAATTAAACAACAAAGTGCGCTTGTTTAACCATATTGGTTTTAAAAAAATATGGAGAATGCATAGCATGTAAATAAACTTGCCACATCTTAATCTTACTTCACGTAATTTAATTACAATGTATGTAATACATAAAATTCACAAGTTTTCTAAATACATAGTGAGCCTAAAATAGACACTTTCAAGGTTGTAAAGCCATATACCTGTCTAATTATTTTAGGCTCATGTTGTACAGTACATGCAAACACTAGCAAGGGGTCACTTTTGAACATCTTCTAAATCCCTAACCTCAAAGTCGGCACGTTCACGCCAACAATTTCCTCCAATATAACAATCATACCAATCATCCGTGCCCACACCTCTTGCAGTTGATGCAGAAAATTGGCCAGAAGTGAAATGACTTTGGAAGGTTACTGACGTAAAAGTACAGAGGTAAAGGAACCACTTTCTTGCGCATATTGCATATTTCATAGGTATAGTCTATTCACGGTAATGTGAGCACTTTTGAAAGCCCTCTCATTTGGAATAATAGTCAATACATATATTTTATTTTAACCTTAGGAGTTAACTTCCAAGTGCAGTGGAAAAATAAAACCTTGTGTTTATTGCTTACATGAAAATAATTACTTTAAAATATTGTTAAAGGTTAAAAAATGGCTGAAAGTAAAAAGTAACTAGGGCATCAAAAGTGCTCATTCTGCCGTGAACAGCCTATATCTCTATTTACTGATATAATCCACCGAACATTTTTGACACAACTCCTACAGATACGTGCACGTTGTGATATGAAACAATAGAGTAATTTTTACTCCACTACACGTGCATCACTAATTTAAAAAAGCCTTTTTTTATTGTCACTAATTTACCTTCTTCTCTTTCACCTGGACTTGAAGGTTTGGCTCTTAAAACCCCGATGTTAAAACCCACCCAAAAGTCTCAATTCAAAATTATATCTCAGTAGCTATCATTACATTTTTAATTTTAAGAAGAAAAATGTACAAAATAGGATGATGGCATTTTCGACATTTCCCCTGACATGTTGTGTGGAAATAGCCTACGTTTGATCTTTTACGTACCACTTTGCCATTGTCAACATATTACACAATTTATTTTCTATTTTATATTAAGTTAGTTTCAACATAGTTATACGTCAATAGTACAGATGATGTAGTTCAATTTTTGAAATCTTATTTCCTGAATACTTTAATGAGAAAGGAATCCAAGTCTGCTAAGTGCTGAGTGAAGATGGGACACTAATTCTCATGATTCGGTACCGGCACCAAGTTATAGGTACTCCAGTTATTGTTTTAGTTATAGTATGGACATTCGTAGACCGAGATGTTTCTGAAGGCCTGCTGTAAAAGTTCTCACTTCACTACGGACCAGTTACACGCAAGCTCTTACGTATCCGCTGGATGTTGCTGACGCAGGCGGTGTTAATTTCCATCCGAGGAGCACGATGCCTTGTGGGTGTGGCACATCCTCGGCACAGATCGCGTTACACGCCAACTATAATGAAATTTCGATGTAGCTACAGCGCCGACACGTTCGCCTGCAACCGTTTCCTTCCCATGGTTCGGAGCTCAGACCGTCTCGTGCAGGATGCTGATAGAACAATCTACCTGTTGTAATCCCCCGCCCCTCCGTCACCCCCTAGCCCTCTTGTCCAGT
Source organism: Dryococelus australis (assembly GCA_029891345.1). Taxonomy (NCBI): domain Eukaryota; kingdom Metazoa; phylum Arthropoda; class Insecta; order Phasmatodea; family Phasmatidae; genus Dryococelus; species Dryococelus australis. Next base: position 302,547,751 of record CM056995.1, on the reverse strand, counting down.
CCCTTTCAGTGTATTATCCGCAGGCGTACGCATCACACCGGTTCACGGGTAACTCAAGACTTTACAATCGACTGCTCTTTCTCTTCGCTATGCAAAATTTGTATCCTTAACACACTCACACGTAGCAACTGACTCTACTACTTACATACCTACAACATTATCCAGTTACTTCGAATTTGAACATTCTGGCATTTAGTGAGGCGTTATGAAACAGAACAATTCAACATAATTCGCGGAAAAAATAACTGTGTACACTCCAGATAGATTTTTTAAAATATAATTTTCTTCATAAACTAGACTGTTATTACATGTACCGGCCCAGGGCTCCATCACCTTTTTTGGCCCTCCCGCATTTCGTATCCCTCATTGGTTATACTTCCAGGCAAGTTTCCTAAACCTATTTTATTCCATTCCTTTAAGGTGACCAGTACTTGCAGTATACTGATTTCTATAGGTATTATTTTCTATCAAATTCGGCTCAGCCTCCAATTTCTTTCTATTATCCTATTCATTCTCGAATATCCTTTTAGAGTCTGGAGGGACTTCATTTATGTTGCATGCATGCTACTTTCTCTTCTTTTGTTTTATGGCCCATTTTTCACTTCCATGCATTAATTTATATCGCCACTGACATTGTCTCAAAACGTTTAACCAGTGTTTCACACCATATGTTATTTTTCAGTGCCACTTATATACTGGTATATCAAGAGCTTAATCTGTATATCCTTATCTTGTTCGTAAGTAATGTTGCATTTAAGTAGCTTAGACTAAGACATTTGTTTCAATACTGTTGTTATCAATCGTAATTGTAACCTAATAGGTTCTATCCCTCTGAGGGCAATAACTTCAGTTTTCGATGCTGAAATTTTGCAGTTATATAACTGTGCTATTATGCTAAGTTTTTAAATACTGAAACATAATACATTTCAACTTTCCGCATTAAATTACTGGTAATCAGCGAAAAGCACGGCGTTTATAAACACAATTTCCGATACCTGAATAACTTTATACTAACCCTATTTGTAGATTACGCTCTCTAAGCATATCATGTAAACATAAACAAAAATATAATATAATAATCCACAGCCTTTAAAAATACTTTTATTTGTAGTCTTATAATTTTATCAATTTTGAATCATGTGCATATTTGAGAGACTTCTTAGAATTCCTGGTAGTTTCTATTAAGTGGCGTGGAATTTCCGTCCCAGACGAAATTCCCCATAGTCGAATAGTGGTATGTGCATCATCTGATTGAATTTCCTTTTCTTCTTAATTATTATATTTAAAGTTAAAAACATCAGTACGTGATCAAATTTCTAAAAATTTACGTTTATGTTAATTTAATATCGTATGTACGACGAAATCGAGCCTGGCTATATTAATACTGATGCATATTTCATGTCCGTTTTACTGTAAGCCTATGTCAATACAGTTTATGCATTATCTCCGATCACCTTTCTTGAAGATTGGTTTCACTTAAGCTTTTTTCCAGTCTTCATGTGCACTTCCCATGTTCCAGCATATCTTAATACAGTTCTGCAGATGGAGTTTGAAAAATAGTCCTCCATGCTTAAATAGTTTAAGAGTTCATATTGTCAATTCTAATAGCCTCCCTGTTTATCGTAGCCTTTAGTAGTAGTTCTAGTAAATCTGTTATATGATCTACTATTTGATCTTGATAGTCTGCTAGTATTTTCTCTTGGATATTTTCGTTATACTATAGAAAGTCTTTCGTGGTAACTATGCGATTGTTAAGCAGTACTGATATTCCTGTGAGCAACAACATTACTTTTACATTTACTAATATTAAAATAATTACATGCATTGTCAAAAAATAGTTGCACGCAAAACGAAGCAACCTACAGTAATAAAGACGTGGTGGGTACATTTGAAAATGCGAGGCATACAGTTAATTTGCGTTTAACGCTCGGGCCCACAAGTGACGTCAGCAAGCTCGCCCCGGTGTGCGTGCTTTCCTATCTAAATCGTGCTTTCGTGTCGGTAGCGCCCCTTCACGTCGGATACGAGTTCGACAGAACTTGGATCAGTTTGACACGTTCGAGAGGGATCACATCGTACGGCTGCGGGAAGCGGGATGGTAATGTATAATCCGTGCACTCTTACTTCAGCCTTTTCTGAAGCCCCGCTAAAGTTCTACTTCCAGGATATTCCTCTGCCTCGTACAAAACTAAGCTTAACTAAGCTTGGGGATTTACACCAGAGGGACAACGCACCACATTCGTGCGCACTAAGTGTAACAATACTTCGTATAGGAACTATTTCTTACTAGGCGTTACCAACTTACCTATTTTTCCCCCTGTTTTTAATTCAAATTATTTATAAATGAAGCATTATAATTTATAGACAAAATATGAATAACATTTCAATTTAACAGACAAAAAGTAACTTTTATGATCACGAGTACAGGATGTCCCAGCGTTCACCTACCACTTTGACTCGCCTAGTACTCGTGTGTCCCTAGGGTGGGGATGGCGTGACACGGCCAGACCTGTCCGGTGAGTGATGCCATTGTCAGTAAGCATGGAGCAGTTGTCACCTGCATTCCGCGCATTCGCAGTGGAATCGTATTACAAATATAACGATTCTGTTGTCAATACACAGCGATTGTTTAGGGAACATTTCAATGTTGGAAGACACGGGGGGGCACCCTAACGTCACACAATATGTTATTTTTCAGTGCCACTTATATACTGGTATATCAAGAGCTTAATCTGTATATCCTTATCTTGGTCGTACGCTCTTACGTGAGTAAGTTTCGCGCTATAGCGTCTGTTGCAGACAAGATACCGGGTGGTAGTGTGACATCTGTGCGGACAAAGGAGAACATCGACCGTGTAAGGGCAGCTGTGTTGTCACAAATGGTAGACAGGCATCTTACGGTTTTCTGTAACGTCGATAAAAACTGTCTCTGTTTGAACATACTGCACGTGTTTCACAATGGTAGGTGAACGCTGGGACATTCTGTATATAAAACGCTTATGATACAGGCTGTAGGAAATAACTGAAGACGTCATTCACGGGGAGATTTTTCAAACGTTTCATTCAAATAGACGGAAGGAATCGAGAATGGACTATAAGCGTATTGCGCAACATACCGGTCGTGAGAATATTACAATTGCACGCTGCTGGTGTCAGTGGATATAGTCGACTCATGGTTTCTTCGGCCTTTTTGAATCAATCTTTGAAAAATCTCCCCATGTATGACGTGGTTAGTTATTTCATAAATACGCCCTCTATCACAAGCGTTTTATACTTGTGTTCATAAAAGTTACTTTTTTGTCTGTTAAATTGAAATGTTATTCATATCTTATCTATAAATTATAATGCTTCATTTATTATTAATCCGAATGAAAAACAGGGAGGAAAATAGGTATTTTGGTAGCGCCTAGTGAGAAATAGTCCTTATACAGAATACTGTCACAATTAGTGCGTACGAATATGGTGCGTCGTCCCTCTAGTGTAATTCTCCAGACTTAGTTAAGCTTAGTTTACACGAGGCGGAGGAATCTCCTGGAAGTAGAACTTTAGCAGGGCTCCAGTAAAGGCTGAAGTAACCGCGAACGGACTATAGAGGAAGAAGCGCGCACACGACACGCAGGATTCGGAAGGCCGTCTTGAACCACACAGAGGGAGAACAGCTGGATTATCCAACATGGTGCGGAATTTTCCAGCCGCCTCAATTGCGGACGCTCGGCGAGAAAGGGTGCTCACCCTACAACAACCTGTGAATGCCAGTAGCGCTATGAGAATGCTGCACTACGTAGGGCCACATCCCTGCAGACCGTCACGATGACTGCCCTTAACACGGCATCAACGTCGCCAGAGACTGCAACGGTGTCGTGGCCAACTCTCAAGTACGAATGCGGGCAACGTTCAGTGATGAATCTCGTTTCTGGCTTGGTGACAACGTGGACAGCACCAAGACGTAACGTTTATTTGTCACACGTCCAGAGATGGCCTGGTGTCTTGGTGTGGGGCGCGAATTCGTACGATGCCTGATCACTGTTGGTCTTCGTCATGACGATCGAGTCAGGGAGACTTAGAAGGAATGTTGAATTATATTCACACGTATTTCAGCATTTTTAAAATCCGCCTTTTGAAATTATTTTAGTGAGTCGGTGAAAAAAATTTGAACTATTCACTAACGTAAGTACTAACAGCGATGTTGGGAACGAGTAGCTAAAATTAGTTCCATAAAATTGGTACACACATATACACAGGTTTATTTTAGTTTATACGCATAATAGAATCACTTTGCGTAATACTAACATTACTGTGTGTCTGACAAATTTACCGTTTCACTAATTATTAGATACGTGATTTTTTTAATTAAATTTTATTTGGTTGTGGGAAGATACACACTGAGGCTGACGGAACAAACTCAGCATTGCTATAAGACGTCCTCAAATAATTTACTTCGCTATAGTGTGATGGCGGCCTCTCGCTCAGAACCCACGCAGAAGAGAAAACTAGTTGGTACTTGGTCGTTGCTGCTCGCCCGGATCAGTAATTGGTTGGGGCCCCGCTACATCTTCTACTGGGGTCCAATCACAGGCGAGGCCGCGTGTACTCACCGCCTTTCGCTGTTGCTGATGTGTGCCGCTGCTGCATGCCCACCAGACCTCGCGGTGTTCCAGCCTGATTGAACTGCGGGTAGAATGGCTCCGAGGTAGTTACACCTGATGCCTGCGCGAGAGAATTCTTGCAGAGTTCACAAATGGAGGAAAGAGACCAATCTTCCCTCGGTTCAAATACATGTAACATGTTACGTTCCAAGAGACAAGCAGATTTCATACGACGTGACTCATTGAAATGTGACATTTTCAGCACAACCATTTATCACTAAACTACCACATAAACGGCTTTTAATTAATATATTCTGGGATGTGGCGTACTTACGTCCCAATGAGAAATAACAAGACAAGCGTTTCAAATTAATATTCGCTATTTCAATATTTATTAAAGTAGTGAAGTAGATACAATATTCGTAACGGCTGGACAACACAGTTTAAAACTATCCAAAAGTAATGATCATACTCTCGAACATACCTGCTTGAAATCTCTCACGATTTCATGCAAATTAATATGAAACAATACAAGCTAAAAATTGAAATTGAAAACACCAGCCAGAGCGACTTAATTGACAGCGGTCCTAACAGAGCCGGTCTGGAACAACGAAAAATTTAAATACAATATTTAGTTGTTACTCTGAGCTAACAATAAAAAAATTACTAGGAAACTGGGTGACCTATCTATCGGCTCAATCATAGCAGGATCCTACAATTACATACAATAAAACCTAATAAAATAGAATTATAAAATACCCGTAACAAAGGCTCTGGCCAAGCAAAATGCTCCTACTTTGTTTAAAGCCTAGTCAAATACAAATCAACACGCATATGTTTAAAAAGGGGGTTCTTGGTTTGACGCAACATTATAGGCTGTTCCCGGTAAAATGAGCACTTTCGTAAGCTATACTAAATATCTATTTGCATACACATAGTGTACTAATTCCACTGTACGTAAAATTGACATTGCAATGGGCTCCATATCTTTATTCATGCGTCGGTCGAGTGAAATTGTTAAATTATTAGAAAACTAAATATTTTACAAATTTTCTCTTTCTTGCTCGTACATGCGTTAAAAAAACTGAAAGAAGAAGGAATCATTTAAATATTTACAAAAGTTGATCAAACACTTTTAATTAAGCTCTAAGAAGTTTTCATATAGGCTGTTCACATTAAAGTGAGCATTTTCGAGGCCCTAGTTACTTTTACCTTTCAGTCATTTTTTATCCGTTAACCACCTTTTTAAAGTAAATATTGCCATGCGAGTAATAAACAGTGTGTGTATAGTCCAACATACTCAGAAGTTAACGTCTAAGGCTAAAATAAAATACATCTACTGACCTTTATTCCAAAGGAGAGTGCTTTCAGAAGTGCTCACTTTAACGTGAATAGACTATACTTTCCTTAAGTCGTTACCAATTTTACTGGACGCATTCCAGTCTCAGTGCGCCCGTTAATATTACAATATGAAGTGAAGGGCAGTGACATGCTTCGAAGGTTTATTTCAAAAGTGCTGAAATAACTGTGCACGGCCTATACTAGCATTAAAGGTTGTAACAAAGGCGTGCGCAAGTTTTAACAAGGTTCCCCAATCCATCGGTGCTCCATAATCAGCCACTCTGCTGTACGTCAGCGAAAAGGGCAATTGTACAACCGGGATCAGAATGCTGCGAAGCAGCTTACTAAGGCTGTATCCCAATTCCCCTCAAGTATATACATGTCCATACTTCGCCCCACCTGTGACGTCACTAAGTATGTACTAGCGCCATCCCAATTTATTACATAGTACACACAGCGTCTGTACTTGCCAAGTAGATGAAGTTGCTTATTTACTGTGTGAATTTGCGTACTTGCGGCGGTTGCCATGTTTGTTTTCAAACGTCACGTACATAACCTATGATGGGAACTTTTCGTGGTTCTACTTACCCGCCGACTTATTGCTCTACGCAGTAACCAATATGCGACATTAATTCTGCGTTTATAGTAACCTAACTGTTGCACATGACAAATGCATTATTGTTATTTTTTTGCAGAAACACCATACACTACCACAGACGCAAACGTAACTAAAGACAAACATCAGAGAACGCAAAATGTTTACTTACAGCAAAATTCACACAGTTGTTAGCTCAGAATGACAAAACACGTGTTTACTTTCTAGTAGTACTTGTTATTTGCGCAAGGTTGTGCAACGAGTCAAGTACAGCCAGAAGAAAAAAAAACGGTCCCAATAGTTAGGGCAAGAACACGCAATGGCAAGTATGAGTATGTATATACTTAACAAGTATGCACTAACAATTGAGGAACAGCTAAGTTAACACCAAACAAAATTTCGATGGGCAGGCCATAACAGAATAAAGAATATTAAAACCGAAATCTACGACGTAATTTCCTAGAAAACTCTACGCTATATTGCCCAAGCAAACATTATTATTACGTGCAGTACACAGAAACTAGACACACTGTGACCCACTTGAAAGAAGTGCAGCTGGCCAGACAGTTTTGTCCCATAACAACATCGCAGGTGAGAGAAGGAGCAACGTTGTGTCATCATAGAACCGCTCTGAAGTGAGGCAAAATATCAGTCAGCTTGAAGATTTCTTGAAGAAACTCTTATGCTATTTGTATAGAGATGTCCGGTATTTATCTCTAGTGTATTTGGTAAGTACACGGCAGCTATCAGATAAAACTGCGCCGCGTATGTGTGGGTTGTAGAGGAAGAAGTAAGGTGATTGTGCCAAAGAGTAGGAGGAGAGAAGCCGAGCGAGAACGGAGGCGCTGAAGTCGAACTAGAGTCCGACGAAGAGGAACGTGCCGTTGCCGCCAAACTTACTGAGCAGTCTTGGCCTCTGAAGTCCGATGCTCTGGTCTGAAATTAAATTGGTCCAAGTCTATTCCAGACAGAACACATAAGTACAAGCGACACGAAGTACACCGAAGAACAGAAAACACAAGATACTCAGTTAAGTTAAGAAAGAACATTATAGTACATAAAATAGAATACTTGAAATCTTGAATACATGTGACACACCTTGAAGTAATGTCTTAACAAACATGTCATCAATCATCCGCGGGGATGAATTATCTCCACAACAGTCGTGGCACCTAGGAGAAAGTCTTCTTTCCGAATAGTAGTGTACTGCGGGTGGTGGAGGGCGGCTCGCAGGCGACAGGGGTTGTACTAGTACCCAGACGACTGCGATGATCTGTCTTCAGAAGCGCAACCTCCCTTTCATCTTGCTCCGGATCCCAGTTGAGCCCAAGTCTTCTTACTTAAGTAATTCGAAGGTGCAGCTAACTCAGAGCCCGTGAGAAATTACCCACTACGACCATACATTTTTACACATCTCGTAAAGTGCGCGGGCGCGGAAAATTCACCACGGACAAAACACGTTCGGGGATGAATAAACAATCACCGTTCACACAAAACATACCATAAAATGTTTAAGCTTTTTAAGACCCAAGGTTACCTTACCTGAATTTTCGGTTCAACTAACTTACCGCATACGGGTCGAAACCTGGCGCTAATTTTGTATATGCGACTCAAAATATTCGCTTTAAACTATTACAACTTCTACATGACTGAAAATGCATTTTTATTTAAAGTCAGCTTACACTTGATCGAAAAAACCGGGAAAAGCCTTACTTCCAAAATGTTCCCCTATGGGAATCTTCGTAAAAGCGTACTGGATCCAGGGCGTGCTAAATGTGCTGTACTTTCTACAAGATGGATCCCTTAAACAGAGCTGAAAACTGCTTTTTTAATAAGACACGGCATTCAGCTGTACCTTTCACAGATGTCGCAAGGAACAGTCCACAATCGACAAGAGAAACCAGTCCTTATAAATAATATTGTTATTTGAAGTGCGATTAATTAAAAATATATACTTATCTTCTTCACAGGGGAACAGCAATTTTGGGAGTGGGTACCTAAAAAGCCGATACAGGATCGAAATATCATTCGTGAACGAAAATTTATACGGCAAAACGTCACACCGTCAAAACGGCTCTGGCATTCGATTCAAAATAAACCTGCTATAGGGACCATACTCTCCAACATAGGGCTTGTAATGTGGTACACTTCCGTATAAATAAATTTTAAACAATGCAAGTTATAAACTGGACTAAAACACACAATAATACCATGTGTCCTATCTACCGGCCCAATCATAGACGGATTTGGCCAAAGAGTAGGAGGAAGAAAGAAGCCAAGCAATAATGGGAATGCTCAAGGCGAACTACAGTCTGCCGAAGATGTCCCAGCGCCGCCACACAGGCGAAGCAGGGGTACCAAAAAAAAACCTAAGAACGGTTTTGTACATAACAATACAATGCATGCATACTGTATAAAAACTGTGCAACCTTTAACCGGTCCAGTGTGTACAGAAAATATATCTAAATTAGGCCAAGAAACTTCGACAGCTGATCAGTTACGAAAAAAGGTGAAAATTTGTATACGACTTGGCTCTAAAGTGAATCGTAAAGGCATTGCAAATCTTTGGATTTAGATCTGAAACACTAGTTTATTACAAATACTGAAGAAATTATTCAAGACTGAACACTGAGAGTCTGCAAAATGCGTTAAGTCAATTGTAACGTGCAGATTGATAATGCATCTTTTAAATCCCAACATTGGTACAGCGTCATGGAGAAAGTCGAAATAAGTGTAGTAACCGTGGTTATTTTCATGAAGTAATTTGATGTCAGTACACTTAGTATAAAACAAAGTCTCCCGGCCGCGTGTGTCTGTGTATTCGGCTAAGTCTTCTAAATTACTTAATGGATTTTGATACGGTTTTCACCCTCGTTTAGAGAATTTTTTGAGAAAGGCTTAAGTATATAATGCATTAATATCTAATGTAAGGATTGTTGAGAAATATCGCCGGTTTCTTAATCAAGTCGGAAAAAGCTGCTTTTCAGGCACTTACACGGCTTACTCTGACTAAAGCATACACGATACACCAAATGCATGTACTACAGAGTTGTAGGACTCCGAAAGATTTACAAAAACGTCAGCGACAACATATGTTTATCTTTAAAGGATGACCCATGTCTTTTAGGGGTTCACTTACGAAGACTTTGTGAACAACACAGTATCAATCATATGTTAGTTACCTTAAGCATTTAGTGTACATATTTGCTGTAAACCTAAACAAAGCCGTATTTGTAAATGGCACCCGAGCGAGGCCGAGGCGAGTCGCCAGTTTGTAATAAACTATAGTGCTTCATATTGGACTTCAAAGATGCGTGCCGCCATTAAGATTCACTTAAGACCATAGGTCGTTCGGTTGTGAATAACCTGCTACCGGTGTTTCTGGGTACATCCTGTATACAGAACATGGATATGTCCTGTGGCAGTATAAATAATATTCGGAGCTGTTACAATAATCACTGGCTTGTTCAAGTTGCAACTTTCTCTCCTTAGGCTACATAGCAAATTAGTGTGCCCGTTTTAAACACGCTAGTTTGATGGTGAAGGTACGGAATTCAAGAGATATTACAGGGTTTCGCACGTATAGCCGGCTCCAAACGTATGCGAACGGAGATAAACGCACAGCCCGTAACAGATTTCAACCGCAATATTTCATGATACTCTTAAACATCAGTAGGAATGTTTTGCGTGTTTGCCGTGTCAGTCTCACCATCCTCATGTACGCACGAGTTCATTTACCTTTCTGCGCAAACACACTCTATTCCAGTTGATTGGACTACCTAAAAGTGGGCGGGTGGTGTAATTCTCCGAAAGGAAGGTTTGCCAATAGTAGGCAAACGCATGCTATCGTTTCATTAAGGAATCACGCAAACAACCCGCACATTTCGAGGGGAAAGGACACTGTCGATTTGGACCATACACGAGTATTTACACACAAATACATATAATTTATTAATTTACCGCAAGTTTTCGAGTAACCTCTTTCGAACACCGCGCAGCGCTCATCTATAGGCGGACATTTTCCCTGTGTCAAATTCTTTCATAAGGTGTCTCGTTTTGAATTAACCCGAGTATAACAAACTTACTGCAAGCCTGTTTCTCTAATCAACTTGACCTGCCTCTAATGACCTCGCTGTCGACGAGACGTTAAGGCGGATTCCCACCCGCCCGCCATCTTGAATTTATAGATTTTTTTGCCAAATCTTTTATTTCAAAAGATGTATTGAAATTTCCCGTACGACATATCCTAAATAACAGCTTCCCAAACTTTATCGAACTGCCACAGCTTCACTACATTTATTAATTTTTAGCTGGTAACTGTCGAGGCGGAACGCAAAAATTTATTTCTTGCGGACGATTACAAAGGTGACGATGTCAACACTAATCAAGAAATACTGACCTGAGTCAATGCTCTGTACTCTGTCGTTCCTGTAACACATGATATAAGCTGTTCACGGTTAAATGAGCACTTTTGAAAGCCCTACTTGAGATCTACTTGTAAACTTGTAGTGTATTTCTCCGCCCTATGAAAAATTAACATCGCCATGGGCCTCATCACTTTATTAATGCTTCGGTCAAATGAAACGGTGAAATTATTAGGCAAGTAAATACTTTACAAATATGCTCATTTTTACACTTAGGTGCATTAAGAAAAACAGAAAGCTAAAGAAATAATTTTAAGTTATCACTAATGGTCATCTAACACTTTTTATTCGTCGTTAAAATGTGGAACTACGGTCTATACACCGTTCTTTACTGGGCGACTGTCACTCAGTGCGCCCATTAAAATACATGCATGTAGGGGGCAGTGATTTTTTTCTAAGGTTCATTTCAAAAGTGCTCACTTTATCGTGAACAGCCTTTACAAAACTGTATTTCCAGAGAATGGTAAGAATTCTACAAATCCAAGATGGCGGATGGAAATCTCACTTAAGCCCTATATCCCTGCCTACTGAGCATTGCACACGTCGTTCCCGGCTAGCCAGGGAAACGCACAAGTGAGACAATGTGTGGCCATAAAAGACTACGGTAGGCAGTCGTCATCAAAACAGAAACACCCCTAGAAAACACCGTACAATCGTGTACGTCCTCGTTTTTCGCACACGGCCTTGTGGGGAACGAAATCGCCATGATAAGTGCTCGGTTTCCGAGAAGCCTCTGAAATTGTAGTAACTCGGTTTTAATTAACAGTTTACGTATATTAAGTGTTTAAATGTCAAGTCAGCATTGGTGAGAAATTTCGGAAAATATCAAACACTTTGCTAGACGGGTGTGAATTCCTTTCTGCTTCCTCTTTTTTTCTTTAATAAGCTCCGGTGCTTCCAGTAAATCTTAAATTACGATCTACTGCTTATTCAGAAACTTACAATCCGTGTACTACGAAACACTAGTCATGTCTCCAGGCGCTAGTTGGCGTCAACGTATTTGACTCCCCTGCTCCCCCTCTCCAGCCCCTCCTCCTGCTGACTGTATTTCATTTTCCATGCCATGGAATGCGAGAGGATGAAGGCAGCGGTAATGAAAAAATAAAAAATGAGGAGAAAGGGTTGAAAACAAGTTTTCATCTTCGCGTATTTCATGGATTAGGAAATGAAGTGTGTGGACTAGGAGTTGGGGGAGGGGGGATCAGGCACAAGAGGATAGCAACCTGGGTGTTAATGTGCCCAGCGTGTGCACTGTATTGCAACATGTTGACGGTATATTTGCTTCATAAATACAGTAAATAGCAAAAACATGAATTGTTTTATATTTGTATCGCATAATGTAGTACAACGTGTTCACATTTAATGGAATATTCTTTCCAAATAATATAAACATAGGCTCTTCTGCATACTGTATACTATATAGAATGTTCGGAAACCAAACGCCCAAACTACGCGAGGTGATCACTTATGAAAAATAACGTCGAAAATATACAGAACATCATGTATACCAACACGGAAACTTAAAGGAGATACGAGCGTATGAAAATTGGGGTTTGGGCACGTATTTCTACCGAAATCATTGTGCAACGTCTACAAAGTCCGAAGCAAAATTGCAGCTATGCTACCCATGTTGCAGAGACACGCGTAATGCAGGCCTTCCCTCGGTCCGTGCTCACTGGTCGGCTTGAGGAAGCGATACGTCAGCACATCAACGACATGTCCTCCACTAGTACACGCTCCATAGCGCGCCAAATGGGCGTGTCCCATTCAATCTTGTGAGACGTATTGTGCGAAGATCGCCGCCATCCCTACCTCTGGCAGAAAGTACTAGGCATTCAGCGAAAATACGTTTTCAAAACTCAATTTTCACAGACCTCTTATCTCCTTTAATATTCTGTTTAGGTATATGGTGTCCTATATATTTTCGACTTTATTTTCACAAGGAATCACCTCCCTCAGTTTGGGCATTTAATTTCTGAGCATTCTTTACAGAGTAACTTGTAGTACATATAACTTTATTTTTTGGAAGATAAAAATTAAATAATCTTAACTATCAATAATAATATAAATAAGGAAACTTGATATGTATTTCCAGGACTCATTGAAGGGGTGCTTAAAAAATTTGTTTTATAAAAATTTAGCGAAAACACTAACCAAAATACGCATTTTTTAAATTTAAAGCATAACAATTTTTAAAATACGGAATCTTTTCTCTGTTATATTTCAGGTATATTTGAATTAGTGGGCTGTGGTAAAAGTTTTTTTAGAGTGTAAACAATCTCGTTTCTTGAAGATAATTTGATTATACCATTTCGCACAAAAGTTCAAAAGTTTATCTGTTTGACACATAAAATAAGTATTATTTTTTTTTTTTAGTTAAATTGTGCCATCTTCTAAAATTATGTCTCGTAGAATTAAGTCTCCTCTATAGTTATAAGCTAATGTACTGGAAAGAGCTTATAAAAGTCCTCCAGAGTCATGCCTGAACGCTTATCAGGGGACGGCCTGCATACAACCTTATGACCTAACTTAAACTAACGCTCATGTCTTACCTAGTTTTCGAGCCCGGAGCCTCCCGCACCTAAGACCGGCGGCACACCAACCGACTGCGCCACGGGAGGTCGGCTATTTGAGCTATTGTGTTATTTGTTGATATGGTATAAAACAGTTACCTTATTGAAAAGTAAACTTGAAATAAAAGTTTCAAAATCCAACCAACAGAACAATAAAACATTTCAAATATATATTTGTCGGAGCCTGAAAAATGGTTGGTTTGGTTCGCGTGAATTTTTTTATTTCTCGCTTAGTGATGGGGCAGGAACTGCGGGGCTAGTTGTCGGAATGGGGAGGGGATATGCATTTAGCTGGGCTTGCATTTGTGCGAGGTGGTGTGAATTTCCGGGGGTGGGGAGGAGGGGGCAACGCCTCTCTCGTGTCGCAACTGTCTGTCCTGCAGGCAACCGGTGGGCCTGTCGCGCGGTTCGGAGTCTTCCTGGATACTGACCATATACGGGACAAATGCGAGCGAAGCTCTCTGACGTCGAACCAAATGAGTTCAGTTCGGGCGTCCACAAGAATAACATGCAGTCGCGAGTACTGTTAATGAATTTCGGGCGTGGGGTTTTTCGGCCCCACGCCTCGTGCTGTTAATTCTACTACGTTCTGGGGTTCTTTTCATGTTAAACTGAGCCGGCCGTAAAATGTGTTTAAGTGCGTTTTTCGACGTAAGGTTTTACGTGCTAGCATCTGGAAGTAGACCGACCGAGGCTCGTGTAGCTGGGAGCTATCGGAGACATGGCTGTTGCCGACTGAGCGTGGATGGTAAGAAAATTACAACTGCCACTAATGTAGTTTTCTTATTATTTTCTTTTCATATACGTTTAACGTAACACACGGTTAAGTTTATTTGTGGGTTGTGGAGCTAGCTGCGATGCTCTATTTGTGTACGGGCTGTGGACCCGCGTAGGCTCTCACGTGAAAGCGCCTTCCTCCCCCCCCCCTTATATTAAATCTGGTGAATCGTAGGTAAAAATAGATGTAAAAGCTGTGAGTGATTCCTTTTATTTAAAGTAGACGAACTGTAAAGAACGTTCCCGTGTGTCGCTTCCTGAGATGTGTGTTGAGTAAAATATTAATTTTTCTAGAAAAATATTGCGATACATAATTTCTATGCTATGGTACCCTATAGTGCCTTGGATTGGCCCGCGCTTTCCTCACGCAGCGCTCATCAGAGTTAGAGCTAGAGTATTAAATGTAAGTCTGGAGGAATAGGTAAATAATAGTTTATTTCTGCGGGTGTCGAGCTATAGTCTCTTGTGGAGGATGCCTACGCAGTTAAGGTGCATGCAAGCTTACCTCCACCGTAATGTGGTGTGGGCACTGTTGGATCTTTTTGACACGAACAGCAGACAAGGAGCTCACACCAACACTGCTACATTATATACAGTATGTAAACAATAAGTGTTTTTACAACTGTACACAGCAGTGTACAGGGCTCCGAGACGCGCAATTTGATGTACGACACTTGTGGTCCATAGGGTCGGGAAATTACCGTAAAAGCACTTGACAAATGTGTACTAAGACACCTGCAGCGCGCCGCTGTGGGCCCGGCCTTGATCGACCTACTGGTCAGCTGAAGCTAGTTTGTACAGAGGTCAAATCGGGCAGGAAACGTTTAGTAATTGATTTTGTTTGAAACACAAGTTGCAATTTCATACATTCTTTCCTGATTTCTGTAACTTGTCTGTAGTATTACGACAATGCAACATGTGTTGTGAAAACAAAAGATATTACTAAACGTTTCCTGCCCAATTTGATCTCTGTACAAACTAGCTTCAGCTGACCAGCAGGTCGATTAAAGCCGGACCCATAGCAGCGTGCTGCACGTGTTTTAATACATACATTTGTCAAGCGATTTACGGCTATTTCCCGACCCTCTGGACAAGTGTCCCACCTCAAATTACTCGTCTCGGAGCCCTGTACACTGCCGTGTACTGTTGAAAACACTTATCGTTTACACCCGCATATATGAGCGTGTGTTTGTGTATATATATAAAACTCACTAACATGTATATTTATACACATTTGTGTGTGTGTGTATTTTGTCTTACAAATGTAGAGATTGTACGGGGGTAATCTATTTCGTTAAAGATAAAAATATTGCTGATTTCACCAGAGTAATGTTAAGCCATTTCTATGTAAATTCGTTGTAGGGTCCGCCCATGGTTTCATTTTAAGTTTTACGTTGACGTTAAAATTTGAAAGAGACGTTATTTATAACCGGATTCGCTTCCAAACCAAGTGGAAATGCAAAGATAATGATCCGTGGTAATCCTTTGATATAAAAGGATACATTGACTGAAATCACACTTTGTGTTTGTATATCCGTTAAAATTTTTGCCATATGATTTAAACATGATTGCTTATAATTTAAATTCAAATGCGGGGAATTCTTTTACAAACCGTATTTCGCCTTGTAAAGTAAAACTGGGTTGATTCTCCTTTGTATATATAACCCACAACCATATTTCACTGACGGCTTAAAACAAGAAAAAATACGATTTTGAAAGTTTTTTCCTTGCTTAACCATGTTAAAAAAAAATATTTTCATTAGTTGATTAGAAATTTGATTTTTCTTTGCATGCACTGACTTAGGAGAAAAATATTTCGTGTTTTGTGAAAAAGGAAAACCTGTTTCGCTAAGTAAAAATGTAAAAAAACATACACATTTCGATGGAAATTCATGCATGTTTATGTATGTCTGAAAACTGCAGATCCTGCTATAGCATGCTGATGGCATTGTTTCTCAGCTGCATAATCCAACTACATCAGTTTTAAACACACGAGGTTATCGCAACTCGAGGAACACATCCGCCTCTTTTCAGCTGACTACTTGAGATGCAAAGTATGTAGTTTCCGCAGTGCCTGACTCCCGCGCTGTTTGCAACCGTTCTTATAGTCGACGGAAATGCTGCGTTCGTAAACAAAACGGTAATGAAAGTAACTGATGTGAACTTGAGACGACGGGTTGTTTGCGATCACGAAATATTTTTTGCGTTTCCTTGCTTCTCGGTTGTAACAGCAATGCACGTGCTAGCTGAGCGCCACGTGTTGAATTATAGGCTGTTCACGGTAAAATGAGCACTTTTGAAAGCCCTGCCCAAGACCTACTTGTACATACGTTGTGTATTCCTCGGCCTTATGTAAAATTAACATTTCCACTTTATTCATGTGTCGGTCAGGTGAAACTGTGAAATTATTAGAAAAGAAAATATGTTACAAATTTGGTAATTTTTACACTTCGATGCATTAAAAAACCATAAAGCGAAATAAATAATTTAAGTTATCACAAATGGCTACCTAACACTTTTTATTCAACGTTAAGTTATGGAACTATTTTCCAACTATTATTACCAAGTTCACTGGGCGCATATCACTCAGTGCACCAGTTAAAATATGTGGAGGCAGTGGCAGTAGCTTTTTTCTAAGGTTGGTTTCAAAAGTGCTCACTCTATTGTGAACAGCCTTTACCTGTCCTATGCAACGGACACAAGATGCTTGGCGCTACGTTTATTTTATGTTTGTTGGTTCGTTAATATGCATACGTTGTAGGCTTTGGTACGACATTAAAAATCACAAGTAACTCTTATTTCAAGGATTTAGAGTGTAACATACAACACTAGCAGAGATAGCGGCGTCGACCTGTCTCAAATTCAAGGGACAGTGGAGGTTTTCTTGTTACAGTTTCCTTAAAGTATAATATGGTAACAAAAACACCCTATTCAACGCTTAAGGCAAATTTATTTATTGATTCCTTTAAAATTTTGCTAACAGTAGTAAAATATTTATTTGAAATAACACTTTTGCAAAATATTTTTACTAAATTACCAATTTCAGCAATGCGTCTGCTATGTCGAAATCTGTTCGTAAACTATTAAAGAAAATAATAATTACAAATATGTGTGTTTTCATTTTTATCTTCATGTTTTCTAAGGTAGAGTGGAATATTGTGGGGCTTCTTTTCAGCACATTTAAACGGTTTTGCTTTGTTTGTTGCAAGCCGAATATCCACGCATACAAGAAACAACGCTGATCATCTTCGCTCTGGCCTGGTTCCTAGAAAACTCGCAAACAAAGTGACAGGTACCAAATCTTTGTCACACAAAACATTAGAGATTATCGGTTGGCCAAATGAAAGAGAAACTGGGAAAGGGAGATAAAAAAGGAACTGCCAAAACCTTTCGTGAGCTGAATAAACTATACGCTAGCTCCACGCGAGTTATTGTGTATTCGAGGCAATGTCTTTGGTTCTCTGGACACTGCAACTAAGAGGATCAGGGGTCTTACTTTAGTTCATTCATGGTTGTTACATCATATTTTACACGTCTTGCATCGATATTCATAATTTATATTCGTTTTTCACATTTGGATACCTTCTATTTCTAACAAATGCAATTTGCTTATATTTTGCATACGTTTTGTGTCCATTATTTTTATTATCTCTATTTTTATTCTTTCTGATGATTAAGATAGTTAAATTTTAGATGTACGAATGGCAATAATTTATGTTTAAATGAGTTAGTTAGGTAGATTTTATTTTTTGTTTATATTTTAATAATTATTTGTTTATTTTCTGTTTGTGGTCTGGCACTTTTGGTAATGATTTAGAATTTTTTTAAATGTAATTATTACTTTCTTCGAGACCCGTAATTCTATGGTTTTGTGAGTTAGGCCGTATTGTTTTAGTCGGTTTTAAGTTTTTCGATAGTGAGCCTTCCGATTCGCTGGTAGGTTTGAGCCCTGTGCTCCTATTGGCTAGAGAGCTTTGCATAGGGTTAGGATGGTCCAGACGTTAGGAGGATCGCTCTCTCTGCTACCATATTTCCACGCATCAAGACATAGGACAGGATGCAGGTCCAGAAGTTGGACGAACCGTAAGATTTTTATGTTAGTTGTCAGGGTGTTCAGTTCTCACAGCTTGCTTTAAGTTAATTTTAAGTGTTATCGTCGAGTAGAGTGCTTAAGAGCCCCTCCGCATACGTTTTCAGCAGCTGTTTAGGAGATAGCTAGTTAGCTAGACGTCGCAACGTATATGAGCCGCGAGCCGCGTAAGATAGAACTCCTACACTACGTATTGTTGAAGCTTGAATCATCTGGAAGATATCCTGTCCCTTTCCCTCAAATAAAATGGTATTTCCTTCGAGAGAAATCCTACATCAGCATAATAAGTATGGTATTTAAGTTTTCTACATATCCTAGTACGACAAGATGGCGTTTGTCCCAGAAGTTTTTACCCGACGCCATGTTGGCAAGGCATCAGTAGTTTAAATTCAGCACATTTTAAACACAAGAAACTTTTAGTAAGATTTTAAGTGTTTCTATCGACAGCAGTTAAGCCAGAGGCATATTTTCTTTGGAATTGAACTAAAATATTTTTATTGAGAAAGGGCTAAACTGGGACAGTCCGAAAGTAAGAATATTTTACGTGAAACACTTTATTTAAAGACAGTTTTAGTACGATCACTATCTAACGGCAGATAGAATTCTATACTTCAAATCCTTGCCTATTGCCATTCAGGGTCTTCAAATTAATCTGTTTCAGCACAATATAAAGTAACAATAGATTCACATTAAAATTTTAACAAAAATGGAAATAGCTGAAACTGATCTATCTGGCGGTATTTTTCTTGTACATGTGTAGTCAGTTAACCTGTCCTCGCTTCTTTCAAGTTGAAAGCATATTAATTTTCTTTGCTATTGTGAGTACCCATGCTAGAGAGTATTTTCAACTGTAAGACAAATGAGTGTTTGTCTACAACAAGTGGTATCGACAAAGGTGAGTGCTCTACGTATGCTACAGGTTATTCTTGAGCCTGAGAGTTGTCAGGTGGACGTGTTCCTCTTTTGTGGAACACAGAACTATTGTATGATAATTATTGTAAATATTGCCAGCCACCTCAACCTTAAAAGGAGTACAGTGTATAAGAAAGTATTTTCTTTTTAATCACTCATGCTAAGAGGTTCTGCAGGGAGGTATATGTAAACAAAGTGTAACTCATCTATGTGTTGAATATTAAGTACACTGTTCTGTCAGTTTCTCCCTACAGGAGAAGTGACACGGTACGATCTAAACACACGACCAGCTACGTCTCACCCAGAACTGCAATTTCCATTTATACGATGCTCAATCATAAATTATGTAAACGTTGCGTTTGTCACCACGCAGTGTGTATATCACACATTATACATTACATGGTTACTTCGAACTTTTCTGAAGCCCTGCTAAATTTATACTTCCAGGATATTCCTCCGCCTCATGCAAAAAAAAAGCTTAACCGAACATAGAAAACTACACCAGTGAGACAACGCACCGCATTCGTGCGCACTCGGTATCTGCGTAAGAATTATTTCTTGCAAAGAGTTACCAACACACCTGTTTATTCCAGTTTTATTCATATTGATATTAAATTAAATATCATAATTTTAGAGAAAATAAATGAAAGTTATGTTAGAGAAATATAAAACGTTGTGATACACGGGTAATTTTTCAAAGATTGATTCAAATAGTGTGGAGATACTGCTAATAAACTAAATCAGCATTGCATGTGATTCGATGTTGTTTGCTACTGGAGTTATTATTGGCCGATAGTCTCATAGATCATTCAAATAAACCAATAATAAATTGCATAAGTACACAAACTTACACGTATTAAATCTTCCTTTCTTTAAGTTAGTGTTCGAATAACCCATATTGCAGTACAAATTACACGTATAAACTCCTTCTTGAGGTTTACGCTAAAATTTAGGACTAAGCCACGTGACCCACTTTAGACCCCAAATATTTGGAGATTTAGGGTAGGAATTTACGGAGCTGGAGAAGCGCGCTAATTTCCCAAATACCTCGACAAAAGCGTCTGCCACAGTTTACGTTTTATTTCATGTATTTTATAAAGCAAACTATGCAAATCCAAACAACAAACAAAGAAGGAAAACGTAACGATGCATCACAAGTTACTAATATAGTTGATTTTACTCATTTTGTTTGCTATGAAAATTATATTTGAAACTGTTATTGTAAAAAAAATCGTAATCTCCTAAAATTATTATTTTTTAATGGAGGTTCTTTTTACGAGCGCGAGTAAATAAAAAGCTTTTATAATTTTTAGAAAGAAAGTAGGTATTTGTGATTTTGTTTTTTTTTTCTTTTCGTTGCCAAAGAAACAAAGAAACATCGAAATAATCAGTAATGTAGTTCCTTAACTGAACAATAGGAGTTCTGCACAGTGTTCGAATTCCAACACCCTAATTTCCCAAAACCCTAAATTAATAAACAACGAATTCCTTCACGGCTTTAGATATAAGTGTTCAGAGAAGAAATGTGTCTAGTTTAGGGGAACTGTTTGCCATCTTGCTGACCGGTATACCTCCGTAATTTGTGAAGAATTAAAATTTTGCCAATATCCTACCGAAATGGGATATGCAGTGTTTCGAGAAAAAAATGAGATTTAATTATAAAACCCATCACATGGCGCTATAATACAACATCGTACTGTTTTTCTGTTTACTACTGACGTACGCAACACGAATATGGGCTGCGGAATTTCAATTGCAAATTTTTGAGTTCTCTTAGGTCAGAAAGACCACGCTGCTTTGTCGTCATAATTCTGGTTGGTCTGTCCCTCTAGACAATATCGCCTATATTGAACCAAAGTTTCATTTATTTGAATTTCCGCATGTCTCGTTTAAAAAAATATATGTTAGATCCGGCTTTAGTCGCTCAAATTATCTGAATTCTCTTCATTATTGTATCGTCTTAATTTTAAACTTTCTATATTTTCCCTTCTACCATTGTAAGAATAGCAGATTCGTGAGAGAAAAAAAAAGGTAGCTCGATTTACATAATAACACTTAGGCATAGAAATTAAAAGAAATTTAAAAGAGAGAATTAGAAGAGAGAAATTAGAAGAGAAAATTAAAAGAGATATTATATGAAGAAACGTATTAATCAAATGCAAATTCCTTATTTGTGTTAACACGCGTTTCATGTTCAATGTGTTTCAGAGAAAACAAGCAAAATACTCACAAAATAAGTCGCCACACAAATCATTTCAGTTCGAAATTTATTGCTTAAAACTATTAGCAAGTATTTCTTATTATATCACTTACAAAATGATTTAGCTTATGTCGTACATTGTTTTCATAACAGACTAAAGGCTATAATTACTACCACACTTCGCTCATAAACTTTTTTCAACTCCCATAATAACTGCATAAAATAATTTTTGCGCCCGAAGACTTAAACTTCATATAGTGATTTATGTTTCCAGTGTTTTTTCATTTCATGAAATGCTGGACAATGTGCGTCCTACTTCAAAATAATTTTCTCTTCATTTCTATTATATGTTGAGGAACGCACAATCTTTTTAAATGGACGCGCCCCGTTTTGTTTCTTGTTTCGTTGTCTTAACACCTTTTTATAAGGTCCTAGTACCTTCATTTGTTCTTTCTACGCTTCCTTTTACTCATTTTCTCAGTTTGAAGTAATGAGTCACGTGACATATCACCGAGCCTGACTTTCAGAAACGTACTTCAATCCAGAGTATTTTTAAAAGGTAGCCTACCGTATGACATCTTGCATTCCGCTAATAATGTATTTTGATTTTTAAAAATACTTTTTAATGAATTTTCTTCTTATTAGTCACGCCGTACTCCCTCCCCTTGTTTTACGCCCATATTTTTAAATACGTTAACGTGTTTTACTTTCCCATGAAAATATTATTTTACAGATATTTATAAATATGAATTTTAATGACGTGAGCATGGTAGAATTAAAATGTATATTTACTATCTGTTGGCGGGCATTACAGAGAAATTCCTGCGTTCGAATCTCACACGTCCTTGCACAACTCATTGACGCTAACTGTACCAAAGTTACCACAATACTGGCACGCCATTAAAAAAAAATCTATCTAGCCTCCAAATCTTGTCACGCCAACGCAACGTGAACCCTTTGGCATACTTGTTAGCAGTTAAATTCAGCGTGATTATGGCACGCGTCTCGGAGCACGCCACATCCCAGTAGCAACGTACTTTTACTCAACGGTTGACATTTGGTTGGAAAAGTTGGCAATATTTTGGGCTGGAGCACACACTTTAAAACAATGTTGTCGCAACGTACTATGCCACCGAAATTTCGCTACCAAGAAAATGTAATGAAATTACTTAACATCCTCCAGAAAATGAGTTACTAAGTCAGAGAATGGAAAAACTTATAGCAATTGTAATTTTTTAATATTTAAAATAGTATGGTTGGTATTAAGTTGGTTGGTGGTATATATTTTCCTGTATAGTCAACGTTGTACAACCAACATCTTATGTCAAATTTTGGAACATAAACTTTGAATGAAAACAACACCCCTTTTTTGTATTCGATAACATATAAAGGCTTTTCAATAAGTGGAATTACTTTACTTTTAAATACGTTTAGTTTTTTGGAGCTTTAGTGTTGAAAAAATAACGACTGCTAAATTGTAGTCATTTAAAGTTGGACCAACATAACGACAACAATGTAAATTACCATATTTCTGATCAAACAAAAAAAATAATTTCGTATGATTGTTTGAAATCTATGACTTTTCAGCATACCACCATGTCTTATTTAAAACTGATATTGTTTGTCATACTTGGTTACTTGTTGGAAAACTTACTATCGGTATTAGGTTATACCTTCATTGGACCACAATGTTACAACAAACGTAATGTCACTTCCCACCTACGTTTTAGGTAAGCTCGCCATTTTACTTTTATTTGCGTTGCCCGACAATCTCGTCATATCATATGCGATTCGAGCTTGATTCAAGCCAAATTTCTCATGCATTGAGAAAAATAATTGTTTCAGTATACTAAATATATTTGTGTGACGTTTGATTCAACTAAACGAAATTTAGTTGGCACAACCAAACCCTTAGCTCCTCCAAATGAATTAAATTTTTCCACAAAGCCAAATAATTTATTTGAAACAATTTTGTTTCTTCCAAACAAAAATTCCGATGTATCAGTATGTTAAACGAATATTTAGTGTATGCAGAGATAAATTTTTGGTAGTATAGGGCCAAAAAAATATTTAGTTGCCCCACCAAAATATTGTGTTGAGTAAACAAAACTTGAAAAGCAAAAAATAATAATAATTACGTTCATTTAACAAAATACAAACTTGAATTAACAAGTCTCTGTGTTTTGCCAAGATAAATTAGTGACGTGGAGCAGAGAGATTTGAGCGGCTCTTAACATCGAGGTCTTGAGATCAGACAAAAGAAATTAGATTGTCAATAAAAATTTAGTTCAATCAAGTGTTTCGTTTGGCCACTCATTCGATTGCTTTCGTTCAAAAATACAGCTCGGGAGTTTGTTTGTATGTTTTGTGATAGTTAGAATTGTGACAGTGTTTGTTAGTAAATTTATTGATGCTTAATAATGATATATACATCTTATTAGAACAAATTCAAGAGGGGACTAAAAAGTAAAGCTGTAAAACTTGAAAAACTTATTTTCCCACGTTTTCCAGAATTCTACTGTGCGTAATTAAAAACATTCCAATTTAATCACTAGTCACTTTAGCTGAAGTTGCTAGAGCAACGTGCTGGGCGAAAATAGTATACGCTGGAATTTCACTGGGGCTTCCAATATTTTTATATTAACCAAAAACTGTACGTAGAGCCAAACAAGTGTTTAGTAGTGCCACTAAATCTTTGTTTGGAGCAACTAAATAAATTAGTTTCAACAACGAAATATTTCACTGCCCGTATACAAACAATTAATTTGGTAGCGCCAAACTAACTTTGTTTGATTTTAGAAAAAAACCTTTTCTCAGTGTGACTGGCACATATTGCTAATGACAAGCTTGTAGATGGCTTGAATTGTTGCTTGTCGGTTTCCAAGTAAAGCTTGCAGCAAGTTTTATAATTACGCTTGCTACAAGCTTGACTTGTGGAGATTAGTTAGCTTCATGTAAGCTTATTTAAAACTTGTTGGCTTGCATACCAACCCTGATTCAAGCTGAAAGGCTTGTCATGACAAGTTTGATTCAATCTTGACTCAAGCTGATTAAGCTATTGGGGTAATAGAAAATATTTTTTCAATGGGGTTAATACTGATTGTCACAGAGTATGAAGACTTCCCAAACTCAAGTGTACCTTTCGTTTAAAATGTGTTTTCTTGCGTACGTGTTGAGACAAAGTCGTGAACATAACAGTTGGTGATGGGCATTTTATGTTTCATTAGGCGAACACTCTGTTACAAAAATTCTGCTAAGATAGAATATACTTATATTTTATAAATAAAAGGTATATGTAATTCATTTTAATAGCTTCGTTGTTAATGTTTATTTTAGCACAGCGAGCCATAAAAATTAAAAGGCCTCAAGTGGAAGTTGGTTGTGCGTTAGTTAACAGGTTGGAAAATATACTGTAGGTAATGTTATGTATTCTTATGTTTGGCGAACGCTTATCGAGTTGGAATCCAAATATTTGGTGAATGTTTTGGAATAAAAGCAGAAACTCAACGTATAACCATCGTTATTTACAGGCTAAATTCTAAATTATATTAGCAGGAGGGAATTAATTTTAAAAAAAGTTTAAATTTATATATGTAAACCAAATTCTTCAAGTAAAAATTATATATATATTTAATTAACGATAATTACTCGTTATTAATATCAAATTTTGATTGCATTTTGTACCGTTTCAGTCACCTAGCATCTAAGTAAGGCATAAATTTAAAAGGAAATAATATAGAAATTATTAAGATTTTTTCAAACAACTGATGGTTCGTTGACATGTTAATGTATGGTGTGTTGTAAGTTATGTTAGAATAAAATTCTTCGTGTGTTAATATGCACCATTTTCAGTTACAGTTTCATGCAAATGTAAGAGAAAATTATCCTGCGAAATTGTTCCTAATCATATACATGGCATGTTATCATTCAACCAAAGGTTTAAAAATAATCATTTGCCATACTAGAAATCGTGTAAGGCATAACCTTAACTACATCAGTTATTTTGCATGGGATGACGTTAAATTAATAGCAGATACAGCAACAAACATATACTCTAATGTGCAAAGCTTGTAGGACCAAAACGGTTTTTTCCTGAAGGAAATCGCTGTGAGTTACGAAAAGAGGACAAGAAATCTAACCCGGTCCTTGAAGCCTCCGTTTCCTTGCAAACAGTTGATTATACAAACAAGAAAACAACGACCGATGCTGCACCCATAGGACACACTTTTGTCTGAATAATAACAGTTTCAAAAACATTTGTAACTTTACTAATTCTTAACGAATTTCGTGTTTAATGTTAAGGTCAAGATTATTGTCAAAGGTAACGACATTGAAGAATTCTGCCTCTTTATAACTGGCATAGTAATAGCAATGAAGAAAATTATTATAATCACCATCAAAGTGGAATGGCATAGGCATGAACAAAATAAGTGTGCAAACACTTTCAAAATTAATTCTGTAATTGTTGATTTAGTTCTTTCATTGTCAAAGTCAATGTGAAGCTTATCATCGGTGCCAATAATGGCTTGCCAGGGGAATAACAAAACAGTGACACTGATAAAACTCAGTATGGTTTCAGCTCTTACTATGACGGAGGACAACTTCAACGGGTTGCGCAGTTTTGTCCTTGCAAGCAAAAAGGCAACAGCAACGGATCTCTGCAAGTCCACCGACCGACTTGAATGACACAGCACAAGCGATTGTCTTGATGCTGTACACCTGCTCTCCAACCGGTAGGCAGTATCCTCGAAAAACATTTCGTGTAATAGGTACTCTTCGTTGACGGTAGGAGAAATAAATAATTTCGTGTTGTTTCCACACAATATTTTTTGTATCACATTTCAACTGCGTGGCGTCCAGTAACAAGGAGTAGCGGTAACTAACTGTTTTCCTACATAGATGGCTTCACAAGTAAAGACGGCCGCCGGCCGTGGCACTCGCTACAGTTGGCGCTACATTTGAATTCGAATTCAAGTACATACACTGAACGACACAAACCAAAACAAACCTAAACATTTGTAAACCACGAAACATTTTTGAGGTTTCGTTTCAACCTCCTTTATAATACAGTGCTGTGCAGGGACGGAGGGACCACGGTGATGTAGTGGTTAGACTGCTTGCCTCCCACCTTGGCGAGGTGGGTTCGACCGGATTTTTCCATGTGGAAATCGTGCCAGACGATGCCGCTGATTGGCGGGTTTCCTCGGGGATCTCCGCCCTGGCATTCAGATACCGCTCCAAGCATCACTTCACCTTCATTGACTCTCAAGACCTCGATGTTAACAGCCACCCAAATCTCACCACCTCCATCACGTACCGGGGTTTAATTACGACGGGGTGGGATGAAGGAGGGGAATCTCCCCCCTCCGCCCCCTCGCCAACCCAACAAGAGATCAACTTTGTTCCAGAAAATTGATACACATTTTGCATTTTAATACTGAACAGCAAAGGTATACCAACACTTATTTACATTAAATTATGCATTTAAATGAAGACAATAGTAGTGACTTCATAATTATTTGCATGGTGAAGAAAAACATAAAAATTTCGACATGGAGATTTTAATATTCACTACGAATCCCCCCCCCCCCCCCCTTCCCAACACCTTCTCCACATTTTCTCAACCCATTTTTTTTCTTCGTTCCTTCCCTGGTGCTGCACATACTCGTTAAAGTATTCACAGAGTAAAAATTGTTTGTGAGTAGATTAGAGCGTGTGGGCCATTGATTAACGCCAAAAACGTTTATAGAAGCCCACGGGGTTTCAGAAGCCAACAGAGAAAAACTAAGAAAAAAACAATCCCGGATAATTAATTTCGCCAACTTTGACGTAAATGTTTTGCAAAATTGATTCATTTATTTTGTACAATATCTGGCATCGCAATAACATGCACAGATTTGCGGTACAAAAAACAGCTCGACAGAAAGATGTCACTCGCTGATAAAATATTTGTTCAAACTAATAGTGAAAACAGTTATGTAAGATTTCCTCTTCTTGGCTTTTCTGTGTTGACTTTCATAAACTTCTGAAAGGCGATTAACTTTTCTAGCGTAGATATGTCGAAAAAAACTCCCAAATACTTGTATAACTTCCTGGTAGCGAATAAAAAATGTATCGATTGCGCATCTACAAGAGTATCGAACGCGTTGCTAAAGATAAATGCTGGCATTAGTTATCAAAGTCATTAAACTACAGATAGCATTATAGAAATCGAAGAATGTTTGAACTAATGATTGATGAAACACACTAATAAAAATACAACTTTTGTAAAGGGAAGCTTAAGACCTGAGAAGAAAGGGCAACCATATTTGTGATGGTTTTTTAATAATTGTGTTACCCGAGTGTAATTTCTCAAAGGACTTTGTTATGGCAACTAAGACCGATATAAAAAAAATACATATATTTTGTGGAAAACGTAATATTAGAGCACCATAGTAAAATCTGTACTTCTGCAATACTTGTCACTCAGTTGTAAATGTATATTTAAAAATTAACTTTCAGCGTTTCTAAACTCCTTCGCCACCAGATTTCTGCTATTTTTTACTGCACAATATTTATAATTACCGTTCAAATTAAGTGTTGATTAAAGCATAAGATATTCTTATTAGGCACACCGTGAATTATAACTGAACTACATTATATTAAGTCCAGGGTAAAGTGATCACTTTTGAAAGCCGTGCTTAAGACTTACCTGCATGCGCATTATGTATTCTGCCAACGTATGTAAATTTAACATTGCCATGGGCCTGATATTTTATTCATGCTTAGGTGATGTGAAACCGTTATATTATTTAAATAGCTAATATTTTACAGGTTTTATAATTCTTAACACTTGTATGCATTAACAAAACAGAAAGGAAAATGAAATAATTCCAGTGTTTTCAAATGTTTACCTAGCACTTTTAATTCAAAGTTAACTGCTTTCTATCTGGTGTTGCCAAAGTTACAGGACGCATGAGAGTCAGTGTGCCAGTTATAATGCATTCAGGTAGGGGCAGTGACATTTTTCAAATGTTGATTCCAAAAGAGTTAAATTATCAGTGAACAACCCATACTTACATGTATAGTCTGTTCACGGTAAAGTGAGCACTTTTGAAAATCCTCTCACATGGAATAATTGTTAATAAATATATTTGGTTTTAGCCTTCGACGTTACTTCCGAGAGCTGGGTTTGTTACTTACAAAGCAATATTTATTAAAAAACATATTTAAAATATAAAAAGTGGCTGAAAGGAAAAAGTAACTAGGGCTTCAAAAGTGAGCCTATAACTGTTTTCGTCCAATAAAGTATTATTTTTATAATCATACTTTAGTATGCTCTTAGATATTACAATGTAAACTATGGTAACATAAATAATTATTGCAGAGTATACATTTTTATTATAAAAATTTGTATAGGCCTATTTTATTATGTAAGTCCATTCAACCTAGTACTGTATAATTATCCAGCAGGAAGAGGAATCTTTATGAACTGTGAACATGCGACCAAAAATTAAATTCTTTATGAGTCATGTGTGTGTGGAATTTTTTGCGAGACTTTCGGGAGCAAAATTTGAAAACTTCATTCCGTATTTTTTATTTCTTTGATTTAAATCAAAAGACGTGCAATTTTCTCCAGCACGGCGGCGTTATACTTTCCAACCCGGCAGTCCCTCGCCGTTTATACGAGGCAAGGAACGATATTTTCTCCCACCCCTTCCCTCTGCCCTCGCCGCTCCGGCTGGTTCCCACGGCGGCGGGCAAACTTGCGACCCGCCGGGATGAAAAGAGGCTGTTTGGCAATTCGAATCACGTTCCTCGCCGTAATGGCGCAAATTCTCCCGTCCGCGAGCGCTGACAACTCGCGGCCGGGCAATTCCAACCCACCCCCCCCCCCTTTTTTTCCTTCTAAAAAAAAACTCGCCCGCGAATGAAAGGCACCACAGAGCGCGTCACCGGCGGCAATCCGCGAATGTCTTGCACCTCGGGGAGGCGTCGCGACGTGTCGGCGTCGTGTGATGTCGTCTATTCGCAGTTTCTTCACACTTTAAGACTCATACTTTTGGAAAATCATCCCGCGCATGTCGTGCTTTGGTTTTTCCTTTAAACGTGTGATGTAACACAAGCGTTTTATGCTTACGTTAATATACTAGCTGTTCACGGTAGAATGAGCACTTTTGAAAGCCCTGATTAAGATCTACTTGTACGCACGTTGTGTGTTCCTCCGCCTTATATAAAATTAGCATTGCCATGGGCCTCACCACTTTATTCATGCGTCGGTCAAGTGAAACTGTGAAATTATTAGAAAAGTAAATATTGTACAACTCAGCTCATTACTACACTTAGAGGCATTGAAAAATACAGAGAGTGAGAGAAATAATTTAAATTATCACAAATGATTAATTAACTAATTTTGTTTGACGTTAATATATGGAACTACTTCCCCCTCCATCATTACCAACTTTACTGGGCGCATGTTACTCACTGCACCCAGTTAAAAAATATTCAAGTAGGGGCAGTGACATTTTTCTAAGGTTGATTTCAAAAGTGCTCACTCTATCGTGAATAGCCTATATCTATTTTTTTAATGTTGAAAAAACAGGATAACTGCAATAAACACAAATCAAATTATGAAATAACTTCGTAACTGAGTACAATCTTTCTCTTTAATTATTCACGTAGCTTAACATTTTAATTAAAAGCGACCTCTTGGAAAAATGCGCAGCTAGTGGCGGAAATTTCCCCTACGCCCAACTCTCCCATAGTAAATCTCGTTTTCTTCCGAGTCTGAGTAGAATAAACCTTAAAAGTGCGATCCGGGTTCAATCCCCGGCCGGATCACTCTGAATTTTCGCATGTGGGAATCGTGCCGGACGATGCCGTTGGTCGGCGGGTTTTTCTCAGGGATCTCCCGTTCCTTCCGCCCTTTCATTCCGGCACTACTCCATACTCACCTCAATCACCCTCATTGGCTCTCAAGACCTTGGTGTTAAAAGCCGTCCAAATCTCTTCACTCACTTAAGAGTAGGATGGACCACCAGCATTTTTTGCGAAATAGTTGTTTGCGCGAATGAGCGTATCTCGGTAAACAAATGTTCTGCATATACGACTTTTTGTCAGAAAAGATAAAAAAAAAAAAAACAATTGCATATGCAGCAATTTTTTTTTTTACTTTTGTCATAATAAGTGTATTCTTGGGGAAAAAAATCTTGAAAATAGTCCAATATCGCATTTTTGTCCCGTATCGCTCCCTCGCTTCTCGACCTTTTACGCGGGGGTCCCACGGGGATCCATCAGGGTGTTGGCCCATCCCACTCTCAACTGTGGTTTGACGCGTCGTGCGACGCCGCCTCCTGCTGTCACTTGGTCGCGACCGGAAAGACGCTCTGAACTGAACGAAACTCAACAGAGACGTGACGAAAGGACAGTTCTGCAACCGGTAGAGCCCTCCCTCCCCCCTCCCGAGTATCTTTGCGGATTGCTTCGGCAGCAGGCTGGACCACGCAGTCCTCTATATAGGCCTACTCCATTCACGGTTACGGCAATGATAATATTTACATATAATGGAAGGATAAGAAATTGACAGGAAAGTAGAGTCCAATTAGGTCTTCCGAAAGCACTCAGTTTACCATGAATAACATATAGCAACAACAAACTTATGTTCCAACTTCGAAATACTGGGTTGGTTTATTGCGGTAACAATTGCAGCGGGAGCGATGCAAATATTGCTAAAGTCGTTTTGTTGAAGGAAGGATTAGCTTTACATAAGAATAAAGTGCTCTGCTGTTGGAACCCTGCGTATAGTTGTAAATGCAATCAGGTAGAACAAACAACATACAATTTTGTTGTTATATTTATATTTAGGTTAACAATATTTAGATCGTTTTAACATTTTGTTCTTGTATTAACAGTCCACGTGAATTATAGTAGAGAAATTTAGTTCCTATAATCATATTTTTATTTATCAGTGCAGCTACTTCGTTGTGGAAAAGGACAAATTACGAGATAAAAGCATTTGGGACAACAAGAAGAAAAAAAGACGATACACGCAGCATTTAAATCGTTTCGCAGGTTTACGGCTGACTGAACCTTAGTGTAAAAAAACCTAAGAAAATAAAATGAAAGGTGTTTCGAAACTGTTTGTATGTTAACGCAAACACCGACTGGCGTATCTACTGTAAAGTTGGTAACTGCACTTTAAGATGCCACAATTCTACCACAACTGTTAATGGGTGAAATGAGAAAGTACGAACGCTGTAGTTAGTATTTTTGCATCCATTAGTAGCTCTGCTATGTTTCTTTGGCTTCTAGCTTATAGAGAACACTAGCTACTGCTTACTGTGTGGCGCTGTGAAGCAGGTATCTCGATTAGTTGATGTGGGACGGTTAGGAGTATTTTTGTCATTTCGTGCAATGCAGTTGTATATGGATTTGTATTTTGTAATCGCGCAAGTGTTGTTGCACGTGCAAGTGTTGCACTGTAATATAGTATATTTTCTGCTGGCGTTCAATATTTTTTTGCGCCAGTTGCGATTTTGGTTAAATACGTTGTTTTCATCACGATTGGCATATTACAAGTAACTGATTTTTAGTACAATTATTAATTAAACTTAAGAAACATTTCACCAATATTTGAAGGACTTTACGCAAGTATTCAGAAGTTTGGTTTAGTCGTATGTATTCAAAAATGTCTGTGACGTTCGCTTCCGTGTATCATTAACGGGTCCTGGTTTTCAGCGAGAGATGCACATCTATGCTGTCACCTCAGTAATTAATTAAAATGCCCACTGTTTCTTTATCACACGGGAGATTTCAAACGAGTAACCGCAATTGCATGTGGAAAATTATCGATACGTCACACAGTCGTGAACGAAATTGTAGACTAAATATTAAGTTCGATGATTTTCGTCTTCTGTGCTCGTCAAAACACTGTAATTCGTCAAGATTTGTTAGCAGAGATGTTAAACTGCCTAATGAAACAGCAGTATATGTTTACATACCGTTTTAAAAATATAGGATCACTTGTCAAAAAATTAGTATCCTGTGACAAAAGTACTTAATAGCCCCATTAGAACTAATATAATCTGCTATTCGATTTAGTGCTCTCTGGGCAAGTGTCCGGATGTAGGCGACATCAGTGTTCAGCCACATTTGCACTGAAGAATTGTGCAGTTCGGTCAGATAGCGTGGATATTCCCTAGCGTTTTTTTTCGTTGTTCCAGGTGATTCCACAAACTTTTAACAGTGTTTAAATTAGGATATTCTATGCACCATTGCCGTTGTATGAATGCTCCTGAATGTTTAGCATTCCAATCAGTCACATTTACAACCTTGTGAACGTGAAATGTGCCTTGAAATACAGGCGTAGGAATGTTAGGTTTCTAGGCGAGAAGAGATAAACGCGAAATTTGATTGTCAAGCAGCTCATTGTAGTCATCGTAGTTTAAACTTCCTGGCAACGTACCCAAATGTCCTATTTCCTCGTAACTAAAATAACTCGAGACATCGGAGAATTACCTTCAGTTTTAACCAAACCTTCCACCCAGTTCTCTTCGAAGGTATCATGATGGATACGGTAATATAATTTTCGTATAAACTGATACGAGATGCATGTGACCAAATTACACTTTTCCAGTCATAAACAGGCCAATGTTTCCGTCTATTCACTCACTCACTCTAACGTGAAACTTTGTAAGGTGAAGTGAGCAGAGGCCTCTCACGTGCCATTCTGCTCACGTGCTCATGGTATGCAGTTTCCTGCAAAATGTTCTTTCAAAATTAGGTAGGTAGGGAAGGAATTACACTGTCTTCTATCCGTTGTTCACGGTAAATTGAGCGCTTTTGAAAGCCTTGCTTAAGATCTACTTGCATACAGGTTGTGTATTCCTCCGCCTCATGAAAAATTAATATTGCTATGGCCCTCGTCACTTTATTCATGCGTCGGTCAACTGAAACTGTGAAATTATTAAGAAAGAAAATACTTTACAAATATGCTCATTTTTACACTTCGATGCATTAAAATAAACAGAGGTGGAAGAATTAATTTAAGTTATCACAAATGGTTACCTAACTAGTTTTTATTAGACGTTAAGATATGGAACTACTTTCCCCTCCATCGTTACCAACTTCACAGGGTGAATGTCACTCAGTGCGCCCATCAAAATATGTACATGCAGGGGCAGTGCCTTTTTTTCTAAGGTTCATTTCTAAAGTGCTCACTTTATCGTGAACAGCCTTTAATAACAATTCTTGCCTGGAAGCGAAGCGTTTATTATCCACTAGCCTTGAAACACGCCGGCGGTCCCTGTCCTTCACCGGTGCAACTTTCGACCGCAATTTCAACAAGAATTACCTGTAGACTGGGTTTTCCGCCGATGTTGGTAGGTCCTCTTACGGTACACTTCGACTCACCTGAAAATTCGTCTACTTCATTCATACTGTGGCTTTTGGCACGCCCAAAAGCAATCACTTCTTTCTGCCGACACTTAACATATCCTTTGTGCCTCATTTTCCACACATCGAATGAAATATTCACTGTACTCTACACTTTCTTCGAAATCTATAAATCCCATAGCGCACCACGCAGGTATTTAGAGCCTGATGATCCCTGCAAAACGTCATGTGCAAGAGCCTAAATTAACAGATACCTTAAAAGTGCCAGAAGACTTTTTTTTTGTCCGGGAAGATTCTAATTCGGTAATGATATATTACTAAGAGGAAAACCTTACAATGGACGCTAGGAGTACGCAGACGAATTTTCAAGTAAGGACAATTAATGTTACGTTATAAAAGCATATATTTGATATAATGTGTGTGCATGAATATTAACGTTGCATCTCTGACTACATCTGGCAACTCATACCCTGTATTTAATACTGAAACAGTAATCAATAGAGAGAAGCAAGGTTTCATGGAGGCTTGTTTGCAAACCATTTTACAGTACGAGTATGTAATGACGCGGTTCTATTTATTTTTAATTAACTGAAAACGTGAATGTAAATATTTATTGTAGGAAGAGTATACAGCTCTGTGCAGCAATAAAATAGATTAAATTTAACTAACGCCTGTTCTTCAAACGTAATTTATTTAACCTAACGTTACGTGCTGTACTGTGGTCTCATCGTTCTAACTTAATATAACTAACAAGGGTTTTATTAAATTTTTGCAACTTTCTAGATGATTTTTCACTAAAGTATTTAAGGACATAAACGTAAGAATGAAAAAGTTTTCACACTATTTTTTCTAGCACTAAACGAGGAAAGTCTTCATGATTTTGTAATATTCGCATGGAACTAATTAATTTCTCTTCGCATATTTGAGTATATAGACTTGACCATTTGAGCATCTTGTCCATTACAGGTATTGATTTTTTACTTTTTCAGCACACAGTGCAGGTGAATAATCTACCTTATATCATCCATTCTGAAATAATCGATGGACTTAAGTAATTTGGTTACTATCAAAATGATTTGTAATTTACCAGGATTTTTTTCCCATATTATTTGCCGTGTACCGTGCAAATGTCGAGGCCAGGTACTGATTCAGAAATATACTTAGATGAAATGTGTATTTGAAAGTCGTCAGTACAATATGATATTAAAAATCAGCTAGCGCCTTGGAAAAACTTTAATATAATATAAGGATACTGACAGGGAACATTACCGAATATTGAGATACCCCAATTTAAACACCAGTGTAACCATCTGCCACATGACCAACATAGCGCATTACTGTCGCCACCATAAGAAATATTTCATCCAGCGTCGAATAACTAAACGTTTCGTAACTGCAAATTAATTCTTCCGTAACCAGGACCTAATATTGTGGGCAAGTTGCAGAATGATTCGAAACTGTTTCTGGAACAGTTCCTTCTTCCCATTATCCTTACAACCAGCTGAATAATTCAGTAGTAATAACGTCAGTAACCAGTATTAGAGCTGAAACATGGCAACATCTTGAATATTACGTCAGTGCTTAAATTCCAGTGATTTGAGAACGTTGTATTTTTTATGGCATACAGATGCTGAAAGATGCGCGTTTCGGGTCTACTTGACAGTACTCCGGAGTTACAGACGGCCAGCAGTCAATACCGGGGTTTATAATAATGTTCAAATGTTTCCACTAGCCGACAGCCGTATTCATTTTGTGTCATTAATTATGTTTTAGTCAGTGTTGTACTTATGTGTAAAACGTACAGTATATATGTGATATATATATATATATATATATATATATATATATATATATATATATATATATATATATATATATATATATATATATATACACACACACAGTCGAATCACATTATAATGATCGCCTGCTAGAAGTGCCATCTGCAGCGCATAGCCCATGATGTATGGCCCATAACGTGGGCTGATGAAGCGGGTATATAATGCGACAGAGAAGCTGGCTGTACACATTGCCCTTATTGATGCCATTGGCAAGAGAAGCGATTTAACCGAGTGGCAACAAGGGATGATCGTAGGCTTTCGGGCCAAGGGGGCAGCATTTCGGAAACAGCGACGTTTGTGAACTTTTCACGTGCCTTTGTGGTAAAGGTGCATCGTGTGTGGACGAATGTTATCATTGGGAATAACCGTCGTAAATACTGCGGAACTCCACGAGCCATTGATGTCCGAGGTGAAGGTTGACTACGGCGGTGCATGAAGGCCAATCGACAGGCTACAGTGGAACCGCTCACCGTTTAAATGAACCAGGGGATATCCACCAGACACGTATCTATCGCGATAGTTCAGCGAATCCTTATGCGAATGGAGCTCCGGAGTGGATGGAGGATGACTGCACCCATGCTAACACAGGTGCATCGAAAAAAAGACTGGAATTTGCTTGGCAGTATGGCAACTGGACCACTGCTGATTGGCAATGGGTAGCCTTCTCCGACGAGTCACGTTTTCAACTGCATATAACGGATGGACATCAATGTGTCCGGCGAGAAACGTCAGAGAACTGACATCCTGCATCCATTACTGAACGAACACAAGGTGGTGGGCGCAATGTTATGGTCTGGAGAATGTTCTCGTGGTATTCTCTAGGTCCCATCATCTATGTGGAAGACACTCTTGATCTATTTGGTTATGAATCCATTCTCGGCGATCACGTCCACCCTTACATAATAATTGTCTTTCCCCGGGAGGATGGGATCTTCGAGCACGATAATGCGCCTTACCACACGGCTAGAAGTGTCTGCACGAGGCTGGAAGAGCACAATCAAGATTTCAAAATTCTACTCTGGCCCCCAGACAGCTCCAATCTCAATCGAATTGGCCATCTGTGGGACTACCTATCGTCGGGTTCGTCATCTGTCTCCTCCGCCAC
Source organism: Dryococelus australis (assembly GCA_029891345.1). Classification (NCBI taxonomy): domain Eukaryota; kingdom Metazoa; phylum Arthropoda; class Insecta; order Phasmatodea; family Phasmatidae; genus Dryococelus; species Dryococelus australis. Next base: position 302,510,935 of record CM056995.1, on the reverse strand, counting down.
GCACCCTTCAACAGTTGTGGGACGCACCGCAGACAGCATGGCTCCAGATACCCGATGAGATCTATCAGCACCTGACTGAGTCACTGCCAGTTCGTGTAGTTGCTATCCGTACTGCAAAGGGCGTTTACTCTGGATACTAGCAGGTGGTCATAATAGCGTGATTCGATATTTACTAACCATAAGTTTTTTTTAACTTGATAAACGTAATGTAAAAATCCCAATCATCTGATTTCAACTGTTTGCTTGGGGGTAGAATTCGTAGCGGCTGTTGGAACCCAGATCCCTCTGGTGTTACAACAACTACCACTGGAATTATGTCCCTAATGGACCCAGAATGATATTTATACTGGAGTTCTTCTTTAATGAAAGTTTATTATCATATTTTAAAAACAGCAGTTAGTTTAAATTTAAATTATTACTTCTGCTTGAATATCGAATATATTTTGAGATATGCACTCCGGATGAGTTGAATATAACAAGACAATACAGGCTTCGAGGAGTGCACACTGTGGAAAGTTAACATACCTTCCTGCATGTCAGCATCATTACAAAATTTGGTAATAGCCAATTGATGCTCGGACAGTTAGATAAATTAATAGCAAGTTCCTTAAAATGGACTATGCAAAAATAATAAAATCTTTGACTTGTTTTTAAACATTTTCGTATTCAGTAGAATAAAGGGATTTTCAATTAAAGTTGGCATCTATTCATAACTTTTTTTTTAAATTTTGATAACATTTCAAAAGGCGATATAATATACGTTACTCAATAATAAACTGATTTTGCAGATTTTAATGTAGAATAAGTGGAAATAAATAATTATTCTCTAACGCTGACAGTGGGTGTAATATAGTACCAGCTGTATAACACAACTAATGTTTGGGAACCAATTAAATTATAGTTTCGTATAATTAAAAAAAAATTGAAATGAAAGCTCGGCCGATGAGGGTTACCACGCTAAGTAATGGGCGTGAACATAGTAGCCGCGAAGGTATCGAGCGAGGAGGGGGGGGGGGGGGCAGAGAGGGAACGTGTAGTAACAAAGTTTCTTTTAAAAGTAGACTTCACAGAAAAAACATATTCTTTCTACGCCCATGGCAATTCGGTTCGTGCAAAGGGAGCGTACGAAGGAAATATATTTATTTCTCCCCTTTTAATACTTTGGTATATAAATTGTTCCATGATTTCTACAAGTCTTTTCGTTAATCGGCAATAGGCCTATATCAACCCATAAAATACAGATCCTGTATATATATATATATACATATATATATATTTCAAGTATTGCTCTAAATGCGAACTTATATTTTTATTAGAAAGTTTATCATCGTTTATTTTCAAATATTTTAACTAGAGCTTCATCAGTATAGTTAAAATAGTTCTCATGTATGCTAAGCCGCTGAGGAGCTGAGTTGCAGACCAAGCAGACGTAAATGTAATGTTGTTTGAATGTCAATTGCAATTGGGGGGGGGGGGGGTAAGTGATTAAATGAAAAATTACAGAGCTACGTCAAGGTAAACACAGGGGAGGTTAGAAAAATAATCAGACGCCGACGGCCATACCGCCCTAGTAACCTGGTGGTCTTCAGATTACCGTGGTTCAACAAGGTACGGCAGGATCACTACTTACAATGACTCACATTAATATTAGTCCACCGATGATTATCGCAGGTTCATGGCCGTATGCTGCATTATGCATTAGAAATGAAGATAAACATAAAACATATTGCACAATTAATATTGTGTACTTTCAATTAACTGCAGCAGTGACCATTAATTGAAATGAGCAGTGCAAGTTAATGAAACGAGACGTTTTGTCATTTTGTTCTTGCGTGCTGCATAAGTACGCCACTTTAATATTCAACCAGTTGTGGTGGACGCGTGTCACATGCATGATGTACATTGCGTTCGTACCTCGTGTCATTCCGTGTACGCTCTCTGCGCTGCGAGGTTGTATTGGGTAGCTCTGTTGGCTGCGCCAGTCAGGCGAATGGGACACAGGGGCTTTAATACAACGTTTGAACAGCGGCAGTTGGTAATTTTCCCTCATTCAAAGAAGAAATCTCAACACAAAATTGCGGAGCACTTGACTCTGCCGAGGTCCACTGTCGGAGACATCATAACAAGGTTTGAGAAGGAAAACAGAATAGATTCAATACCTCAAAAAGAACAACCAAAAAAAAAAAAAAAAAAAAAAACTAAGCAAGAGAGAAGAACGTCAAGGAATCAGGGAAATAAAGCAAGACCCGAAGATTAATGCTTGCAAACTTACCAAGGAAGTACTCAATGGATGTGGAAAGAATGTCCATCCAGAAACCATACGAAAAGTTTTCAGAAGAGCAGGATATAATGGAAGGGTGCCTAGAAAGAAGCATTTAATTAATGATGTGAATAGGATAAAACGACTTAAGTTCGCAAAAGACCACGCTGACAAAGATGAAAGCTGGTGGAATTATGTGATTTTTGCTGATGAGACGAAAATGAACGTTTTTTGTTCTGATGGCAGGGTAATCGTATGGCGCAAGCCAAATGAGAAGCTAAAACCTGGGAACTAATGACCTACTCTGAAACATGGTGGAGGTAGTATTATTATCTGGGGGCTGATATCTACAGCAAGTGTTGGAGAAGCAGTACGTGACGATAGCACAATGTAAAAGGAATCCTATCTCAGCATCCTGAAAGCAAACCTACACAAGAGTGCTGAAAAACTGGGCATTAGGAACACTTTTAAGTTCTACCAAGATAATGGCCCAAAACACAAGTCGTACATTGTCAAGAATTGGCTTTCGTATAACTGTCCCAAAGTCATTAACACACCTCCTCAATCACCTGACCTGAATCCCATACAAATTCTGTTGGGATGAATTCAGAAGAAGACTGAGGACTTCTACAATTAGGTCCGCAAAATAATTAGAGAAAAGGTTTAAGGACGACTGGAGTAAGATTGGCTCCGAATGTACCAGGTAAGTAATTGCTAATATGCCACAACACCTGCGAGAAGTAATTAGGCCATGCTACCAGGTACTAGAAGACTGTTTAATTTGCAACAAGGATTATGTTTGTGCTTGAATGATGATGGCCGAATATTAAAGTGGCGTACTTATACAGTATGGGAAGAAAAAAATTATAATGTTTGTTAATTTGCATTGCTCATTTCCGTTATTGGCTACCGCTAGATCTCATTTAAAGCACACAATAATGACAGCGCAATATTTTTTATGTTTATCTTAATTTCTAATATAACATAAGGTCATGGAACTGCGATAATCATCGGTGGCCGAATATTAATGTGAGCCATTGTAGATGGGTGACCGTCCGAGGAACACTCCATAGCCGAAGGCACGCATACAACACCAGGCAGGCCCACTAGGGTCATGACAAGGCATGGCCTTGCTCGTGTCGACCAGCTACTCCATTCAACCTGTCCCAGACTGGGACACCAGCAACAAGCAACCCGTTTATTTTGTCGAATTCATCAGACGAGAGCCTTTGTTTTCATGGTAGTGTGGTCGTTGGCTTCCGTTTTCCTGAAAACGGGAACAGATCCCACTTTCCGAAACGTCACCACCGCTTCACCAAGTAAACTGTGCGTGTTCTTCTGTGCTGACTTCATCGTGTCGTCAGGTTTTGAGCTTACGTACTTAAGTCTCAATGTTCGTCCATGTAATATTCGTTGGGTTGCCTAGAGTTTCGTGCTATTATTTGTTTTTATTTTCTTTTCTTTGTTGCTCGCCCGGTTGTAAGTCGTCCTGTTTTGTTTCGTTTAGTTTGGTAGAACTCTTAACTGTTTTTAAGCGTTCTGTGCATGCGCGTTGTCAAGTGTGTTGGCAAACCTGGTATTTACAAGTATAACAGGTCAACCTCTTTATATCTGTTTTTCTTGTAGACGACATGGTACTTATCTCCTTTGTAACGTAATCAAACAAATTCATCACATTACAAACACACTGTTACAGCTTACAAAAGAAAGGGCAGGTGCAAATAAAAGAAAAAAACCGTTAAATACAGAAAAACAAAAATTATTACGGATAAAACAACATTCATTAAACAGAAGACCATTCATTACCTACAGTACTAATTACAGCAGTCTGACAACAGCTTCGTGAACTGGAAAAGTCTTCTGTTGACAAAAGCTATATTAGATTGGTTCTCGTGTATGTATTTAATTCCATCATCTGTGCTTATCCTTGGCGAGGTACGCAGCTCGTCAATGACGTGTGTCCGGAGTAATTTTTCATTTAATTTTAGGTTACTCCCCCGTCACAGTGGAACTAGGCACTGACAGACGAACTGATATAGCAGTCTGGATCTCTTTGATCTCGGCGCATTTAACAATGGACAGCTGAAATTACCGCCTCCGTGCCATATTTGTGGCGTTTGCACCGATAGTAAACAGATACTATGAATGCTTTGCTGTGATCTCTTCTGAAAATTATCCTGATGAAACACCCTTCTTTTTTTGTTTCAAAACGTTAATTCGATTGCATTTCACGTTTCAATTGATCACTGGTAAAATTTTTATGTGCAGCGTATTAAAGTCGACAGTGTCTTGTACGTTCGTTTGTAAATACAGTTAATGGAATCGCGGGTGAGTGGCTGGAATTTTGCTGGATCAGAATTGTTTCTGTGAAAAAAAATAAAGCTCTTCACTTTTGTCTCGTTTACCTTGTTCAGAAAGATAAAACCGTGTTAATTTGACTAAAAGGGGCAGTGGTATTTTATTTTTGCAGGTCGGCTTGTAGTTCTATTGTACGTAGTCCGAAATAGCCATGTGTTACGTACGTTTGCACATAAATGAGTTAGTACACGTCAAATTGATCTGTTCGTTTTAGGATATAAATGTATGAAACCCTGGGTTACAAAGGAAAAATATTTGCTGCATTTACACACACACGAACTCATTGCAAAGCAGAGAATTCAGTAATGTTGGCAAGAAAGATGGCCACCAAGTTCTCTTGAACTCTTTCGTTTCCGGATACCTATAGGGTCTGTGGATATTTCATACAAGTTCAAAGACAGCTAGTGTAGTATATGAAACACTACTGAATAATCTATTTCGGATTATATCGGCGATCGCAAGATATACCATGATGCTAGGCAACGAATTTTATTATTTGTATTTAATGTCCATGCGCCTACCCAAATAATTTTTAGATCTTACTTCAGTGATTTCTCGACAAATAAATATAATTTTTTTCTTCTTCGGCAGAGGTTCTGGTGATACTGTATTTTTTTTGTTTATCATTAGGAGAAACGCAGTGGTAATATAACTTGATACATAGACCTTTCAATCACTCATGCTACATAAATTATGGTTGACATTACACAGAAATCCTAAACGTTATTACAGTAGTACCTACTGTACAGCTAATGGCTGTATCACACGGTTTGTTATATATAACTAGGGGTTAGCCCGTGACTTTTTTTTTTTTTTTAGTATTGTCACGTCCCTAGAACAGTTACGATGTTACAAAATTTTGTTACTATACAAAGACTGAAAAAAAAAAAAGATGTGAAATTAACTCAACATTGAATATAGTTCTATCCACTAAGCCACTGGAACCCTACTTCGAATCACTTTATCCACTGAGCCACTAAGGCCCTACTTGGAATCGCTTTAGACACTGAGCCACTAAGGCCCCATTTGAATATATATATATATATATATATATATATATATATATATATATATATATATATATATATATATATATATATTCGAACTTGAATTGTATTTGACCCTGAGGATTCTCTCTGCAACATTTGAAGAACTTCTGTTGAGTTTCAAGGGACTTATTAAAGACGGACAGACAGACAGATATCGTCCTATTTTATAGTGGGATAATGAATATAAATAACACGTAATTGTTTATGTTCAACAGGCTCAATGTTATTTTTTCACATAATTTATTTTATTTTGTGGATATTTGTTTGTTTTGAAACAGAGTCCACAATATTTACTATTTTTAACAGTGTTTCTGTTTTGGCCGCATATTTATGTGTCTTTCTATTTTTACGTGTACTTACAATGACATATGACTCAATGTATTTTTGAATGTGTTGGGGCAGTTTGAAGTAGCAGTACAGATGAATTTAAATTGTAAAGCCCGCTCTGCACTCTCGCCGAGACTATACGAGAATAGCCCAACACGAGAGTGTAGGAGGTGCACTCGTCTCGCCTCGCTTCGCCTCGGCTCGTCTCGGCTTCGTGTCGGTTTTTTTTTTACCCGAGACAAAGGCATCTCGTCAAGTTTCGTGTCGAGGCGAGAACGCGCTCTCCACATTCGTGACGTTTCATGCAAACGCGGACGGCCTACGAGTATTGCTGTGCTTCAGTTGTGCGTTGTGATTGGTTTTAATTATGTGGTCAAACGACCTACATATGACATTTCTGGAGTGATATCAACAAGAACCACTATTGTGGGATCCTAGAAATGCATCACACAAAGACAGGTATGCATTTATTTACGATAATCAATATTATAGCGTCAGATAAACATAACTTGATTCTTTGTGGTATTAAATTCACTTTTTTTTTTTGCTTTCAGAAACAACGTATACGATGCTTCGCTTCGCATCAGTGCCATAAAGAATTTTTCGATCGAAGAATTGAAGGAAAAGAAAGACTCTCTATTGGCGACCTATAGGATGCATGTGAGAAAAATAAAAACATCGTTGTTACATTCCGAGGCTGGCATCGCAGACTTATACAAATCCATTAGGTTTGCTTTTGAATTTATGAACTCATTTTTGGGGAAAAGTAAGGATTACAAAACCAGGAACACAATAGGTAACGTTAGTACTTTAGTGAATATTTCTAAAGGTACAAAAGTAGTTTAAGAATTCCTCTCTAATTTGTTTTGCATTTAAAGTTGGTCTACGCGGTATTTGTGGTAGATTTCGAATGGCGCCATTTTCTTCGAACTTCCACGCCATGCACCAGGTTGTAAAAGCAATTCATTGTCGCCGTACTCGTCAAATGTACCCGGTGGAGTATATATCCAGCCGGAAGTATTACTTTTTCTTAGAAAATTATGTAGTAATATTGCAAGTCATACATATGAGCGTGACTTTTTCAGGACTTAAAGCAAATGGTTTTCGAAACACTCGGACTGTTGTTGAGAGTACTCGAAATGTGTTTTCTACTAATACCACGTAATTAAAATACTTAGATCCGGAATTAGCAGGACATTGTAGAACATGTTTTCCGTCAAGAGATCCCAGACATCGAGGTAAGTTCATTTTAAAGCCTTCTTCAATTTCCAACGATTATTCAGTTGATGCCGGCATCTGTAACAAAAGTTTAAGTTAGTGTATGTAAATTTGTTTTGTTTGAATGTGGAATGTTGTACACTGCACTGAAAATAAAAAAAGATTTGTTAGTGTCTGCAAAAATCATTTTGTAGAGTTTCATTTTGTAACAGAAGCTAAACATTGTTGTGTCTGTTAACAATGTGGTTTAACGAGCAGTAAATCAGTTTTGGTGGTAGTCACAACATTTGTTTACTACAGGTTATATTTAGTAGCGACTAGTACATTATTGCAGTGCGAACACTAGGTTTAGAGTTGACAACATTTTATTGTGTAGGTACAACTACGTGTATGTTAGTAACTAGAGATGGGCGTTATTTAACGTAACGGTTATAAAAAAAAACTGTTACAATTTGGTAACGCGTTACACAAATAACACGTTCCACAGTTTATACCTTTATTTTTGGAACTGCTTCGACGCCTGATTATTGCGCATGCGTAAAAGTTATTTTCTGGAACTGCTTCGACGGCTGACTACTGCGCATGCGTAGAAGTTATTTTCTGGAACGTCTCGGCTTGGAATTGTGTGCATACGCAAATTTTATGGAACGTCGAGGAGTCGAAGTTCATAACAAACAGTGTAGGCCTACAACTTCCCGAAAGATTGTGCTAATGTTTAAAACCCAATTAGCTGAAAATTGAAGTATCAATATAAATAAGCTTTAATTTATTACTAATTAAAAGCAGCCAGGTGTTTTTTAATATCTTTAACGCGTTATTAAAGTTGCAAAATAGCGATTTAAAATTAAATGTTTTTACGTATAGAAATGCATGTGTTATCATCTGTTGAGCTTTCTGCCGCATTTTCCGGCCAATCACATGTGCCCATTCGCGTCTCTTAAACGTTTTACGTTTCCAACTAGTTTTCTGCCTTAAATATTATGAAAAATAAAGTTCCTATGCGTATTACGCAAATAAACGGCTTATTGAAACTAGAGTTACTACAATATAAAGCAAATACGGTACAGTTCTTGACTTGTAAGCTAAATATAAACCTATTTGATTAGGTACATTTTGTGTGGCACTCGTCAGAGCCGCGCAACAGAAAACTTTTATTTCCCTCGTACCTTTCTGTGCAACAGTGTAGCGCTTATGGTTAGGTACCGTCCTGGAAACTCTCCATAAAATTTTTACAATTTTAAATTACGGAAAATTGCGTAATATAATTAGGAAACTATCATAAATATGTTTATTTCACATAATTATTTGACTAAATTAGAATACAAACAATATTTAATTCGCCTGTGCAGTTGGCTGTCACTTATTCAATCGATAAAATTGTTTCACTTCACTAATTCTAATAATTGAGTCTTTATTCACTAAAACAATATGTGGTTTTCCACTAATTGTAAGTGGAGCCATTTTCGCTCATACGAATAGTTGAATTTTCCTTTTAACAAACAATAACATAAAGGCCATGCATACAAGACTTTCCCGTTGATTCAATATGAACTTCAATTAATGCGAACATATAAACACCTTCGGCATTCCCGGCGTACGAGCGAATAAGCTAGATATTTAATTTTATTTACACGACGTGCAACGAATTTTTAACACTGTGCTTGGATGGAAGTTTACACAGTTGGTACGTGGTTCCCGAAACAATATTGCTTTGTGAATGTTAGTGAGTTATTTGCGTGTTCGTTCAATTAATTTAAATGAGTAAAAGGATTGAAACGAGTTACTTGTGGTCATATTATAGTAGTTCAAATTCAGAAAATAAATTAGCGATTGGTAATCTGTGTAGCAGAACTTTGTGCTATAGTTCGATAACAACGAATTTGAAGAAGCACATTGACATTAGAATCTAACTGTTAACTTAAGTGTTGTAGGTAATAGTACAGTGCATGTGCAGCGGAATGGAAACACTGACGATAGGGCGCCACCAGATACAGGTTTTCAGCCAAATCTTGAAAGTTCGTGTGCGAAGACTGCTGCACCAAGAGAATATGCGCCAGTGTCATGACCAGGTACGTCCCAACAATCAATTATCCACTTCGTATACCCAAAAAAAAGTGAGCACCGGTGAGAAAAACCAATTAGACAATCATCTCTTGAAGTTGTTCACACTTGATTTTCAGCCTTTGTCCATAGTTGAAGATAAAAGATTTTTCAATTTTGTTAAAGTACTGAACCATACGTATACTTTACCAAGCAGAAAAATGATTACCTCTGCATTGTTATCAGCTTAACATGAACAGTGTTTGAATGCGATGCGCCACGAAATAACATCAGTGGAAAGTGTATGTCTGACAACTGACGCATGGACCTCAAGAAATGTCGAAAGTTATTTGGCTGTAACAGCACACTACATCAACAAAAGTTTCGAATTAAAATCTTTATTACTCCAGTGTTCGTCAATGCCTGTTTCGCATACAGGTGTTAGCTTAGCAAAGGAAATAAGAAGCATCACAGACAAGTACGGCATTTCCAATAAAGTTTTAACAGTAATGACTGATAATGCTAACAACATTGAAGGTGCAATAATCAACGAACTGCAGTGGAAACATCTTGCTGGTGTTACCCACACACTCGATTTGATTGTTCAGGATGCACTGCAAGTAGTCAAACCCTTGATTATCAAAATAAATACAATCGCGAGTCACTTCAAAAGATCCTGTGCTGCTATGGAGAAACTAGTTTCAGCCCAAAAAAACAGTGGGGAGAAATCCAAAAAAAAATTAATCCGAGATGTTCCCACGAGGTGGAATTCGACATATTACATGGTCCAATGGCTTTCCGAGTTACAAGATGTCGTAAAAACAACAGTGGCTCTTATAAATAAAGGTATTCCAGTTTTGACAGAGGAAGAGTGGTTGACCTGTAAAAACCTCACCATTGTACTGAAACTATTTGAAGAAGTGATAGTACAGATAATTGGAGAGAAATATGTGACGGAAAGCGAAGTAATTGTTCTGGTGAACGGACTGGCGAAAGTGTGTGAAAAAATGAAACAGGAGCAGTATAGTTTAAAAGTAGTAAATGTAGTGAACGAGCTGCAAAAAGATTTGGTGACCAGAATGAAAAATATTGAGCACAGCAAGACAATCGCACTTGCTTCTTTGCTTGATCCAAGATACAAATTACTGGCCTTCAATGATAAAGTTGCTGCAGAGTCTGTAAAGAGACATTGTACCGAATTAATTGCAGCTAAATTATTTGTTGAAATCAGCACAACGGTCACAACAGAAGTGTCTAGCAATACAAGTGATGCTGCTGCGAACAGTGCAGGAAAGTTTTCAGTTTGGGAAGAATTTGACAAGCTTGTTGCAAGTGCAACAAAACCTACAGGTAACTGACGCAATATTTTAAATATACTGTATGGTTTTTTTTTAAACTGTTATGTTCTCTAATTTTACATAAAATTCATTTCAGGAAGTAAAAATCAACTGCAATAATCGAATTCAATAGGTATTTAGATGACAATTACCTTCAGAGGGATCACGACCCACTCCTGTGGTGGAAAAGCAACAGTCATCTGTACCCATTACTTGCAAAACTAGTAAGAGACAAATTTGCTATTTTGGGAACATCGGTACCGTGCGAACGAATTTTTTTCTAAAGCAGGCAATATTTTGACAGAAAGACGTTCTCGTTTGGGATCCAAACAACTTGGAAAAATTTAGTTTTTGAATGTTAATTCTCAATTGTTAAAATAGTAATTTATGCATATTTTCAATTTGAGAAATGTGTGATTCGTTTGTCTGTTTATTCAAATTATATTTTGTAATATAGTATCTCCTGTTACAGCAGCGTTCTTTAAACTACAATAACTGTTATTGTGTTTAATTGCTTTTTAAAACTCTACATGTAAAATAATTAGTTTATTATGCTTAGAAATGTTTTACTGTCGACTTATTAACACATTTGTTCGTTATTTAAAAGTCATAAAACCCATAGGGCCTAATTGATCTTTTTTAAGCGCACAAGCCTATAAAACATGTAAATACAGTTCTCTATTATCTTTTGTTATTATTTTTGTATTCCATACTAGATTATATTATTGTACTACTAAATAAAACAATCATAAAGAAATGTAACGCCTAGAATTTGTGCACTGCGAATGCGCCAGGGATAAAGGTTCTTTCGGGAATGGTTGAAACGGTTTTATAGGAACCTGTTATGAAAATAACACGTTACTGGAACCTGCTACCAACTTGTAACTGGAATGTTGGAATGCGTTACTTAAAAATAACTGTTTGGCCCATCCCTATTAGTAACCAACAAAACATTTTATAGCGACTGGTGTATAACTTGCGACTGCAGCTCTGCATCACGGAACTAAACAGCTCTCGTTCTCACGCCAAAACGCCGCCATGTTGTAGTAATAGTCCGCATGTAATGTTTTTGGCATTAAAATAAGATACCAAACGCACAAAAGTAAATTATGTGCGTGTATCATGGATGTATTTATTGGTAGAGTTCTTGTGAAGTGGATAGTTAAGAGGACAGATATTTTATTTATAGTATTAACGAACCAAATGTAACCGTGTGTTGGCGGACTAATATACAGACGTATTGGTCTCGTTCCTTCACCAGGTCTCGTGGTGTAAGGGTAACATGTATGTCACTTTGAAAGCGACACCACCCATTTTGTTGGGACTTTAAAGCACTTTGTAATGTATGGCTGAGAATTCCGAATTATACTAACCTTAAATTTTGTTGTTTCATTGCAGTTTGAGAGATTTCACTATTTTCAGTTATGTGAGCTATTTTTGCCCTTGCTTTTCCGAAACTATTTTGACCAAGATAGCTGATAATTAACCTGTATCTGATCGTTTTAGTAAATGTTTTTATAGTCCTGTTATTACCGTGGTTTTGGTGCATCCCATGTAGCTTGTGTGATTTCGTTTAGCTTTTTTGCATTCAGTTTTCCTTATTTTGAGAGTTTTGTATCGTCCGATATTTTGATTAAACTCATTTTCATTTCCAACATCTAATTTTATGAGTAATTTGACTCGATCTTGTGTAAAACTAGTTATATAATTTTGTTAATCACTGTTACCTTAATTCTGTTATTATTTCTGGTTGCTGTTCCAGGTTCTGTTTATTTAGAAAAGAAAAGATAAGGTTTTATGTTCATCAATTTGAAAATTTGCATATGAAAGGACTTTCGCCCGGACTAATATTGTGTGATTTCCTTAAGCACTTTGGAAGAAACAAAGTATAAAATAAATCTTTAGTGTGTCATATTTTATTTTCATAAATGGAAAAAATGTTTACTCTTTCATATTTCAATTATTTGATTTAACTAAATATTTCTGTTAGTTTTGATCTGTTGTACACTCTGGCGTTTTTTCATCTATTTTTGACATTGCCGATGGTAATTTTAGAGTAAAAATAGTTTTCCCGATACTAATAAGCAAAGATTAAATTACGTTTGTGTCATTTATTTAACTGAAATCTAATTTTTGTAAAGATCTATTAATTGTTCAAGGCATTGTGATTAATAATGTAACTCAACCAAAACATTTTGAAGTTCGTATTTATAGTTTGGAAAATTATCGTAATATTTTTGTATATCGATTGTGCGTGACTGTCCAGTATCGATACAGTCTGACAACGTCCTTGTAAAGTCCTTGTTGTTTCCTTCTACATTGAAAAATGGAGTGACTGCTATTACTTTTCTACCTTTCCAAGACTCTTCGAAATGATAATGTGATTGCGTTATTTGTGGCCGCTGCGGGTAAGTCATTCTGTTAGATAATTTTCCCTTCGTGTTTTGCATAATGTTTTGTGGTCCGCAGCTTGTCTAAATATTTTTTGAAAATATTTAAACAAAAGGTTGTGATTTATTTCCTATACTCTTAAGATTCAACCTAGCAATCTTGCAAGTACAAAAAGATGATTAAGTAATATTTGTTCAGAATGAAAACTTTTCTGCAGAGTTGTGTATCTCTGAGTTTGTGAGCTCAAAACTTTATCTACTAGTGATCATTTGAGAGTTGTGTGAGCACGTCAACAAGGGAGGGACCGGACAACCTAAAGGTCCGCATTCCCTGCTACCTGGGTCAGTGCTGCGCAGAATTAGTCAATGTGCGGAGCGAGGGAGGAAGAACTGGTCGAGAACTCGGATCGCGTTCCTGCGCAAGCTGTGTAGGTAACTCAGCAGACTCGTGCATCACAATGTGTACTGTGATTATACGTATGTAGTATCACCGTAGTAAAATAGTAACACACGCAGAAATCCAGTGATTGAACTTACGCCTTTGACAACCTCCACGTTACCCATGCCAACAATCAGCTTCGTTAGCAGGAGAAATCCCTTCGAAATAAAACAATGTTTCTATTTTATTTACACAACCTTATGGGTAACTTCGAATATGACCAAATAAAATACATACTCTGTATTTATATTGTGCAGATGTTGGAAAGCCAGTAAGTGGGTTCGGCTTGATTCCTACAAATATAATGTTGGTAAGTATACACGCTGGGCGCAACCAGGTCCACAGACACATGTGATCTGTTCTGTTCGTTTTCGTTTGTGTAGGTATTTGGGGGCCTTTGGTTCCGACGAGTTTTCCTTATCGCGCTTCCGAACCCCTGAATCCCGGTACACATGTTGGACTACGGAGCATAAGATTGATGGTTCGGGTCCTACCCATGGCTGGAATAGTTGTATTTTTACTGCAATGCCTTAAAACATATATTTTGTTGTGATAACAAAAACCAAATGACAAAATAATTATGTGACTGCTATCAAAACTTTCGTGAGGCCTATATTGACAATTGAATATTGCGGTGACCAACAAATTGTTTTTGGTCACTGCAAAGCTGTTTGTTCAGTGTGTCTATGTAACTATAAGGAACAATAATTTAATTAATGATATTTGAGATGTTTTTTGTTTTCATTACAGAAAGAGGCAGAAGAAGGAACGGAGAATACAGAAGAGGAAACGCAACAGAGCCAAGAGGAAGGCGCTAGGAACCTTTCAGAACAAGGAGCTGGACACTCAGCTTTCCAGACTCCACTGACACCTACAAAACGGCGTAGAAAGTGCCCACAGGAGCTTAAGGCAGCGGAAAAGAATATGAAGGATGCGTTAGACATTCTCAACATGGTTTTTAATAAAGCTCGCAAGGAAGATGACTGTGATTTGTTCGGCAAACTGCTGGCCAGTAAATTAAGAAAACTACCAGAAGATGACAGAATACAGTTTATGCACGAAATAGACGGCATGTTCATCCGTCGACTTAAAGGATCGAAAAATAACAGATTTGCATTTGACCCGTCTTACTCTACTTCAGAATGAATTCACTCAAGTCCATCTACTGCTCCTTCGCCCACTCCTAATGAAAACTGCTCCTGTTCTTCCAGTTCGTCATCCTCTGAGTCTGTACTGTTAGTAACTGGTTATAACCCAAACCAGCTATACTCCATTCCCGACTGGAAGTGACTTATGAAAATAAACCTTCCAAAAAACACTTTAGACATAACATGTCAACCTATTTTTTCAATAACCTGTATTCCTCAAACATATAACACTGTGGTCAACTTCAGAGTACTGCATTATTGAATAAACGAAAATTTACCTTGATATCGTCTATAAATTGTAATATTTATTTATTTTTAAATATGAGTTAACAACAGCGAGAACAGCGACGTGTTGGAAACGACTGGTAAGAAATAGTTCACAGTTAAAATATTATTTTTACCTAGTTTTTTAGTATACTATTTGTAAATTAAACGGTGCCTATTGAGATATTTAAATATTTAGGTATCCCCGATTGCAACATATCTCATGTTTACAGTTTAAAATAACAGTGGAAAATATAGTGAGTTGGCCGTAATAGTACAGTGTTGTTTTATCGAGCGAGAAAGCAACTGAAAGGAACTGTCTGCTGGGCAAGGCTTGTCGCGCGCTCTCTCTCTCTCTCTCTCTTTCTTTGTCTCTTTCACACTCGAGAAGTTTCACGTCGCTCGAAAACAGTTATGTTATACATGTTTTCAATTGTAGCATATCTCATACTTAATAAAGCAAAATAATGTTTTTTTTTTTTTTTTTTTTTAATTTGTAATTTACAACTGAAAAGAGATTTTAATGTTTGAATACTTATTTTAATATATTTAGATATTATGACGGGGCAGTTACCAAGATGTGGTGAGCCCTGACATGGCGTGTTGCTTTTTGCCAAACGAAGCGTAAATTATTCTTACTCCGAAAAATACTTCAAATTACCACATCACGTATGTAGATGTTGTGTTTTTTAAACATACCTAGGCAAGTTACGATCTTGTGATAAATCGGTGTCAATCATTGCGTCTGTAAAATGGCGTGCCTTTGTGCATCGTGGTCGACACGCTGGCCCTGTGTGTATGCGTGATTTCAAATATTTGATAAGCACTTTATACGTTTTAACTGTGTACTGTTTTTATGACGAAGTTAATTATTTACATCCACGTCTGTTTATTTCTCACAGTGTTGTACCGTTACCCTAAGGAGTTTGAAACACAGTCGTGTAACGTAATTTGCCACAATTCCAGAAGAAAAATACCAAGCCCAGCCCTATAAATTTCAATAAACCTAATAAACAGTAAGTAGCAATACATATAAATATGAGCGAAATAAAAGTTACCGTAGGCTTATTTGTGTGCATATTCACCATTATCTTTTAAGTTTGTATGACAAAAATTAGCAACACGAATTGCGTGCTTGAATTTAATGTGCCTTTTTCGTTTGACTGGTTGTTCCTTCGTTTTAATGTGTATTCCAACTGAGGCCGTCCTTTCAAAGAAATAACCCTACACATATCAATAACAAAAGGATAATTAGTACAGCCCTTTACCTCGCAGTTGTGACAGTGTTAAACACAGTCGCGGCAAAATACTAACGTGCATTACATGTATTGTGCTATGTCGTGGAAAAGACATACGTTAATAATGTAAAATAACCGTAATAACTGTTGCCAATTAAGGCATTTTTAAAAAGTTATAAAGCTGACCTAAATAATGTTAGAGGCCTCAACTATGAATATTCGTACGGAATGGTTTTTGGAATATGACAGAATTCTTTGAAAAACTGTGAACAGTAAGCAACACATTTAACAGGTATAAAAGTAGAAGTCACAGTTCAATGTTCACGCTTAGGGGTAGTGAAATTATACGAACACATGTACACACACAACGGCATGTAAACATTGATTTTGACAGAATGCTACATGGCAGTCACATGGCAAAGTTTGTTTGCATTTGGCGGAAGGATACGAAACGGGCCTGCAAGTAGATATTTAGCAGGGCTCCGGGAAAGTTGCTTCTAGTGGGGAATGGACTATATGTTCATCTGGTCATACCGAGCCATTAAACACTTTTTCTCAAATTAACCCTCAGTTGTCGTTCCCATGCACTACAAACACCGAATATCCCACCATTCATATCCCAAGTACATTTTGTGGAGCAGCAAACATTGTTACTTATGCTTTTGATAATGCATAATTAATAATATAACATATAATGAATATTACAATTTGATTTTGTATGACTGCATTGTCATTGCACATGATAAACATGTACTTGATTACATATAACTTATGAATTTTTTTAACTCACCTTAACTTCTTCTTCTTTTAAGACTTCGTTTAGTGCCTCGCATACTTCAGGTTTGACTTTAGAAATCAGTTGAGAGGAAACTTTGAATAAGAAATGGAGGCTCTCGCATCTGTCTCCTGATGCCAGGAATCTTAAGGTGACTGCATGCTGTGTTCTGACTGGAATCGGTTCCTGCATTTTTTTTTAATTTTTAATTTTTTTTTAGCCGGATAAATTTTATGCAACAAATTGCAAGCCGTTTTCTAGAGACGAAGACACGAGGTGTTTAACCCCTTCAGACCCACATTAATTCATGTTTTCAGGTGTCGGAAACAAAAAAAAAATATGATGCGTGCTGTACTTAAGTCGACACAACACTTGTTTCGTTGTCACAGCCAATGATATGTAGGCTACATGTTCTGCTACAGTTATATGGACGTATTATGATTTAGAACAGTAAGACGGTTTGCGAATAATTTACCCACACGAAAGAGCATTTGGTCATTGAGCTTCGCAGTGTGCAGTGCAGACCAAAAATTACCTACACGTGCGTAATGTACACAATTGTGTACACTGGGTCTGATTGGGTTAAGGCAAAAAGTAGGCCTGTATTACCCCCCCCCCCCTCCACGTAGCTTCCAGAGCTAGATGCCATTGAAGTGTATGTTAGCACCGTGAGCTATGTGTTTACATGTAGGGACGACGTCACTCAGGGCTACTGTGCATCCGGAGAGACACTCCGTCGACGTAGACCTACCTGATCATCGGGAACTAAAAATTACCGAAATTCTACGGTTGACTACTAATTTCCGCTAAGAAATCACAAGTAATATATTTCACTTAACACTGTCCATACGGCTGTCTAGAACATTTTTCACGCCGCCATGTTGTTTTTCGTACGTACACGACTTTTCCGGCATTTGCTAAAGCAAAACTAAACTGAATCCCTGTTCTGCCGCTATCTGATTGCAAACTTTGTAATAAAAGTCATAATTTTTGAAGTAAAATTAACGATTTTGGCGTGATTTCTGGACATTGTCAAGTATTTTAGTTCTTAACCATCACGAGGGCATTCGTGTTTCAAAGGCCAGTACCCCAAGCAGAAATATTTTAATTACATGTTTAATATTTTCAGAGCCAAAGTTTATCTGCTAATATTTACTGCCATCTGGATGAATTGTGTTGATTTTCTGGGAAAATACAAGTTATTCAGAGCATAATTAAACATACAGGTATTTTTCAAAAACAGTCGGCTATTGTTGTCATTTCGTAGTAGTAGCAAGTTTTTTCCCTAGTGTTCCTGTTTGTGTATGTGTTTGTGCTCTCCGCAAGTATTTTTGCTACCAGACTGATGTGTAGCTGGGTATACAAAGGGTTCGCATTACTTGAGATTGGTAAGATTAAGTGTGTGTGTGGGTGTGTGTGTGTTTGTGTGTGTATTCCTACTTACAGTCTTACAGCCGGGCAAAGGTAACTCGCCAGACTGCCTTCAATCGTCACTAAGGTGAATCTTATTTCCAGTTCTCACGCTTTTTTTGTGTTATCAAGGAGTCACGGGGGCAATAATTCTGATTTGCAATAAGCCTAACAATCTAGTACTCAATTTGGACGATCGTGACTGCGCAGCTAGGGCTGGCACTCTACCCAGAAAATTTGTTACACGTACTACAGCTGTCGCAACGTCATCCTCATATACACAGAGGTGTACTGAACCCCTTTCTCCCTCCGTTTATCAATATTTTGCATTATGTTTAGTGTATCCCATGGTTGTTTACTGTTGTATGCAGTGTGTACCAGACAGCCGTCTCGTCACATCACACTTTACGTTTCACTACATTTTATATTGGCATTTAACATTAATTAATGTTTCATATTTTGGTTTATAGCCATTAAAATCTCCATACCAAAAATAACTAAAACCAAACCAAAACTATCACAACTAAATTTATTGGTATAACAGTGGTGTACTGGTTCCGGAGCGCGCAGGAGCTCAGCTCTGTCACTGCCCCAAGCAGCCGGAGCTCAGCTCCGTTACTGGTTTTGTGATTGTGAGAGAAAAAAAATATTCAGTTTTTTTGGTACAAAATAATAAAAAAAAAACGTACGCGAGTTAGCCTGGACCTTCCTCGCGAGAGTGGGCTCCAACATCATATGTGACATCTTGGTTAAAGGCGTATCGTTCAGCAGAAGATACAAGAACACGGCTAGCCCAAACAAGAAGCAAGACAGAGGAAAATGAAATCCATTCTCAAGGATGCTCTAAGCATTAAGTAAAGAACTCGTTTATTCATCTCAGTATAATGTGATAATTATTTAGTGTGAAATATAGTGTATATTATTTTTAAGTGATGCATGTAAATAATTGAAATGTACAAGGAAACACTCGCAAACATTTACAATGTTAAAGCAAAAATTCCTCACTGTTCCTTAAGTTTGCGATTTTAGACCGCTACCTAGAGTAAAAAGAAAAAAAAAACGTATGTGTATAAGTGTATGTGTTTTCTGAAGGTGATGGGTGATGAGTTACGGAGAGCTGTGTGACTGCTTAATTTAGCACTATATCACTGGGTATGAATACACAGGTGGCATGGTTACTCTTGCAGCCCGGGAGGCCCCGGTGGCTGAGCGGTTAGTCTGCTCGCCTCCCACAAAGGCGATCTGGGTTTAATCCCCAGCAAGGTCACTCCGGATTTTCGATTGGGGAAACCGTGCCGGACGATGCCATTGGTCGGCGGGTTTTCTTGGGGATATACCATTTCCCCCGCCCTTTCATTCCGGCGCTGCTCCATACTCACCTCAATCACCCTCATCGGCTCTGAAGACCTCAATGTTAAGAGCCGCCCAAAACTCTCCATACTTGCAGTTTGGTATGACGTGGAGGACATTGGGAGATCTGCACTGCGTGACCCCAACACGGGCGGCAGCAGCCGCTGCTACACGATGCGACATTGAGAGGAAGAGTTTTGGATATCCATATGTGCTATCTCCACCCATGCTGCTTCGATGCGTGCCCAAAGTTCATTCTTTGTGGCCGCAGGTCAGCCCAGTGGCCATCCGATCATGAACCACACGTTTTAAATGGGCGAGAGATACGCCCCATATAAGCAGTGAGACATGGTTCGTCATCCAAGAAACGTCGGACGATATGTACCACATGCGGTTACGCACTGGCCTGTTTGTACATAACCCCACGTTGGCCCCAAAGATAGGGGAACAACAACAGATTCCAAACACATCCGTGATGTAACGGTTGAAAGTAGAGCACCCCAGCGATGCGGGATACCAAATGGCATTCCATACCGTAATCAGATGGCACTCCATGCCTTGATTTCAGGCACTGGGCCGATGTGACAGTGCATAATGCAGGAATCGGGCAGGTGTACGCCACAAGGCCGCTAGACACACATGTGACTATCATGGTACTGCAAGCAGAAACGTGGTTTTTCAGAGCAGACGATGGCAAGCCATTCGTTTGTTTGATAAAGATTAATTATAAATATTGAGCAATACATAATGACATACAAAGAAAAATAGGAACAGTAAGAAATAAATGGGTTGTGGCTGTGTTGGGGACACGGCCGTTTGTTTTGTGTGAATATGTCTACGTTGACGCGCTCGGACGCATTTTTTTACGTTCCCGACACCGCTTCACTCGATCTTATGGGGTTTTAGGGTATCACTGGATTGCTTTTGGGATTCTCTTTCCAACCGTATATGATTTCTGTATTTCTACTTGGCCTTTTGACGAGTGTAAGCCGACATTGTGTTAAGTTTTCTTAATTTTTTACATTAAAATAATATAATTTCACCATAACCATGCCCACAAATGTTTTTATACACACAATCGATTGACCTTGACGAGAACTGTCGATTAAAATCCAAACGAGCGTCGTAGCTTCTCCTAGTCAAAAGTTGTACTACGCGGAAGTTATGAGATGCGGCGAAACGAACTCAAAATTGCGCCCCCCCCCCCTTTTTTTTTCATCCTCCACCGAGCGCGATGCTTTGCAGTCCTCACTCAACGTAACATATTCTTTGATCCTTTGGCAATCGAGTAGTGTAATTGCATTTTGAATGTAGACGATAGATTCGAAGCTGCAATGCCAAACTATATCTCCCAATTTGGTTATCATCGGATTTTCTGGATTACCTCCCACTATGGTAGCAAATTTAAAGACATATTCACGTCAAAAAGCTACATGCCAGCGCAAAATGCGCCCTTTTGCAGGAGAAGAAAAAAGAGGGGGAATAATAGCGGAAAAGGAAGCAAACAATCTGGACTGGAAGGAACAGGGGGAAACTAACCAAAAACCCCTACGGGAAACCCTAAGCCTAAGGGAGCTGCCGAGAAACTAACTGGGTAAAAACCTGGATGTAGTGACTGAAGCGTGGAAAGGATGGCTTGGAGCTGCTGAAGAAGGGAGGTTAAAAGGGCTTGAAAACCCGAAGGAGGCATGACATTCGTCTGTCCAAGCCCGACGTCCCATGCACCATTGCAGCCGCAGGCACCTGCGGTGAACAGTTGGTGGTCGCCGCTGTAATGGGCCTCGTGGACATGATGTCATGATTCTGCAGACGATGACGAACCATGTGTGAACATGTGCCACATGCGTGAACTCCTGAGCCAGGGTGTTTGATGTGGCTGTACGGTCCGTAATCGTCATATTACCTCCAGATCTCTGTCCTCGCGCTCGTTGGTACGAAGGGGTGGCTTCCTGCACCGTCAAAATAATGGTAAAATTACCTGACAAATGTAAGGTAATATTCGCACACTTGTGTGGGAAACATAGTTTTCCTTACGGGTAAGGTAAAATTACCGCACTCTGGAGTAAAATTCACGTACATGGTTGTGAAAAATCCCCTACATGGATGGGATAATTACCTTACGACGTGTGGATATCTTAGTCCATCTGTAACAATTAGATAATTATATTTTATTTATTTCTACCTTAAAATTAAATTTCAATTGTTTAGTCGCACGAACTGTTTAACATGGCTATTTATATGTAAGGCATAATTACTCCACTCTGGAGTAAAATTTACGTACGTAGCGGTGGAAAATCCGATAAATTGATTGAATAATTACATTACGACGCGTGCATTTCTTCAGAATTGTCTCAACAGCTTAGTAGGACGACGGGCGGAAGAAACAATAATATAACATGCTAATATGCGCTACTGCTACCGTGATGTTGTGGTGTAATGGATAGCGCATCGGCCTATTTTCACTAAGGACCATGGTTCGCACCTATCGAGAATTTTAGAGTTGAGGTTTCGGTTACTATTCGTTATGGGCTATAGGGAATAAAAATTAATAATGCTAATACTATTGCGTATTTTTAAATGTATTATTACTATACAATATAGATAGTATTACCTTACTTGTATGGAATTTTCCTCCACTTTGTTTAGGTACTTTTTCCGTACGATTAAGAAATAGAACCTTACTTGTTATGTAAATTAACTCCACATTTAACAGGTAATTTTAACTTACATGTAAGGGGATCTCACCTTTTTTTTTTTTTTTTTACGGTATGCGCATCACGCTTCACTGTGGTTTCATTTCTTCCGACGCGAGAACCAATTTCGCGGTAGGATAATCCAGAATGCTGGTAGGCAGGATCATCTTGCGGTAAAAGGTATGGAAATCTCTTTAAAACATTAGCTGTCGTGTTCTACGACGTGGCACGCTCACTCCGTCTGTGGACACGAACGGTGGGTAAACACAATGTCACTGCCTCTCAGAGGATCTTCGAACACCATTTATATACCGTTTATAAGATTCGCGAATGACGCGCGTGCTGCCGCACTCGGCTGAACGAACAACTAATCACGTGCGTCGTTGTCATCGGTGTTGCAATTCTAATGGCCAGCAATGTATTTACTGTTTAAAGAGTGAAAATATATGGGCGGCCCTTAACATCAAGGTCTTGAGAGCCGATGAGGGTGAAGCGAGGTGAGTATGGAGCAGCGCTGAAATGAAAGGGCGGGAGAAACGGAAGATCCCCGAGAAAACCCGCTGACCAACGGCATCGTCTGGCACGATTCCCACATGCGAAAATCCTGGAGTGACCCAGCCGGGGATTCAACCCGGTTCGCCTTGGCGGGAGGCGAGCAGGCTAACCGCTCAGCCGCCGTGGCTCCCTGTTTAAAGAAAGCTGTATTGTTTTCTTAGAGACGACTTAAGAAATAACAACAAAGATATGCGTAGGTATTACTAATGAAGCGAGCATTAATATGAATAAAAATATGGCCAAAAATTCCAAGGGAAAATTTTTATAATTACATATGTAAAAATACACACTTCACATGTTAGGGTGTCCTTAACATCATTGACCTTGAAAATCCGTCCAAATTTCGGAGCATCGAAAATTCATAAGAAATATTATTCAGTTTTGCTACACGACATTCCTTCTGTCTTGTTAGTCGGTCACCATATTTAATTTTGTGTACATAATATGCCTACTTCATTAAATAAAATATTTTAACACTAACTTATTAAAAAAAAATTAACTAAAATATTGTTTGTGTTGGCTTATAGACCATTCTTGACACCAGTGGCACGTGTAAAGCCGAATGTGTAGTTTCGTGAGGATGGTTCGAATGTTCACACGGCGATATCAATGGAGGTTTGGAGGAATTTCTGTTTTTAACAGCACTAGCATCTCGATTTGAGGTGATACGGTGACGTTATTTAGCATGTTCAATCTCCCGTTCTCTCCCTTTATAGTTCTCATTTTTGGAATTGTCTGATAGCTGAGCTTTATAAACATAATCCAATAAAGGCTTTAATTGACTGAAATAGTTATCGTCGCAGTGCCATCGGAAACGACCCGCTTCTTGTTATAAAACTTCTTTGAACGACATAGTTTTCAAAAACAGACGTTGTCCGTGCAATTTGCAATTTTGATTATGTAGCACATTTTCAACAGCAATTACAGTGCCTTTTATTTTTCAGTAACATTTAATTCCAGGGAAAGGGGTTGGGGAGGGTGTTGGCTTTGCTTCATTGTGTGGGTCAAGTAGCGAATGGAGCATTTTAAATGTCTTAATTCAACTGTGTTGTACTCATTTCTGATTTCGTGGCTGAAACAGCTAAAACATTCGAACGGAAATAAGAAATAAATAAAAAAGAGACCCAGCAAATTGATTAATTTGCTCGAGCATCCTCTAAGAGTGAATAAGACATGCGCATTATGTAACTTAAGTCATAACATTCTAACTGCAGCAGCGGAGTAGTTCGCTACTGGATCCACACGACCATCATAGACAAGAAGGAGCGAATGCAGTTCGTGGACATAGAAACGTTTAGTCAACGCAGATTCATAAGTATGCCGAAATTCATTTGACCTACAAGCAGTAGACAAAATGTCGTTTCACTCAGAAATGTACTTTTCCTACAGGTGTTTCACCTGTAGTCGTTTGATATAAAAAGCAATTCATATTTTGTTCGAGAAAATGTCTTTGCTCATGCATGGATTTTCCCTATTGTTACAACTGCTCTGCCCTCATAAACAAAAGACCTTAACTCAAATTTTTTCGTAAATTAAGTTACGGTAATTTTCTTCGTTCCGAGGACGTCATGCGTCATATTCCAGGGTAAAAATACTGAATTTCATTTTTTTCTGGCCTATAGAAAAATAAAATTTGGCGAATCCCCAGATATATTATGCTATTACCAATTTAAAAAGCCTTGACTCCTCATAATAAATCAGATAACCTCAAGTACAAAGGAGTTAAGGCATTTCGCTTTAGAAACCGGACTTATGGTTATATGTTTTATGGAGAATCCAGATATTGTGTACATAGAGATTTTGGTATGAAATTGGTAGTGAGCTGAGGTGTTCTGTTTTATTATGTCAGTAGACTAACTTCTGTTTTTCACCCATGTATAAAACGTCAAGTTGAGAAACGTAGTAGTAAGGAAGTGCACCTGCTGCAGAGCGCTGGTTCTGTGAAATTTCATTGTAGTTGTGCGAAAATCTATTATGTGATCGGAGAAACATGTTTAATAGCAACACCAGAGCTCGAAGGATTTTAGCTGTATGTGATCGTTTGATTAACTCGAATATAGTCAATAAAACAAACCCCATCAAAATATATTAAGTATACTCTATTCGCAGTGAACAAAGTACAACACATAATGGATGTACACTATCTACCAAAAAGTAATTGGGCACTTGTTTACAATGTTTGCTCGGTGGTTGTCACCCCGTTAGAATCTCGTAAGGCCACTTCTTGCGGCTATAACAGCAGCCACCCTGTCTGGAATGCTCTCTACAAGTGTTTCCAGGACATCCACGGAGATTCGTCGCCATTCCTCTTGTAACCATTCCATGAGTTGAGTAATGGATTTTGGTCGCGCCTGACGAGCCCTCACCGGGCGATACAATTCGTCCCAAAGATGTTCTATAGGGTTGAGGTCGGTTCTCTGGGCGGGCCAGTCCAATCGGCGAACATTTTGTCGGCATACCACTACATAGCAGCCCTTGAAATATGGCACCTGGCATTGTCAACCTGGAAGTAACGCGGGTCCATTTCGTAAAAACGCCACAATTCTGGGAGCGTTTCATTATCCAGAATGTTACAATAGGCCTCTGTGTTCATGCTACCACGGACAAACACCAGCGGTCCTACGCCGAAGGCCGTGAAACACAAGTCAACTGACGTACTGAATTGCCTATCTTCACGGGTGCCCACTTACTTTTTGGTTGATTGTGTATTTCAATCACACACTTTCCATTAAACTTCAAATCAGTAGCAGTGTATTTCAGCGAAAAATAACGTTGGCAAGAGAACAACATTTAAGCTTTTTCTATTCACCGCGCTCCGGTGGTTTTTTTTTTTTTTTTTTTTTTTTTTTTTTAAAGGTTCCAGTCGGGCATCGAAATTTTAAATACGTAGATTTACATGCATCAGTGCGATGTCGCCGACGTGGAGGCTGCCCTGAGAGAAAAGCCAACCAAATATTTGTTTGCATGGGGTCAAAAATATATTTAGTTGCCCGAACAAAGTATTTTCTTGAGTAGACGAACTTGGAAAGCAACAAAATTAATTTTGTTCATCTAATCAAATACGCGTTTGCCCAAACAAAACTTCTGTGTTGGACCAAAATAAATTATAATATAAAAAAATGTTTTACTAAATCGACTGAATATATTTGTTAGGACACTCATTTGATTGCCTTCGTTCAAAAATAGCATTCGAGTGTTTGTTTGAAATTTTTATTACAGTTAGGATAGTAACAGGGTTTGTTAGTGCATGGTGACTAATAATGATGTAAACATCCTAAAAAAAATCATTTTTAATAAGAAACTAAAATTAAACGCTGTAAAACATGAAAAATTTATTTGCGCCCGTTGTCCAGTATTTTAGAAGTATGTATTAAAAAGAACATGCTAATTTCGTCGTTAGTTACTGTATCTGAGGCTGCTAGAGCGTGTACTTACGTAGTTAGTTACTGTATCTGAGGCTGCTAGAGCGTGTACTTACGTCGTTAGTTACTGTATCTGAGGCTGCTAGAGCGTGTACTTACGCTCACATGATGTAAGTTCGGTTCGCGGTCTTGCTTCGGACTTTTTTATATTAACAGAAATTGTTTACTTTGCTTAGAGCAAAACATATCTTTAGCTCTATCATTCAAATATTTTTTTTTGTTTCAACAATAAAGTGTCTCATTTATCCTATACAACCAATTAATTTCGTTGCGCCAAACAAAATTCGTTTAATTCGACAAAACCTTTTCCACAGTGTGGCATACGGCCACATCACGAAGACGCTGCAACTCGCAGGTTGGTTCTTATGGACGAAACCCTCCGCTCCCCGCCCTACTTTACCTTTCGCTTTTTAAGGGTGCTCTTACAAAAAAAAATATTTTATGGTTGAGCGAAATATCTTTCACCTTGTAGATATTACTTATAAGAAATTTTGTTTCTCTGATTAAAAAAAAAATTAATCACACAGGTTTGCATTATGGCGTGTCAAAATCGCTATTTTAGTGTTTTTGATATATAGAAATAAAATTAACAAAAACATATACAGCAAAAAGTTAACATGGTTGATTGATAAGTCGTGCCTTGCTTTTTTTAAGGTATGCTTAGCTCTAATCATCTTACAAAATATGCAAACATTTTTCTTACTTTAAGTAAATGATAAAAATTTCGAAAACATTCCATAGCTTGATTTGAAATACTTCTAGAAGTAACTGAAGGTATCTTATTTCAATGTAAATTATCTCATGTTAATAGGTGAGTCAGTTTCTTATTTTTACATTCCTAAAACACAAAAATTGTGAGTTTGACATACCACTGTGAAAGAATTATGCGGTGTAAATATTTTTTATGTTGTGAAATGGTACTTATAACTAATATCTAGATGTTGAACAGTATTTCATACAAATTTGAAATAATTAATTTTTTGTTAGTAATTCTATTGAGGAGAGGTAGAAACCAGTGCGAAACGACAAAGGAAAAAAATTAACCTGTTTGACAAAAATGAGCTAAGTACCTACATCCGTTGTCTCCGTGCCGTACAACAAACGATTTAAAAACAATTGGATTCGAATTAACTAATGACACACTAATTCGTTCACCGTTAGTTGGGAAATTTTAAAGCTCTGCTTTGTTTCTTCTTTTGTCCCCTCCCCGTTGCTATTCTTCCGCCGCGCGCAAATATGAGCATTTCCGTGAACCTAATGAGTAGGGGTAGAAACAATTCGCGAGTTCAATGATCTGTAGGCTAGACTCCACAGTCATGTGTATACTCGAGCCTCAGATCTTTGTTCATCGGCTGCTGCCCCATAGATTATCACTTCACATCTGGCAGTATGGCGCTCGCTACTTGTTTCCTTGCGAGTCTGCTATTGGCTTAGAGTCGTCCTGGGCGTGTCTAATAAACTGCGATCCAATTGCAAAGTCAACTTCAGTGTACATGTGTTCGACGTATATCTTGTCCTGAAATGAACTCGCGAAATGTTCCTTTGCCTACTAATGAGTAAATGCGTGTTGTACGTGAAATGATGAAGTGGCATTATAGCCTACATAATTATCAATAATTAATTTGAAAATTTTATGTCTGCATAAAAACGAAAAGACTAAATGAATGGTTACCATTTCTTATGTATTTACGAGAAGAAACTTTTAAAGTCATATTTATATAACACAAGTAGTATGTAATAATAATAATAAAATAATTTCGGCAGGGCCAACGAAGTGGACGTATTTCAGGAACGACATGAAGGAAGAGGATCTGTATTGTGATTGGATGGCGGCTTCTTCAGCATGATAATGACACAGCTGAGTGTTCGCCGTACTGGTGAAATCAGAGTCAGGACAGGCGAGGAGACTTTCTCCATGCCACCACAATAAAGCTGTCGTAAAACGTAAATTTTCTATGATCATACATTGTCAGTTATTACTATAGAATACGGTATTATGACGCGAAAACCTAGAATTTCTGCAAAAAGTGTCAAGTCGCGCCTTAACAACGAACCACGACCATCCACCGCTCCATAAATGTAGAAGCAAGACAGCATTCGCCCCGTAGATTTGAGTGCGACCAGGTGGATTTTTTTGTAAATCTTTGTGTTGTGCATAGCATTTGCTCTGGATACCTGCATCTTAGGTACGGGCATGTTTGAGAACGACGTCTGCCTATACGTCAGTGCCAAACAATCACATTGATTTTGTCGAATGATGCAATTACATGTTAATAATCCTCCTGTAGTACTGAACTTCACGCGTCTATCGAATTACTCGTTTACAGTAGTGTTCCACTTCACTTCTGCTTTTTATTGCTTTCAGCATTTCACTTGATAACCACGCGAAATTTTAAAGGAAAAACTGGCACTGAGAAACTTTGCTTTATCTTTTGCAGCACTTAGTTTGTGGGATGTCTGACTTAAAAGATGTATTTTCTTACTAATGTAGCAAATAACTGCAGCTACATGTTTACAACACTTTCCAAGTCCTGCAGGACAGGGGATATATACTAGAAATTACATTTTTTCATCGACTAGCTATCTGAGAAAAATAAGCCAATTATGAAAAATAATTACAATTAACAATAATAATACAATAATTGTACACTATTGCAGCATAAACGTCGATAGAAAAAAATTCTTCAGGCGATACTTTGTAAGGCGGCACAGTAGCAGACGTTCAACGAATCATTTCCATTTTTATTAACGACATATCGCCTCTTTTTTCTTCTGTAACATTTACATGGCCACCAGTAAAAATATTTTCCCCTTTCAATTATCTATTCTCACAAACAATAAATGCATCTAATTGGCAGCAACTAGCACGTCATTTATGTATTACACGCCTTTAACCAACGACGGATAAGACGTGGCAAGCTGCGTCCTTCTGCAGTTAATTACGAAGCGAGGCAATTGGATGACGCCTATATTCCGTAACCACCTGTTGCCAGTAATATAATAAACAGTCTTACACTTTTCTGCTTGCAATTTTATTCTCAGCAACTTTTTCATTGGGATTTATAACGTTGGGGATTGCATGTAGTTAATGTCTTCCTGTATGATCTCCACGAGCTTTTTAATTTCTCTGGTTGATGTATTTCTTGGTTGATTGTATGCCTTCGTGCTTTCTGTGAATTTTTTTTATCTACTCATGTTTGTTTTTAATGTGGGAAAGTTCTTAAGAACTTACTGTAGTTTATCCTGTGGAATTTTTGTCTGTGGTAATGTTTTTTGTTGCTTTATTTATGTGGCTACTTTTTATTTATCTATATTTGGCCGTTCCTGTTCTCACCATTTCTAAATCCTTACAGTAGGCACACTTAAGGGTGGGTTAACGTCTTGAGCTGTGAGGGCATAATCAGCTGTAGTGGTTCTCAGCACAATTTACACGTACCTCACTCCAGCTGATCACAGCGGCCACTGTTATGACCGAATGACTGGCGTGTACAACACTGCAGCGGATTTTTTTTTTTTACTCTCAGTGTGACTATATATTTACTCCACTGAGTGTTTTTGTCTTTTTATTGAAGAGGAAGTTCCGCTACAGAAATCGGTATGGGAATTCGTGATTTTAACGTTGGTCCCATTATTATCGTTTTTATTTTTCATAGGGTTTATTTCAAAAGTACTCAGTCGAAAACCAGTAATACTTGAGTAGCTTACCTGGTCAGCATAAACAACTTGCTAGAATTAACTATTATTCCGGGCAGGCTCCATTAGATAAATTTGTTGTACGTCATTTAAAATCCCAATTATGGCATAAAGACACGGGTTTCAGAAAATTAATAAGATATAAACTAGTTTAATTTATTCGTTGTCGACAGGTACGTAAATAATACAGAGAGAGAGAGAGAGAGAAAGAGAGAAAGTAGAGAGATTTAGGTGGCTCTTAACATTGAAGTCTTGAGAGCCAACGAGGGTGATTGAGGTATGGAGCAGCACCGGAATGAAAGGGTGGGGGAAACGGGAGATCCCCGAGATAACCCGCCGACCAACGGCATCGACCGGCACGATTCCCACATGCGAAAATCCGGAGTGACCCGGCCGGGGATTGAATTCGGACCGCCTTGGTGGGAGGCGAGGCCAACCGCTCAGCCACCATGGCCCCAATTATACAAAGAGAATTCTGTAGAAGGAATTAAGTTAGTTATCCAAAGGGGAGAAGGACAAACACACCCGAACGAGTAATAAAACGAACGAGCACAGCACACAGTGTATGAAATGAGGAAAACAATACAGATGAACACAGCGGGAAAAGCAGGTGCATGTTGAGAAATTGGATGACACTAGGGTGACAACACAGGAGAGCACAGCGGGCTTCCTTCGACGGGAACAGTCTTGAGGTTTCAACAACTGGAATCCGCTCCCGTACAGGTTGAAGCTCAGCTTGAACTTATTTTGGTCGATCAGAACGAAACACTAGACCAATACGCTTTGGGCGGATTGTGAAAAGAAAATCAGTGTGAAGGGGTAAGGGTGCAGCACACAGATTGTTTCACAATTGATTTAGCACAAAATCAACCTTCGGGAGGAAAAATTGTCCTTGCCCGCTTAAGCTCGTATTTTTTATGGCAATAGTGAGTTCGTATGCTCATGGTTAAGTTGGCAGCAATGCAGAGAAAGTAGTTACAGTTGTCATTGCAATATCTAAATTGTAAAGTTGAGATTCGTGAACACTGAAGATAATCTACATATCACTACACAGTGTAAAAGGAAGTCCCTGGCGCGCGTCTGTCTGTACGACTGCGCTATTGTCGAGAACCACTGAACGGATTTGGATGCGGTTTTTACTGTTATGATCTGCATTTATCGAGAAAGGTTTGCATATATATAAAATTTCCGTAGCACTTATAAGAGCTAAGCATTAACGATATTAGAGAATCATATCGGGAAAAATGAGTAATTCTGGTGCTTTCTAAACAAGCTCTACCAAAACTCCAGGGCCGATTTTTATAATTATTTCATTGTTAGCAAGCTACATTATTCCGTATAGCTATAAACATATATCAAGTGGGGCCATAGAGGCCTAGTGGGTAGAATAATTTCAAGTGTAACCGCATTGGACCAGTAGGTAGAGCGATCCCAAGTGGAGACGCAATAGCTCAGTTTTCCTAAAACTTCACAAATTCGATTGGTACATGAATACTAAGATCGAGCAGATGATAATATTAATTTTGCGTGAAGTGGAAAGATAAAAAGAATATGTCAATAAATTCCGTCATAACCATGAACTTCAAATTTTCTGTATCAACCTGCAAACAGAAAATAAAGTTTTTTGTTTGCATCGTCCAACGTATATTTGGTACTGGGACCATAAGATACGAAACCAGAGACTCGACACACATGATCGGCCTTTGCCTACATCCATACCAGTGTAATGACGTAATATTGAAAATTCTTAGTTTGGCTTAGGCGCGATGTCGAGTAAAGTAAATAACTTGAATAAACGAAATCTCTGTTTGGAAAAGAATAATTTCATTTATTAAGTGGAGTGGAGAGATTTCCACTGCTCTTAACAACGATGTCTTGATATCCGATGAGTGTGAAGCGAGGTGTGTGTGTGTGTTGGTGTGTGTGCGTGTGTGTAGCAGCGCCGGAATGCAAGGGCTGGGGAGACGGGAGATCGCCGAAAAAACCCCGCCAAAGCAGTCTAGCCGCTACACCACCGTGGCCTCAAATTTACTAAATCCTAGCTGTTTTCTTAAAGGGGGCCTTCATCGCACCTCTTTTTATATCCTGGTGGTTATCGGATTTTAAATGAGATTACGTTTACGACTAGCGAGAGTACTATGATATATAAGCTGTTTGTTCACGGTACAATGAGCACTTTTGAAAGCCCTGCTTAAGATATACTTGTATACGTGTTGTGTGTGCTGCTTCCGCATTTTGTAAAATTAACATTTCCATAGGCCTTATCACTTTATTCATGCGTCGATCAAGTGAAACTGTGAAGTTATTAGAAAAGTAAATTTTGTACAAATTTGCTCATTTTTACACTTCGATGCGATAAATTACGGAAAGCGAGATAAATAATTTACGTTATTACAAACGGTTATCTAACAGATTTGTTCGACGTCAATATATGGAACAACTTTTTCCTCCAACGTTTCCAACTTTACTGGACACATACCACTTATTGCGCTCCTCGTTAAAACATATGCAACTTTTTTCTAAGGTTGAATTCAAAAGTGCTCACTTTATAGTGAACAGCCTTTAAACTCAAGACTGATTAAGACAAGCGAAAATAGCATCTCATATAAACCACCGCATGTGACAGACGTGATAGCAATTAATGCTAAAGTCACTCACACAGCAACACGCAAGTTCGTTCACTTGCCGCAATATATGCGCAACTAAATAGTACGAATTTTAAAACATGCCGTAGAGCAGCAAAATATGTTTCTGTACTGCAGCAAAACTAGCCAGCATTATGGTTTAACACATCCTATCTGCGGGTCAAAGGGGCTTCGTACACTTTTTGCTTGACGTACATATACGGTTATGTAGTAGTTATGTAATAACCTGGCAATCTCGAATGATAGCAGTCGTAAAAAACAATTACGAATTAACACACCGATTCTACAAAGACAAGTACGATGTGCGAGCAGAAGGTTATATATATATATACACACACACATACCATACACGCACACATACACTGCAGCGGATATGTTTTCATACATTCATAGCCTGTGTTCAAGGAATTTTTAAAATTAATGTTTTACAGAAAAAAGTACATATTGCCTATCTACATCGAAAATTTACGTTGGTAGGGATCGTCTCCTAAATTCGTGAATAATGTATATTGTTTGAAACGCTTATCTTTAAAATTAACGTACTGAGGCGAAATTTCCTCAACATGGGATTTCCTATTTAAATTTCGCAGCTGCCAGCCGGTAGGCAGTATCCTTTAGTGAATGTTACTGAGAGTCATCCAAGACACGTCAAGTAAACTGGCAGAAGTAATACAAATGTACACATGCCTAAACTATAAAATATCTCCAGTTACCACTTAAGGTCACAATTTAGTAAAAGGCGACGCGTAGTAAAAGCATATGTTCGTTTCATTCGTGTCAATGGATCTTGGGTTGTCAGAACCCCTCCCATTTTTATTTTGCAGGATTTTGAACCAATGGTAAAAGTTCAGCACTTGGTCGGCTTGATTCCTTGTCGTCTAGTCGGGGAGGAGAACGGATTTGTGACTGTCTCAAGCAGCCAGTGAACAAATTATCTGTGCTCGAGTGTATATTATACCGTGAATTTTAGCTTAGTATTATATTAGAACTCGAAATCGCGAGATATTTATACATAATTAATAAAGTATGTCTTGCGACAGCTCCATTGAATTTAATACTCATGTGGCGCTAGAATTTAGTATGGACCATTTTAGATCAGTAAAACTGCAGTCGAAAATATATACAGTAGGTTAAAAAAGTATTCGTCTAATGATGATTGCCGCAAATACTATGAAATTTTACCAAAAAAGGGATATCACCTTCTGCTTGTGATAAGTATTACGTTTCATTTACAACAGTATTAGAAAGAAAACAGATTGACAGACATGGCCCGTCATTTCGGCATAATTCAGATATGTTCACGCTCCTTGCACATCGGAGGTCAAAAGTATTCGTCTGGTGCACAGGAGACTGCCCATTTCGTATCGTCTGAACGCTCTCATCCTACCAGTCCGTAACAGAGACCGGGGCAGGAATTTTCTCATCGGACTCAGAGATAAAAGGGGCGCAAAAAGAAAGGAACCACGGTAGAAGTGAGGCACGTTACTGTGAGTCTGTTCCGCAAAGATAAATTCCTTTAAATAAATCGGTGAAACTGTTGGCTGACCTGTCACCACAGTCAAAAGTATTATTTATAAGTATAAAAGATTAAAACCTGTCCATAACGTGGCAATAAGTGGCCGTCTTTCTGAATTTACGGAGCACGAAAAACGCATGATAGTGCGAAACTTCGCAATCAATCGACGACTGAGTGCCCCAAAAATAATTTCTGCGGTTGAGCAGGAGATGGGAAATATGGTATGTGCACAAACTGTGCGGAATATCATCCATAATACTGGCTACCGAAGGCGAACGGCTGGTAGAAACCCTTACAGCGGTAAAGCCAACAGGAAGAAGAGGCGTGAGTATGCCATAAAACATACATATAAAGGTTTCTAATTCTGAAGGAACGTCGTCTTCAGTGACGAAAGTACATTTAATTTATTCAAGTCCGACGACCGTATGCTGGTGTGGTGGAAGAATAATGCCGAGCTGGAAGAGATAAATCTTCAATGCACTGTAAAACACGATGGCGGGTCGATTTTTGTAAGGCGATGTATGAGTGGTAATGGTGTAGGTGACTTGGTTTTTATTGATGGAACGATGGACCACAGGGTCTATATTAACATCCTGAAAGAACACCTGACCAAAAGCGTTCGAGATATGGGTCCGCCCGAGGGACACATCTTCACCCAAGACAATGACCCGAATCATTTGGCCGTGAACATACGGCTTTCGCTGCTATATAATATACCTAAGTGGATAAAGAAGCATCCTCAGTGACCCGATATCAATCCTCTAGAGAATTTGTGGCGCACCATAGAAGAAAGAGTGCCGGAAGTACCCCATTTCTTCCAAGAAGAACCTGCAAGAAGCACTGCTATTGGAGTGGCGAAAAATTTCGACAGAAACGACAAAACCTTTGGTCACGTCCATGCCAAGGAGGCTGCAAGAAATTATCAAAATATTAAAAGGCAAACTGACTAAGATGTTAGATTCGTGTGTTCGAGTCGAATACTTTTTAGAGTTGCATTAACAGTCAGTACTGTGTTGTATTTCTGTTCTGTTTGTTTTTACAACCATTGTCAGTTTTGTGTTAGAAATTGAATTATTCGCTTTGTAATACAAAGGCATAAAATCAATGACCATGTTTTCTTTACCATTTTCCTTGCGAATAACGTGGAAAGTCTTAAGCTGTGAGACGATTCCTTTTTTTAACGCGCTGCATATAATCAAATCAGTACTGTAAGAACTACGGAACTTTACTTTCAAATGGCCTTCCTGCAATCTAAAACATAATCACAGACTCAATTGACACAGGAGAAATGTTGAAACATTACAATTTTCCTCACGTTTTTAATTTACTGAATTAGAAGTTGATTTAGATCATAATTCAACGATCTCTACATATGAGTTACTAACGATAATGCAAAACTGTTCACCAGAAGTTACCAGAGCATAAATTCAGGCACGTAGAGACAAATGAGGACTTCACTGTGTTCACAAAAGCTTTTCAAATGAAAGCACATTTATTTAATATTTTCAAGTAGATTTAATGGGCATATATTTTTTGCTAATCTGAACACAGTTGACAAAGCAAAATAATGTTTACTGCTGGATTGACGCAACATGTTATCTTTCACAACTCGCACGGAAGGTAAAATATTAATTACCTTTTACTGTAAAACGAGGGGGAAAATATTTAAATGTAAACGTATATATAAAATAACAGAGTGGTGTGTGTTTAGGATTTTTGATCTTCGCATGGTAACAGTTAGACATGTATGGGATATACATTTTCATTTTAGTCCTTTGTAATGTAGGCCTGCCTGAAATGGAAATGTACGCGAAACCGAATTATAAATAATTATATGTGTATGTATATATACATATTATTCTCATTTTATTGTACATTTCAGAAAAAAAACACAGAAGATTTTTCAGCTGTTGTTTGAAACCATAGGAAATATGTATTGCGACTTTATAAATGAAAGGCAAAAATTACACCAGCCTTATGGCTGAAATTCAGGTCCCTCGTAAGTGTTTTGAGGGGGTGGATGTGTGGAAACCCCAGCGTATGTAAACAAGTAGTTGAAATAGTCAAATTATAGACAAGTAACATTTAAGGAAGAAAAGGAAACAAAAAATTATCTCTACCGTAAGTAAACTTGGTAGTTACACAAGGAGAATACATGAATAACAAAAAATAACTGAACTTCTCCAGGCTCCAAGCTTACGTCACATAAAACTGTATCTAGTTCGACGATAAAGGCAAAACATTTCATGGCTACGTGTTCTAGTACGTAACGTAGATAGCGGGCTTTCTTGGACCGTGGGGTGTTGGCATGCTGCCAACTTTGCAGATTACGTCGCGTCGACAACACTTAATGAAGTCGTGTCATCATCGCGTCGCCTAATCGTCACAGCATGCCATTCACAGAAACATAAAGTTCACTTCATCAGAACTGTAGGCCTAACTCGAAGAAATACTAGCCCGTCTTGATGGAAGACAATGTAAATGTTCATTGCTATCTGTTTTATTTTTATTTCATGTTTGTTTATGTGCGTCTTCTTGTTGCTGTGATTGTTGGTCGACACTTAAACTGTAAATACAGAGTAAATTATGATTATCTTTATGATATATAATGCAAAAAGTCACACACATTCTCTGAGCATTCTCTAAAACCTGCCATGCTGTCACACGTTTGGAGACGTCCGGTCAAAACGAATCTCTCTCATATCAAAACCAGTTAATTTTCTTTAGTTTCACTATTTTTATATAAGTTAAACGTGTTTCTCAAAACCAAGCCGTTTGTTTCAACTCGTGTTATGAATGTTCTTAAGTATGGAATTTTTATACCTGACAATTCTACAAGGAGATATATTTTGTGGTGAAAAAATTTTCTCAAATTTTAAGCATGAGAAGCCGTGGGTCTATACTACATGAAACAACAATTAAAAAAAATGGTACGGGCGATACTGAAAGTTTTGAATTTTATTTGTTGAGAAAAGTCCTTAAAAATTAAAGGTAAAAATTCACCGATTTTGTTACTTGCTTTCACAGGGGGTAACTATCACGTCTGCATTTTGTTACTTGCTTTCACAGGGGTAACTATCACGTGTGCATTTTGTTACTTGCTTTCACAGGGGGTAACTATCACGTCTGCATTCTGTTACTTGCTTTCACAGGGGTAACTATCACGTCTGCATTGTGTTACTTGCTTTCACAGGGGGTAACTATCACGTCTGCATTTTGTTACTTACTTTAAAAGGGGTAACTATCACGTCTGCATTTTGTTGCGTGATTATTACTCGCTCCGAGTCTTGGATCAATTGGGAAACTTGTACCAAAATAGATCTGTGACTATTTCAGGTTTGCATTAACTTGCCTTATTTACCTCCTAGTTTTTTTGCTTCAGGTTTAACATGAACCTGGAGGGGAGAAGTCCCGTAAGTACTAAACTAACTCACGTATGCACCTAAAAAAATCATTTACGTCCACTTGTACATATTTCTCGAACTAGAAACCCGGTATTCTGAAGACAACACTATACACACCTTGACGACGGAAGTAACAAGAAAGAAGAATCGAAGTTGGCAATAAAATGCTTCAGCCACTGAGTTACGTTAAAATTATCTTTAATGTTTCAAGCAGGATTAAATATGTTATTCGGTAGTTCACGGGTTCGAATCAATGCTGTTTATTATTGATTTTCAAATTTCAGTTTGAGGGTAGTGCTTGTGATACAATACTACTGTGACGTAGTTACCTGGCTTTCGTCACGTCGTCCCCGGTCATGCAAGGTGATCAGGGGGAGGGGGGTATGACGCTGGGAAACGTGAAGTCGACCCGCTGTTTGCTGCCCCGGTTGACGGTCCGATGGGGCCTGTTCGCTAGTGCGTGGCGCCTTGCATTGCGATCATGCGAGACCTGGAGAAGTCAGCCCCTTCCCTCCTTCGTGAATTGGTGCTAGAATCCATTCTCTGTTACTGCACACTTTCCTCAAGCCCTATCAAAGTTCTAAAGGCTGTTCACGATAAAGTGAGCACTTTTGAAATCAACCTTAGAAAAAAATCACTGCACATGCCTGCATATACTTCAACGGGTACACTGAGTGACATGCGCCCTGTAAAGTTGGTAACGATAAATGGAAAGTAGTTCCGTATCTTAATGCCAAATAAAAAGTGTAGTTAACCATTTGTAATAATTCAAATTATTTATCCCACTTCCTGTTTTATTTTTTTTATTAATGCATCAGTGTGTAAAAATTAGCAGCTCTATAAAATGTTTACTTGTCTATAGTTCAACAGTTTCACTTGACCGACGTATGAATAAAGTGATGAGGCTCATGGCAATGTTAATTTTACATAAGGCGGAAGAGTAAACAACGTGCATAGAGGTTGATCTTAAACAGGGCTTTCAAAAGTGCTCATTTTATCGTGGACAGCCTTTACCCCATGATACGCATACATATTGAAATGAAAACAGACACGCAATGGAAACAAACCATCTTCTTTGGAACAGTTAAGAATTAAAATGAAAAGTTTTCTTTGGACACTCAATACACGACGTCATTGCACAAAGTATCGAAAAACAAAGTGGTACCGGTCATACACCAAAATGGCTACGTGGCAATTTAGTGTCTTATAAGTTGTAATTGTATTGCCGCCCCTCGCTTGGATAACAGCTTCACAGCGCCTTCTCATGCTTCTGACAAGATGCAGCATGTGCAGTTGAGGCAGACGTCCCGTCCCCACTCTTCCACAAGGACGTCTTCATGGTCTTGTAGTGTTTGGGGTGGTGGATTTCTCGCTCGAATGCGTTGCTCCAGTTGTTACCAGGCATGTTCGGTCGGATTCGTGTCGGGACACCTGCATGGCCACTCCATTCGTTGCACGTGGCGCTCTTGCAGGAATCTCCGAACGAAACTTGGCATTATGCGCTCTAGCAATATCACGAATTAATACTGCGTTTTCTCAAAGTTGCCTCGCGTGACGAATGGCATGTGGCACTACAATCCCGTCAATGTACCGTCGAGCGGTTAAGGAGCCATCGCGAATTATCAGGAAATCGGTATTCGTGCCAAGGTTTATACCAGCCCACGCCATAACAGATCCACCTCCTTTATGGAACCGTATATTGTGCAGCTGTAGGATGAAATCGCGCCCCACGTCATCTCCAGACTCGCAGACAACCATCTGAACGAATATTCCAGTACTCACCCCGCTATGCATTCGTACAACGTAGTTCGGAACATTTAATGACGTGACCAAACTTCTTTTTGGAGCAGCGTATTACAAGTAATAGTTAAAATATAGATAAAATTTTAATTTAACCAAAAGTAATTTTATGTTGACACAATTCTAAAACTCCTGTGACACGTTATATATCAAGTAAACAACCAAACACGCCGTCCTGGGGTGATGTTTCAAAGGTTTCATTTAAAAAGTGCGAGAAAACGGCGAATAGACTCTACCACGTGACCTGAGTGTCACGTTACCGACGTCTCCTGGCTCGTCATCAGCAACCTTTTGAAATTATTGGAAGACGACGCGACGTCCTTCGGCTGCTAGGAGGTTTCTCCACGTGTGGGGCGAGATTGTCGGTTGCAGGCCCACTAATATTTAACCTCTGTCAACATTGCCGCCGGAGGACACTCACACGGGAAGTTTCATGATGAGGTCTCTCAGCTAGCCATTGTAGGGGCAAGGAAAATTAATGTTATAATAATGTAGGATTTTTAAGCGGTGTTTTATTTGTAGGGTTTTACATGTCGTTCAAGTGAAGTATAAAATATATTATAATTTAAATTTCGTAAAGTGGCACTTCAATTAAAACTCCTAGGCATGTTGTTCATGGATTATAAAAGATTTGTAATCACTGAGCATTTGAATGAGTGAAGAGATTTGGGCGGCTCTTAACATCGAGGTCTTGAGATCCGATGATGGTGAAGCGAGGTGAGTATGCAGCGGCGCTGGAATAAAAGGGCGGGGGAACAGGGTATCTCCGAGAAAATACGCCGACCAGCGGCATCGTCCGGCACGATTCCCACATGCGAAAATCCGGGAGCGGTCTCGCCGGTCGAGCCCGGTTCGTCTGGAGGGGGGGAGGTGAAGTGGTTCTAACCACTACACCACCGTGGCCCCAGTGGGTATTTGAAGTTTTGGTGTAAATTATCAGGGGAATATCAGTAAGTATTATAATGTTCTTATAGTAATTTGTAGCAAGCTTCTATTTTGAGTAGAGAGAACAAAAAAGTTAGAAATGAGTGCCCGTAAATAGATACATATGAGTGGTATGGGCGTGGGCGTTCTAGATACAAAGGTATGCCGTCTTTTTTTATTTACCTAATTATTTTGATATCAAAGGGTTAATTCAATTGATTGAAAGGGTTAGTCAAAAGGGTAATTGAAATTGAAAGGGTTAAATTTAACGAAAGGGTTCAATTTAATGAAAGGGTTAAACGCATTGAAAGGTTTTTTTTTGTGTGTTTGGTGCAAGAGTGTTAAGGGTCTTCTTTCTTTTTGCGGGGAGTTTTGGTACGTCCTCATCCTGTGAGCTCTGGCAGTCGATGACGTGTGACGTGTTGGGTACGGGGTGAGTGTATGTGTATATATATATATATATATATATATATATATATATATATATATATATATATATATGCAGAGTTTGTGCAAGAGTGGTCTAAGTGTAAATTTCCTGGGTTGGTAGTTAGACGACTTTGAAAGATAATATTATTCCAAATGAATAAGAGTGTTGAACGATAGAGTTTCAGAGCGTTTAAACGATTTCTATGTATGAATAAATTACACACACCGAATCGCAAATTTCAAACAATCACAACTACATGAATAACAAGTGCAAATACATGACTCTCCAGGTGTCTTAAACACAAAGAGATGAATTAGTCTACCTATAGCTGTATGTTAGAAACATAATTTACTTGAGAGAAATATAATTAAAGAACACAACTACATGACTATGGCAATTACATGAGTCTCCAGTATGAAATTAACGATTTCTACCTACAACTAATAAGAAATGTCCCTATAAATTAAACTGCTAACGAATAACATAACAAGATATATGACATTACATGACGCTTCTCGCACATACCTTACACGTCTGTCTGCCTGTGAGACTGGTGAGGAGGAACTTTAGAAACGTAATCCACATGTAAAAAGAAATTAATTGATTAACACACATAAGGATATCGCACCTCTTGTAAAACAAGTCTGTCTAGCTCGAAGTCTGGTGAAGGAATAAAGCTATCTTACGTCGAGAGCCTGAAATTTTTTTTGTGGGTGTGTGTGTGTGGAGCGCGTTCGGAGGCTGACAAGCAACTAAGGTTATAGCTACTCGGAAATAGATGTGAATATCATTTACATGACAAAGTGATAAAAATTATGTTTATGTTTGTGATGCACCTACTAATATATAAATTAGACTAGTTGAATCTTAAACAGTCACAATAGAAATACATGTAATTAAATCGCACCAGGAGCTCCTCGAAAACACATCCATCCACACCGGAGGTCAGTCAGTGAATGAGTAGCTTGTATGATGTGTGCCTGCTTATAAGCTGTTACATGGAGCATGACTCAGTTTAAATTTATGACTGTCAGAACCTATTTCCCTACCAAGCTATTATTAACGACTTGATTACACTATTTGTCCTACAAGTACATGAATGAGACGATAAATTTTTAACGAAATTTTCACTTTTAGTGATAGAGTATAATTTTATTTTTTTAATGAAGCTGTCCAATTAGGTATTCTGATTTTGTGTAAAGTATGAGTACGTATTTACCAGCAAGGATCTTCGTGTTGATTCTTCAGCTGCAACAGTTGTAATCTTGTTGCTGGGAGAAAAATATTTTTTTTATTTTAAAGGTTGATTTAACTCTCCCAGTTGTAGGACAGCAGAGAAACATTGTGGTGTGATGCCATGGGCTCTTTCTACCTGGCCCTGAAAGGTTTGTGTGTGTAACTTTCAGTTTTTTTTTCATTCCCTTGGGTTCATAACCAGCGACCCTGCAAAGTTTTCTCGAGATATCCAAATCTGTTCCGTACATTTCAAAATCCATTAATTCCAATGTGTTCGATTCTCTCCATCATTTTTGTAAGTTCTCCTCAGCTCTTTAGAGTGTGTTTTATTTATTACATTGTAATTGAAATGTTATTTTTTAATATATAATATTTTTTCTCCCTTTTCAAGAAAC
Organism: Dryococelus australis; assembly: GCA_029891345.1. NCBI lineage: Eukaryota > Metazoa > Arthropoda > Insecta > Phasmatodea > Phasmatidae > Dryococelus > Dryococelus australis. Next base: position 302,468,619 of record CM056995.1, on the reverse strand, counting down.
TTCTAAATTTTTTACTTCTTTGAAAAAGCGAGCAAACATATAAGCTATTTACGTGGCTTTAAGTTCTAACCAACACTAATACTGACCAATTATTTTAATGATTACAAGATTTTTTTATTTAGAAATAAACACCATATATTAGATAATGACACTGGGAATTTTTCAAGCTAATAAATAATAAGTCACACTATTCAATTTTAAAATAGAAAAAAATTTATTCAATATTCTTTTTTTTAACATTATCCTTAAGAGCTAAAATATTTACAACTAGTTTACAACAAACATTGTCACACTAAAATACATTTTAAATCATATTTTTTCTATAAATTAGACAAATATACACAGAAAATATATTTTTTAACATATTTAAACCAATTATCTTACAAGTTAAAAGACATTTCATCAATGATATGTTTAACAACAATAAGACATTTTAACAATAACAAAACATTTTATCAAAATCAAGACTTTTTTCAATGACATTTTACAATTTAAACTTCCAAACATTTCATCATACTTATTTACATCTGAAATCTACTACTACTACAGATACCAGTACTACTACCACACCACTGCTTCTACTACTATTGTTACAAAATTGTCTGACAGATAACAAGATCACCAATTTTTACAAAAAAATGATTAACAGCACATTAAAAAATATACAATACAGCAATCTGAAGAACGTCATTTTAAACTGAAACTATGTGCATATTCATAATATTTACACACTCTTGAAGAGGTAATGACACTCATCGAAGGCATTCATTTATTGTGTCATGTCCGGGTTATTTCCACACACACACACACACCGACGACAGGGTGTAACACTCTCACACACACAGTTTCCTGTACATGATTGATTACACTGTGACTTTCTTCTTATTATTATTTATTGACTATAGTTGTATTCTTGATACAGCTAGGCTTCACAGATAGGCAAACAGGGAGCAGCAGCATTGAATGGTGATGGAATACATGTTGTAGACATTGTGGGCAGCAATCGTGGAACAGGAGGTGAACGTGGTGATGGCATATGGGCGTCATCGATGGTGTGGTGTCGTGGCTGGGCTGTATTTATTGTGGTGTTTAAACTATTGTAGGGAGGGAAAAACTCAGGTACTTGGTAGTGCCCCTCAATATAATGCCTATCATCCATACCTGACAACACTACCTTGGTTACGCATTCGGTGTAGACTTTATGAGCACACGGATGGAACTGAAATTGGGTCCCCAGAACCCTTGTGCAATTTTCAAGGCAATCTCGATAATCCTAGTACCTGAGTGATTGTAACACATTCAGTTTTAACCCTTTGCATTTTGTATACATAGTTCATTCCCAACAACGTATGTGTAAAGCTTAGGATGTAAACCCACAAAATGTGTGATGATGCACCCAGCACATTCATCTTTCATCACCCCGATGCGGCCTTTGTTCTAGTGAGGGAATCCTTGCAGATTATCGAGCACATAGTGAGAAGTATTAAACTGTGCCTTTAAATCTGGGGTAATTACTTTATGGATATCCTCACAAGCAACAGAATATACTAAGGAATCAGTGTCGCAATAAAGTAGGTGTAAGGCTGGCAGAAGAAATTTTGTATGCATGTACTGATAATGAAATTCGTAGAGAGTTAATTTAGAAAAATCAAGAATGGCAAGACCAGTGTACAAAGGTTTGTTAAACACAACAGAACTCTTTAACATCTCAGTAAGGACCAAGTTTTCATCGATAATCTGTCTTGCCTGGAATGTTAGATGTCCTATCAGCTCTGCAGCCCCATAGATCGTGTCATACCTCGAAACGACTCTGATGTCCCTTTCCCAGCTAACATTCTGCAAGGTTTTCCATAAACAAAATTATTCATTAACTTGAAAACCAATTTTTTTTTATTTGTTCACGGCCTGGGCACGTTTCTCGATGTTAAACTCGATGTACAGAGTAATCCAAGCCTTCTGCTCAAAGCGTAAAATGCGATGGACAGAGTCAAGTTTGGCCCCATACACCAAGTACTGCCTCAGTGTTTCCCCATGTTTAACATATTTCTTTCACAGCATGAGTGTTAAAAGAAGTTTCTCATGTGAACCATTTGGGGGTATGCCATCTTCTGGGGCCAGCAGCAGATCAGATAGTTTATTGTGACACTCCTCCAAAAAGACAGATCAACTTCTGCAAAAATAAAACAAGTGGCACCGTCATTCACCGTGTTTTTGTAGTGGCCATCTGTCATTGTAGTGGAAACCTGGAGCTGTAGTAGATGTTGTAATGGATGCCTGGAGTTGTAGTGGATGTTGTAGTGAACGCCTGGAGTTGTAGTGGACGACCATCGTTGTAGTGGATGCCTGGAGCTGTAGAGGGTGCCTGTCATCGTCGTAGTGGATGCCTAAGTCCCACTACTGCTAATGCAATGCCCACACATGCATATGCACATGAATTGACCTTAGCAGATGCCAACATAACACAGAAAATATTTATTTATTCTTCCTTATATAGTAAATGGATACAAAATGACTGCCATTTTCCTTTAAATTTACATTAAATTTGGCCTTTTGCAGAAAATCAGTAGAAATATCTTGAAATTCAACAGATTTCAGCTCTGATAGCAGTCATATGAAGCTGAATATGTGTTATTTCAGTCATATCAATTCGAATTTTTTTTTATAAGGAAAACAATTTTTTAAATCAAATTAGTTAAAATATATACACATTTTATGATAGAAATTCAGAAGTGAAAAAAACTACATGTGAAATACACACATATTTTTAGAGAAAACATATTGAAAGTAAGAAAACATTTCGAACAAATTGTTTTAATGTACGTTGTAAATGTTTGAAAATAAAGTTTAACTTGAATAATTGCTTTCTTTGTAATCGTTAAAAATTGAATAAAGATGCGTGTTTGTCATTACTTACAAAAATATGTCTTATAGTTGTGTTGATATCAAAATTAATAAATTATTAGTTAATGAGTTAGCTGGATAACGTAATAATGTTTGCTTGAACGGTATAATGTTTGCTGGAAAATGGTTTATATATTTTTTATTAGTGAGTGTTAAAAACTTTTGGAACATATTTCTTAGTTATGAGGAAAATAAAGTTTTATTGGTGAGAGTTGTAATTTTTTTTCTATTTCACTGGGAATATGCCAGACTCTTGAATCTCGAAAAATCGGAGGAAGCCTCAATGTTCCAGTGAAAATAGCTCTTTTTAGGGAGGAGAGGACAGGGGCAGGAAGCTATCCCTGCTCAGTTAAAAATTGATTGCTGCCTCCATAGGGAAAGCATCGGTTTGATCTTGAAGCAAGCCTTCAATCATAGTCGAGGCAGAACTCTGGAGGTAAAGGACCAGGCCTGCGTGGAGCGGTCACAGTTCCCGAGATATCCGAAAAATTCATTCTTGAGTGTTCTAATGGCAGAAGATGCGTGGCCTTGAATTGTCAGCGAGGTTGCAGCCCCCTCTGTGGACAGGTGCAGTCATCCAAAAAAACGATTTCTGACATTTAGGAGGGCGGGTTTTGCAAAGCGCAGTGTCGGAAGGGGCAGTTCTTGGGCAGTGTAGGCAGAGGGGGGTGTTTGCTACTAAACAGGTTCTTGCAGTGTTGAATCAATACCAGGGTGCATGGCCCGGAGCTTTGGAAATGGAACAGATCACCAATGATGTGGTCGTTGACAAGGGCTGGGGGTGCGTGGCCTTGAAGAAGAAACAAACTTTTCAGGCGAAAACGAACTATGCAATTAGTGGTAATTTCTCTGGAAATGCATTCTTGGCTGGTGTAAGGGGATGGGGAGTGGTTGACGTTGGGCAGGAGCGATATGGACAATCGTCAAGGGGTCCTGCCTTCTTAGTTCTTTGCCAACCCTCATGCTGCACAGACACAACACTGGATCTCTCGACTTCACCGGGCTTCGGAGTATGGTAGCTGTGATTTTCTTGAGTGATATTATATGTTCTGGGCTTCAGACCTCGTTCACAGTCTTCGTAAATTATAGTGTAAAATATACTTTTTATAAGTTTTTAAACTATCTGGGGAAAAATTGTGTGTAAGTGTGTTTATTCTGTAAACACCGTTTCTGTGTTTGGTTGACAAAACTTCGTAGAATTTTCAACTCGCATATTTATTGCACTTGTGCCATGAATTTCACAGACTTAAAGGAAATTTTTTTAGTACATCCGTTATTTTTTAATAATTCACTTTCATACATTCACATACTTTTAGGACGAATAGTGTAATCAAGTTGTTAATAGTAGCTTGGTAGGGAAATAAGTTTTGTCAGTCATAAATTTAAACTGAGCCATGCTCCATGTAACAGCTTATAAGCAGGCGAGCATCATATGATCCAGTCATTCATTGACTGACCTCCGAGGTGGAGGGGTGTGTTTTCGGAAAGCTCCTGGTGCGATTTCACTACGTATATTTCTATTGTGTCTGTTTAAAATTCAACTAGTCTAATTTATATATTAGTAGGTCCATCATAAACATAACTTTTATCCAATTGTCACGTAAATCGTATTCACATCTATTTCCGAGTTGCTATAACCTTAGTCGCTTGTCAGACTCCATACGCATTCCATAGTCAGGCTCTCAATGAAAGATCTCTTTATTTCTTCACCAGCCTCTGAGGTGGACAGATGTGTTTTGCAAGAGGTGCAATTTCATTACATGTGTTAATTAATGAATTTATTTTTATGTGTGGATTATGTTTCTAAAGTTCCTCCTCACCAGTCTCACAGGCAGATGGATGTTTATGGTATGTGCGATGAGGAATAAAGTAGTGTCATATATATTGTTTTGTGTTTGTTAGCTATTTAGTTTATAGATACATTTTATATTTGTTGTAGGTAGAAGTTGTTAATTCCATACTGGAGACTCATGTAATTGTCATAGTCACGTAGTTGTGTTCGTTCATTAAACTTCTCTTGTGTAAATTATATTTCTAACATACAGCTTGGGGTAGACAAATTCATCTCTTTATGTTTACGACACCTGAAGAGTCATGTAATTGTACTTGTTATTCACGTAGTTGTGATCTTTTGAAATTTGCAATTCGATGCATGTAATTTATTCATACATAGATATTGTTTAAACACTCTGGAATTCTCTCATGCAACACTGTTATTCATTTGGAATAATACTATCTTTCAATGTCGTCTATCTACCAACACCGTCTTCGAGCAATATCATTACCAATCCAAATATTTGCCCTTAGACCAGTCTTCCACAAAACTGTACACATATATACCCCATCCCCAACACGTCACACCTCATCCGAGTGCCAGAAAACACAGGGCGAGGACATACCAGAGCTCGCCACAAAAAGGAGAGAAGACCCTTAGTATACTGTTGCACCAAACACACAAAAAATAAACCCTTTCAATACATTAAACCCTTTCAATAAATTTAACAATTTCATTAAATTTAACCCCTTCATTAAATTTAACCTTTTCAATTTCATTGGCTATTTTTATTAATCCTATCAATCAATTTAATTAACCCTTTGATATCAAATTAATTATGTCCATCAAAAAAGGCGGCATCTCTTTGTATCTTGAACGCTCACGCCCCTACTACTCAAGTGCATATTACACAAATGTTTCTGCCTCTTTAAGACACTCTAGTGTCTTTTAACATCGATGCCGTCAACATTAAGTTTTCAATAAATCGTTTGTCTCCAGCTTGGGGATCATGGTTGAAGTGATCGATGGGTTGGAGACATTGTGTGCGCATGGGACAGTGACACAAGTTCTCGAACACCAGCTTCTGTTGCAATAATTCCATATTAATTTAAGATACCGCTCAGCATGGAATATACACTAACAGAGCCGTTCTGTAACATCACGCTTTGCTCATCTCTGAAGATCAGTATACCTGCCGCGATAGTTGTAAGCAAATAGGTAACATCACGCTTTGCTCATCTCTGAAGATCAGTATACCTGCCGTGATAGTTGTAAGCAAATAGGTAACATCACGCTTTGCTCATCTCTGAAGATCAGTATACCTGCCGCGATAGTTGTAAGCAAATAGGTAACATCACGCTTTGCTCATCTCTGAAGATCAGTATACCTGCCGCGATAGTTGTAAGCAAATAGGTAACATCACGTTTTGCTCATCTCTGAAGATCAGTATACCTGCCGCGATAGTTGTAAGAAAATAGGTAACGTCCCATTTTCGCGCGCCTGAAATCAGGTCAGTTTTATCTGTACTTTCTTTTTCATTTAGCTTATTCATTCGCCTGTGTTATTATTAACTATGGTAATAACTTGCTTTAAATGTAGCAGAACCGTCCAATTTTCTCACATTAAGTTTTGAGCTTCATAACTGTTTCCTTTAGATGAGATGCCGGCGAGCCTACACTCCACAAATTTACCACGTAAATGTACACGAGTACTGAGAAAGCGCGAATGCGAAGCTTTTTTTTCCCGTGCATGTGTTGTCAAAGGAAAAGCCAAGTGCACAATTAATTTCCCAGTTATGTGAGTTAGCATTCCTATATTTGCAACAAATTCCCAAAACTGTTTTTGGATTAAAATCTCCCATCACCGTTTAGGAAGTTCACATAAATATTATTTTACATTGCAGATGTGTTAAAATGAAAAGGAAAAGTGGCATTTTCAGTTGCGTTTCGCGAATACTGAGACCTTTAATTACTGACTAGTCGAAGCCGTAAATTTTGATCTTTAGTCATTGATATGGTTTCAACGCTTATTCAACTGCACATAAAGAATAATTTCTGTAATTTTACTTTCGTATTTTAACATAAGGACGGACAACGCTTCGAATATTACGTTACAAACTGGTTTTTAAAGGTTTTCTCTGCACTTTATCTAGGAAAACTAAGTGGTAGGTTATGATTTTCCTCTAAGCGGCCGACGGAATTATTTATTTTTCGGGACTTAACTAGAATTTTATGGTGCAGTCTGCTCCGATTGTTGAAGCAAGAGAGGTGTAGTGAAAGTAGCATTCCCTATTAGTATTGAGTTAATTGTAACACACTTCAAACTTAATTGTAACACACTTCAAACTTAATTTTTCGTGTTATAATGTCACGTAATTTGACATTTTTATGATCGGAACTTTGATATAAATGAACATAGAAAATACCTTGTGATAAAATTACCTAAAAAATAAAGTGGGAGACTTATCATTAAAAAATATTTGTTTATTTATAGGTATTACACAACAGAGTAGTTTTAATCATTTACGTATATATTATTGATAGACTTTTACAAGTGGTTCCACTAACAGTTTCATCGTTCGCCTGCTTTCTGAAGTAATAAACTGCGAAACACATGCATTAAGGTGGTAGCATCCCTTCAATGTTGAACTTAATTTTGTTTCACTGTAGCTTATTTTTCATATCAAATATTTGAAGACGAGGACTGTCGAGGTGTAGAGAATGGCTTAAAATATATTTCAAATTCTACGCTATTTTCCGTATGTTGTTTTTGTTGCAGTTCTAACAGTGATTTATTGTTTTACAGTCTCGCGTGAGTAAATACAGACAGAAGTCGGTCAATTTTGGATTAAGTAATTCTGTAAAATGAAAATGTTTGAATTTAAATATTATATCTGAGGAGTAAGTTATAAAGTGATATAAACACACGATGGTAAGGCTACCACCACGGCCGAATCACGTGGGCAATCGTTAGGCAACTAGCTATCTCTGGTTGCTAGTCGCTTCGTTTAGTTTTGGTTGTTGAAAACTGGCGTGTTTACACAGTGGTGTAGAGGTCATCCACCTAGGCGAACCGGGTTCGATTCAGGGCGGGGTTGCTCCCGGATTTTCGCATTTGGGAATCGTGCCGGACGATGCCGCTGGTCGGCGGGTTTTCTCGGGATCTCTCGTTTATCCCACCGTTACATTCCGGCGTTGCTCCACGCTCAAATCTCTTCACCCTCATCAGTTCTCAAGACCTTGATGTTAAGATGACGCATGAATAAAGTGATTATGCCTGTAGCAAAGTTATATTTACATTTGATGAAAGAATATGACATTCAGAGAAGTAGATCTTACCCAGGGCTTTAAAAATTGCTCAGATAAACGTAAATATTCTTTATCATGTTTAGGGACAAGTCTAGTTGCCTGGGAGTAAAACAGTTAGTTTCTCTGGGGTAAATTGTTGCCAAGCGATGGTTGCTTTGGAGGTTGTCGCTCCGTGTGAAATGACCCACCTGGTCAGAATTCTTTCACATCGCTGGTTCACAACTACCTGAGCAGTTCTAAGCCATGGCGAATTTCTGTTTCTGTCGTTGTTTCTCTTTCCGCCAAGTGCAACGTCGAGACGATGCATGAACCCACTGGCCAGCGGCCATGATTCGGTCTAGCTACTTTGGGAAATTGTAACCAACGTTAATACGTTGCTGTTTCGCCGATTCTTAACCTACTTCCTGTAAAACAGAAAGGAGCCCATTTTTGTTGCAAATGGATTTCATAATAGTTTAGTGAAATGTTTAACTCAAACAAATTAGGAAAAGGCCTGGTTGTAAATTTATATTTATAGTTACCAGTAGGCCTACATTTTAAATTTGCGGGTTTTGGGTCTGAGTCCAGTGTTTTACCACTTTTTTGCCGATTCCCAAAAATCTACAATATGTTGTTGCCGTATATCAGCAGCAGCTTATCCGATAAGTAATATTAGTCTTTAACGTTTGTTAATGATTGTTGTTTTGCCATTAAAGAATTTTGACGAGACGTTTCTCAATGAATTTTGGAAGTTCTTAGGTTGGAATTTCATTAATTCTCTCAAATAACACGCCGACACAACATTTTAACATTTCTATTGCATATCAATTGTCTCATAAAACCAAAATAGTTATTTAGAGTTGTTAAACTATATGTACAATGGGACTATCTCCTCCAAGAGGGCCATCACCAAGCACCTGCAAATTAATAAGTTCAGACTCTTACTAACATAGCAGTCGGAAGTGGCAAAGTTGGTATTAAATAACATATTGTATTATTCATTAAGTTAAAGTATACATCAGGTGGCACAAAGACTTTGATTTCGTCTATCCACTTCAAAAATTATTTCTCATATTTTTTTCAAATTTATGCTGTTATTTAAAGATAATGTATTAAAGTTGTAACATATATTAAATACGACAAATTAAAGCAAAATAATAATTTTATGACACTTCCTGGGAAGTATTATTATATAGCCTATAATGTAGACGTGCTCATTTATGTTTTCATGTTACTTTCAATGCTCACGAAATGAGAGATGTTGTAATTTTATCAACTATTTAACGCATTTGTACAAAATCTTATTTAGTACAAAAATTAGTAAATAGAATCATATTAGTTGTAGTTACTTTCCAGTTACTTAAAACACCTCAAGCCACATCATCTGTGCGCTAATATCATATCTCTGAATCTCAATCAACACTCTGCCCCATAATTCTCTCATCGCCATTCTGCTTCGTCAGTCAGATTTCATGTCCCATTGTTTTGCTGATGAATTTTAAAGCTCTGGAGCTAACTACCGTAATTAATATTATGTTAAAAAATAACACATCTTAGAAAGTTTTACAAAGCCTGTGATTTTAGTTTAAATGAAAGCCCCGAAGTCATTGAAGTTACAGCACGTGAGAGTTCGTTGATTTTGTGCATTTAATTCTGAGTTGAATGTGTGGAGGCTACACTAACACACCTTCTTGTTACTAGTTTATGGTTGGGTTGTTCCGTATGTGTTAATTTTTTTCTACTTCAAGTACGTTAAATGAGATAATAACCGTTGTTTCGTCCTATTTATATGAACAATTTCGGTGTAATTTCTTTATTACTTTAGTTATGATACCAAAAATGTTTTTTTTCTTGTTCTACCAGAAAATAATAGTTATTATTTGCACTTTTTAATTTATTGTGCTTAAAGAACACTTACAATTTCACGATTAGTATTTAAACAATTCTAACAGTGACCACTAGTATTCTAAAATGTTACATGGAATGTGGACATCCTAAAATATAAGAATATGGAGATCCTTAAAGCCTTGTGTGTTATAAAATAATCGTAGTTTACAAAATAAGGAAGTAATTTTAATTTATGTGGTTTTTACTTTTTTATGTGCGGATGTTTTGAAAGGTTTATCATATTACGTTATTTCCAAAGAAATAAATGATTCAATTGACATATTTAATACGCTGGCTTAGAAATGATAAATATACACACGACTTACTTAATATTCAATGAAATGAAAATTTATTAAAGTTTCTGTTTTTATTTCGCACTGGAAAAGAAAATTTGTCATTTTATTTACTAAAGCATATCAACAACTCTAATTTGAGCACAGTATTATTTTGTCACCTGAATTGAAGCAATATACATGGTGTAATTTAGCGTGTACAACGTATATATCTACATATATTTTACATAACCACCTTAAGCAAGACGGAAAATTGTTTTGTGGGTTACCTATTTTATTAAAATATTTTAAAATAATCATAATGTTTAGACCTGTTGCAGTTGGATGTATAAGATATCTTAATTTACTAATAAAAATTGTTAAATATTGCGACATAAACTACAAAGCAGATGCGTAATCAGAGGTAAAATAAGTCAAGTATTTGCAAACTCGATGGCCATCTTGTTGATCAGAATTATTCAGCAATGTGGAGTGCAGTTTGTTTTTACTGGTCGCGTAAAGAAACGCGAGAATCAACTGAATTGACTTTCTGGACAAAATTGAAACGATATTTCAATTACAGCTCTGTCCGCACGACATTACAGCAAAGCATTTCGTACGTTTGTTTACTAATCGGCTCGCACGCAACGAACAAGGCGGCAGGCATTTCAGCTGTCAACTGCCTGAATACACCGAGATCAAAGAGGCCACGCCAGCATTTCGTCTCTGTGTTCCTCTGCGATATGCGTATTTTGAAACGGCTCGTGGACAAACATCTTCACCCGGAAATTTTTCAATTGGTTTTTCACATTGTTCGGGGCGTCATCAGAATATTTTATTTTCAGTGCACAATGGGACTAATTTGCGTGGAGAATTTTACTGTATTGTCTAACCTCATATCTCATAACGTACTGGGGACAATGCCATAACAAGCTAAACGCTGCGCGACATACAATGATACCAGGCTCGGAGTAACTGAACTATTGAGATAGTAACCATATTATAAATATTTTGCGGTGAGTATCTTACAATTGCTGATTTCCTTTGTGGTCTAACAGCAACACCACTCGCCTTCCAGCACGACTAAACAAGTGTTATACGCAGTATGCTATGGAGAGAACTGGCGCAGGATTTAAGGATTCGGGATTCGGGATTTTGGCCGCCATCTTGGTTTCCGCCATTTTGGAATTTTTCTTACAAAATCACGTGGTTTTACACAAAAACATTTCAGAAATCAATTATTTCGCCCAAAAATCGATAATTTTCCCTAAAAATCACCTACAAATTTCCTATTTTTCCCAGGTGCTAGAAAGGCCTCCTCCAAAAAATCCTTCAAAGGATTCTGTCCGCCATCTTGAATTTCCATTTTCCCTCAAAATTTCCCATTTTTTCCCTTTTGCCAAAAATTACCCCCCAGAAAAGTCAATTTTCAGTTATTTTCACCAACAACCAACGTCAGTGACCCAGCTTGCTCTTGGGGTCATAAGAGCAGGATATAGGACTTTTGAACTTTAATTCCTAAAATTTTTAAAATATATATATATTTTTTAAATTGAAATATATTTTTATAATTAAATAATTTAGTGGCATAAGTATCAAGTGTTATATATCACTGGAATCGTCTTTTCAAGGTGCGTACGATCACGTTGGCATATCGATTATGTAACCCAATGCATGGACCACCATTTTAGATTCAAGAGCGAAAAAATTGATTAAAAACTAATAAATATCTCGTCATGGTTATTTTTTCACTTACATTTTAAGTATTTATTTTTAAGTGTTGCATTTAATTGCATATAATATTTTCTTACTATCCCAGACTTAAGTGATTTATTTACATGTAGGGGCTAATTTCCCATATTTACTCGACATCCACTTAACCTAACCACCACACTCTAGTCAATATCATGAATGGTGTACCTAAGAAATAAATTGCAGCAAACATTTTTACACAAAATTTACTGTACACATAATAAAATATACATAATCAGCAAAAAAACTATTATTTTTTAAAATCTTCTGTGGTCACTGCTCGATGTCTGCCTCCACGACCCAGGAATTGTAGCAGGCAGGGAAACCCCACCACTTGATGAAGGCTCTTCCATTACACTGTTTCAGCATCTTTTCCGCCAAATACATATCTGGAAACTTTGTCGACTGGATCTCTTCAGTGTAAAAACTGCCATGCATGGGTACATTGTTCAGATCTTCGAGATAGTAGGTCCTCGGACCATAGTTACATATACTTCGCACACGAAACAGATCGGGGTTCCAATTCACTGTAGACCCTTTCTCGAATACACCCGTCTGTTTGAAGATGCGCACCAGGTCACAGATCTTGGCTTTAGGCTTGTGTAGGTCCTTCCTCTTTGGACTAGCATATACAGTCAGAACCAGGGAGTCATCGTTGATATCTTCGGGCTTCATGCGATTGGTTGAGTGCACTGTAGAATTATACTCGCGAACGAGTTTCGGCAGTAGCTCAAGAAACTTGTAGCTACCATTTGCTGCGAAATGCTTCCACATCTTGCCATTCAGAGTCCTGTTGAACATCTCGACAATTGAAGCTTTGAGATTACTATATGTGGAATAATGATTTATGTTATGTTTCTTCATCAGGGCTTTGAATTTTGCATTGTAGAATTCCTTGCCCTGGTCGGTTGGCAAATTGGTCGGGATGTGTCCTTTGCTCAACACATCTGCGATGGGCTTGGTGGTGTCACATGAATTCTTCGACTTGACCGGCCTTGCCCAGGCGAATTTTCTATAGGCATCGATGACTGTCAACATGTATTTGTAGCCTTTGTTGACTTGAGCAAACGGTATCATCTCGACGAGGTCGGTCTGAAACAGATCGTTCATCACACAAATAATGACCTTGTGATGGCAGTAGTTGCATCTGGCAGCCACATGCAGTTCATTGGCGATACCCATTTGATTCATAATATGTAGACTGCTTCCTTAAGTTCTTCTATGACTGAAACTATCTTGTTGGTGTGGGAGTATTTCCAACACTTTGCGAAGCAAGCAGTAGCTGCAGCCTATCGACCAGTTTGTTAGGATTGCCCCAAAACACGAAGTCAATATTCTTGCCGTCGTCTACCTTCTCCAGACCTCCACCACTTTTCAGTGCTAGGCTGCTGAAGAGGTCCGCGAGAATGTCTATTTTTCCGTTATGTTTGTCCTTATAAGCACCAGTCTCGGGATTGTTATTTCGGTAAAGTGCTCGTGTGAGTTGGAGGAAAGTCTTGTATTCCAGCAGGTCATATTCTGTAAAATACCAGGGCTCCATACGAAATAGTAGTTCATATAGCCCGGGTGTTCCACATGTCGTGTAATAGCCAAATTGGATGCTCCCACATGGTAGAAACTCTATTCCATCAGCACCGAGGAGCAATTTATCATTGTGCATGTATACACCATACATTGTATCATTATTATCAGATGTGTATGATCGTAGGTACCGTCGAGACAGAGCATTTGATTTTAGGACTTTCTTCGGTTCTTTCTTCTTGTGTGGAAAATCCGTATCCGATCCATCGTCCTGATCTCACTGTACATCATGTTTTCGCTTCTTCATAGGCTCAGCACAGTATCATCGACTTCAGTCTTCACAGTTACGGGTGCTCCATACCTCTCCCTGAGTACATCGAGACGATGAGTAATGGGCTTAGAATTTTCTTCATTTATATGGTCGCGTGAAATTTTGGCTCTCTTGGCGAGCAAATATTTGGAGCGAACAGACTGAATCACCCGATGTAGTTTGTTGGCAATGTCCAATATCATACTGAATAAAGATTCTTACTGTTGCTCTCTTTTATAGAATTAGTCGTGATTCTCTGCCAAAATACTTTCGATCTTGCCCAGGTGTTCGCTGCAGAGATCCAATATGTTCCTGGTGTAATTTTAAATATCCGTTTCCTTGGCGAGGTGGGAAATCGAGGTAGTGAATGTATGCTCCATGGAATCTTTAAGCACTTTTAGTGTGTTTTCATTTTGTGCATATTCCGCAGTCAATCTGTCGGTAAATTGCCTTTGTACACTCGTCATGTGCCACCATATCGCAGTCGATCTCGTTCTTCACACGATCCATCTTCGCACCAAGCTTGGACAAGTAAGTGCGAAACAATGTGGTTTGTTCGGCCAACATCCTGCGTAATTCCGAGATGAGGACATTCCCAGTTTCGAGGACGAATGTTTAATAACAGCATCTTCGGAGCGTTCGGGTTAGCCAACATTTCGAATTATTCTTCTACCAGCATTACAAGTTCCATCGTTTCTTGGTACGAGACAACCTCCATCTTCGTCTTTGTCAAGCTGCAGCTTGAGGCTACTCTGCCCGAATTTCGTTATGCTGTAACTCATTCTCGACGGTTGACGTTTATGTGATCGAATCCACGTCAGTACCTGCCATTATATAGAGACCAGTATTTTACGATCACCAAAAATCCGTACGTGTCTTTCCAGCACAGGGAACACATATCTTTGAATTCTGCAAACGTCATATCCGTATTAATGTGGTCGTCAATCGTCCATGCGAAACAGCACCAACACATTGGCCAAAGTACACACAGTCCACATACGCGTGTCGTCCCATGCTAAAGTATTCTAGAATGCAAGTTCGTTTCTCTCAGGTAATGTCATCGAAGACAAATATAGAGTTTGGCAGTGCTTCTCTCGACGGAACGACGGCTTCATTATCGCTTCATGAGAAATAACCCAAGCCTTCCATGGTTTGCAGTACTCGTGCCAGTCGCTGGTATTTCGATCGCTGGAGCGATTTGGAGTATAGTTGCACGTTCTCGAACCGAATGCCGTTCTCTTCTTCCAGCAAGCTCAGTAGGACGCATGGCTTGTCACAGCCCGATGGTCCTGCGATGATGCACCTCACTGTATTCGGAAATAAGCTTCCATGCCACGATTCGTGGACAATAGCTTCATCTTCAGCATGAATGTGTATGGGTAGAGTAACATCTTACTTGAAGATCTGTATGTTACTACTACAGCCTTCTGGGGCAGATGAAGCAGATGGAGCGGTGGAGCTATGGAGCTGTGGTGGATGGTATGAGGAGAAGAAGAAGAAGTTGATTGTGTCACTGGTATGCGGTTGTATGATTGCTTCATATGGTCTGCGTGGACGAATGTTTGAGGTATGCTAGTTTTATAGTGGGTGGTGTGGTTGGTGGATATAAGAGGTTTCGGTTGGTAGAACAAGTAAAATGGGTGGTGTCTGATGGCAATGGTGACATGACAGACATGCTGGAGTAATGATTTTTAGTATATTATTCCTCAATTTTTTCTTTGTTTTGTAGTATTGATATGTGGGTAGGAAAGAGTAGGGGATGATGTTTATGGTTATGAGTTGAGTGTGAGGTTAACGTGATATGTTTTTAGATTTTTTAATTTTTTTTGGATTTTTTGTGATATTCATATTTATTTTGTTTCGTATGTCTGAGGTGTGGTGGTCAGCATTTTTATTTGCATAGATGGTTGGTATAATCGGGTGAATTGTTTGATGGGTGATGTTGCATTTGGCTGGTGTCTGGTTGTAATGTTAACATGTGAGACATGCTGGAGTTACGATTTTTGGTATATTTTTTCTCATTTTTTGTAATTTTTCTTGGTTTTGTAGTATTAAAAGGTGAGTTGGTAAGGGTGGGGGGGGGTTAATTTTTACGGTGGTGGGATAAGTATAAAGTTAACGTGATATGTTCTTAGATTTCTTTAGATTTTTTGCATTTGCTGTGATTTTTCTTTATTTTGTAGTATTAGAAGGTGGGTTGGAAAAGGTAGGGGGGGGGGTGATGTTTATGGTGCTGGGATTAGTGTGAGGTTAACATGAATTGATATTTGAGTTTTTGGGGGTTGGTAAGGGTTGGGGGGTTGATGTTTAGGGTGGTGGGATAAGTGTGAGGTTAATGTGACATGTTCTTAGATTTTTTAATTTTTTAGAAATTTTTGAGATTTTTAGGCATTTTTTAAAATGTTGTATTTTTTTATTTTTAGGTCAAAGGTTAAAGGTCAA
This sequence comes from Dryococelus australis, assembly GCA_029891345.1. NCBI lineage: Eukaryota > Metazoa > Arthropoda > Insecta > Phasmatodea > Phasmatidae > Dryococelus > Dryococelus australis. Next base: position 302,452,473 of record CM056995.1, on the reverse strand, counting down.
TGTCAAATGTTTGGACTATCAGCATTAAGGAAGCATCATAAATTGGCTGAAACTGGATTTCGGGGCTTGTTTTTGCATGTGAGGGGTTTCTGCCATTTTGAGGGGAAAATGGAGAATTTTTAGCGAAAATCGGGAAATTTTTTAAGAAAAAGGGAAATTGTTAGGGAAAAGGGAAATTTTGAGGTAAATTTAGTCGATTTTAAAGGGGAAAAGGGAAATTCAATATGGCGGCAAAATCCCCTGAAGATTTTTTGAGTGGATCCTTTTTTTTTTGGACTGGGCATAGCGGTAAATTTTTAGGTAATTTTTAGGGAAAATTATCTATTTCTGGCTAAAAACAAGTAATTTTTGGATAAAAACACACGATTTTGTAAAAAAAAAAAAAAAAAAAAAATCTGAAATGGCGGAATCCAAGATGACGGTCAAAATCCGTCAATCTGAATCCTGGAACCCTGTGCATGAAAAAACTATGCCTTACTACTGTAATATATATGAGCTTTTTGACGTGAACACGTCTTTAAATTTCCAACCATAGTGGGAGGCAATCCAGAAAATCCGATGATAACAAAGTCGGTGGATACAGTTTGGCATTGCAGCTCCGAATCTATCGTCTACATTCAAAATTCAATTACACTACTCGATTGCCAAAGAATCAAATAATATGTTACGTTGAGTGAGGACTGCAAAGCATCACTATCGGAGGGAGGGGGGAGGGGAGGCGCCGCAATTTTGAGTTCAATTCGCCGCGTCTCATAACTTCCGCGTAGTATAACTTTTGACTAAAATAATCTACGACGCTCGTTTAGGTTTCAGTAGACAGCTCTCGTCAAGATCAATCGATTGCGTGTATAAAAACATTTGTGTGGCGTGATAATGATGTAATTTTATGCGTTTAATGTAAAAAAATTTAAAAAACAACACAATTTCGGCCTATACTCGTCAAAAAGCTAAGTTGAAACTCTAATTGAATTAACCATGAAGGGCTATTATTTACCATCACAAAACTCCTTTGCAATATGTAAGTAATTAATAAAATAAGGTGTAGTGAAATTTTCTGAATAATTTTTGGACAGTCAGATGGTTAGAGGTTGTAAATAGACAAATGGTTGTTTACTAACATTGTACGAGTGCAACGCTATGACAGTTTTGTTTCAATGTGCCATTTTCTTTGCTTAACACTGTTTATGTTTGTGCCATATTGGTTGTGAAGCAAGCATTTCAGCATTTTTGTCACCAATGTTGGTGATGGCAGTAGGTGTTTGTATTTCTTTTGTTGGAGTTTTGGTACTGTTTAAATTTTTTACCGACCATAAAATACGTGCCACTTTTCTTTCCTTCTCGGGGTGCAAGCAACAGCGAGATAAATGGGTACATCATTTACCTGCCGCATAAAATTTCACTTGCTTCCAACCTATCTGATAACTGTGTGAAGTAAGTAGCCTAAATTGGTGCACCCTATGTGTTCCCTATTGCTCGAACGCTTCATGGAGTGGTGCAGATTTTGATCAATTCATTTTTCTGGTGCGATTGACCTTTTTAACATTTTCCTGCATATTTTATAACTTCTATTCAACAATTTCCCATATCTCCATAACTCCTGCCACTATCGCAATTCGTAAGATGCACTGCAAATAAAACAATACACCTATGAAATTATGATTTAGCTTCAATAGTACTGTCAATACATATAATGTTCCATAATATATTTTAATTTACCCAGTGTGCACTGAGCTCCTGTGGTTCCCGTGTATGTTTTTGATTTCCGAGAAAACTCGCCGATCAGCGGCATCGTACGGCACGATTCCAACTTGCGAAAATCCGGGAGTGGCCCGGCCGGGGATTGAACCCGGTTCGCCTAGGTGGAAGACGAGCAGTCTAACAGCTCAGCCACCGTGGCTTCTGCAGGAAGAAGCTCGCGGATGGCAGGGCGCTCTCGCTGGTCACCGCCTTCGGCGCACAAGTGCTTCCCCACATTCGGTGCCCACTGCGGCGTGCGGGTCACGTCCCTCTTAACCCCCCTTATGACCCCCCCCCTCCTTCACCCGGCCCGCAGGTCATTAGGTGAGCAGTCCACGTGGATGCCATCCAGGGAACCCGAGCACCATCCCTTACACGAAATCGTTTCCGGCCGCCGGTAGCTCTCCCTGCCGGAACACACGTCATAAGTGAAAGTTAAACGCAAGACAGACAAAGACTTTGAAAGTTTACGTGACAAGATAACTTTTTTCGTTCAAGGCATATGTTATTAATTTTTCAGGAAGACAACCCCGAGGAGACTGAAACATAAAAACTGAAAAATAATCCGTGCTATTACCTGCAACATCATACATAACAAGGAGTTTTTTTTTCATACTATAAAATATATTAACAAACAATGATACCAGACTAGCAAAAAAAAAAAAAAACCAAATTTGAGCCGTGAATCTAAATGTTGTGCATTTCAAAATATCACAAACTTTTTTTTCCCTGGTAACAAAAAAAAATGATAATTTTCTGCTGACGAAGATTTTATGTTGTTGGTTGAAATGTAATGATATCGATCACGTTGCTTTCGATAGTCTAAAGTGCACAGTCAACGCGGATTTAGGTTGTTCCGGCGATCCGAGGTTATCGCTGTCAAGGTCGCACGCAACTCGAGCGCCAAGGACGCTAAAGCTGTGCTCGAAGACACCTCGCAGTAGATTCACAACTCTCTTCAAAACTAAATCGGTGAAATCAATCAGTGAAACTCTTATAAAACTGGACGTTGTGCCACCTGCTAGGCTGAAGGCTGAAGTAAAACAACTGCCTATGGAGCATTGCACCTGACTGTACAGTGTGAATAATCCATAAAAAATTAGTATGGACACCATAAAAATGGTTAGAAGAGTGCGATTTATGCTGTATATGAAAGAAAAATGTATATATTTTGGGACATTATAAAATATTTTACTAAAATATACTTTTTAAACGTAGAAAATTAATGGGTCGAAAGAGTTGTATTTTTAACCAAATCTAAGCGCATTTCCGTTTTGGATGTTTTGAAAAGCAGAATTTACAAGAAAATCTTCTTCGGGAAAGATTTTCATAATATTTACTGTGATCGTGTGTAATAAAGCCATCGTAATAACGTATCATATCAATTTTATAATTAACTTTATTTACGTCAGTTTCAGCCATAAATGTTTATGACAAATTGTTGTGAGCACCGGGACCCGAACCTGCGGCACCCCGGGATGTGTGCCCTACTTCGGCCATGATTTCGAGGTCATGGCTCTGACGGTGGAAGGCAGGACGATTTGCAGAGTGGCAACGACGTCATCGGGCAATATTTTTACAGTTAGCAAGTGGCAACTTGACGTATACGAAACAAACAAAGTGCCGTTTACAATATCGTGTATCAACTGACGCACGAAAGGACAAAAGTTAATATTAAGTTGGCTATTCTGAATGCACTGGCAACGCACATCAGACAAGTACAAAACACGTGATAACAAAGAGATCCTAGATTAATGAATATATTTTATTTTACGTGGTCACAAAACAGTAACATTTAACGTTGTTACGTTACACATTCAACTCTGAAATAATACTTGGCACGTGACGTCAGCAATAGAGCTTGTTACGTATCGGCGCAGGACAAACGCTACTTGGCTCGGACTACATGACTGGCAAGCGAGACTGGGGATGTCAGGGTGGAAGAGGGCCGACAGTAATATGGAAGGATGGAAGAATGAGGATATACTGGAGTCTCCCCGAGCCATCACTCGTCAGTGGTGCCCGAACCTCAAGAAACTATATTTTTGTATCGTTTACGATAATTCTCTGTGTTTGTTATTTTTGATTTTGCAGAATGACGAACTCTTAGCCGTGGTGTCCGCAGGTAATGCGCAAAAACTATTATCTGTATGATAGGTTCTGAAAAGGTTCGGAATGTGTAGCTACCTTTATATGCTGTTCAAGGTGAACTAAGCACTTTTGAAAGCCGTGCTCAAGATCTACTTGCATGCACTTTGTGTATTCTGCCGCCATATGTAAAATTAACACTGCCATGGGCCTCATTACTTCATGCATGCATCGGTAAAGTAAAACGATGAACTTATTAGAAAAGTAAATATTTAACCAATTATATAATTGTTACACTTAAGATTCATTAAAATACCAGAAAGCGAAACAAATAATTTAAGTTATCACAAATGTTTACCTAACACTTTTAATTCGACGTTGAGCCATGGAACTAATTTCCCTCTTTCGTTTCCAACTTTACTTTATGCAGATAGGAGCAGTAACTTTTTTCTAAGGTTGATTGCAAAAGTGAGTGAGTGAATAGATTTGGGCGGCCCTGAACAGCGAGGTATTGAGAGCCGATGTGGGTTACGCGAGGTGAGTATGAAGCAACGCCGGAATGTGTAAAGGCGGGGGAAACGGGAGACCCCCGAGAAAACCCGCCGACCAGCGGCATCCTCCGGCACGATTCCCACTTGCGAAAATCCGGGAGTGACCCGGCCGGAGGTATCGCTCAGCCACCGTGGCCCCGCTTTCAAAACTGCTCAGTTTATCGCGAACGGCCTTTATTAAAGTATGTTTAATTTCCGTCTGAGCGGAGTTCGTTTCGACACTCACACACGCTGGACCTGAGCTGCAAGACAGTAGCTTCACGTTCCGCTGGCCGATTGCTGAGGGGAAAAAGGATGTGAAAAGCCCGAATTTACCCCTTTCGTGTGTGGCGTAATGGTTAAGTTTTATTGGCGGCCAGCTTATATTACTTTTTTGTTCTACGTCACTTAATAATTTCTGCACGCCCGTATCCTCTGAGTGAATACTCAGATACTTTTGCGTGGTAGAAAACTTGTCATTTCACATTTTTCGTTCAGCTGAAGGAAATATAACTGTCAAGTTAATCGTTTTAAAGAAAACATCGTGTGTGTTAAGACAGTTTTAGTTTCACGATTAAGAGCCAAATTTTCTTCTACGTTTTAAGTAAATTCCATAATTTCGGCACATTATATCTACGATAAAGTAATAATAATATCAAGTAATTAAAAAAATAACGTTAAACGAGTTTTCTTAGGCATAAATAAAATAATTTTAACTCGATAACTTGATTCGTATAAATTAAAAGGTTATTTTAACACAAAGATTGCTTTCAGCGCAAGAGTTCGTTAATGTGATGAGAATGGTGGATTGAAATGTCTTTGAAATTAGTCACGTAGCTCACATCTACGGTAAAGGTTGAACTATTTTGCTCTTTTAAACTTTAGATTTTAAAACAGTTGAAAGTGAAATACGGGTGAACCACATAGCGAATTTCCAGTGAAAATATTAATGATATTCTTATAGAGAGAATATTTATTTTGATCTGTAACGCAACGAAAAAATCTTGTACAATTTTACGATTTGTACGGAAAAAAAATGTAACTGAAATTACCTATAACCCGTTTCGTACCTTTTATAAACGTCATTTTCTTCCATTGTAATACTTTTACCAAGCTATGATTTCATATCACACCGAAAAAGGATGTCACATGTCGAATCCGTACAAAATATTTTTAACCCCTTAAACACCCGACAGCTCTCCATACGCTAAACGATATTTCCTACGAGTTGGAAACTTCTCAGGCCGTGTCCGAAATGACAAATTCGTTATTTTATAATTTTTTTCATTTCGTGAGTTTCAATTCGGCCGTTGTCTACAGTCACACACTCGCGGCAACGCATTTTTACATTAACAGTGAAAAATATTTTTATATAAATTTAATGCTTAAAACGGACGTAATATTTCTACAACCATCACTGCAATGCTATGAATACCTTAAAAAAATTCGAAAACAATAAATGTTTAAATAACGATTATTAATTTTTTTTTTTTTTTTTGCAAAATATTATAAACAAAGCACAACACTTACTTGCTTTTTAAAACATTCCTAGTGTATTTTATGAACAATTATTTGTATAAAAAAAATAAAAGGAAACATTTTATTTACGCTTTCGCGTATGTGTTTTGGAGGTGAAAACAAACATAGCGTTGATTTCGTCATTTTGTATTTTTGTTAACATCCTCTAGATGTAAAATACGAAATACCAAATTACCAAATACGTCACCATTTCTGTATAAAAAACCAGGCCACGTGATTATTTTGTCAACAAAATCTGCCATTTCGGACACTGCGTCAGGGAACTGTGTAATGTAACTCGTCCGGTCTGCCACTGGCTTCGCTGCACACGGAACTGGTTTACGTGCGTTGCCCCCTTAACCCATTACGCGGGCAGCCACTACAGTGCGTCATAAGAAGAGCATCGAGTATTTCGCGGATTGAGTTGGCAGCAAGCTAAGCTGGACAGCCCTCTATACACTCGAAACATTATCGTTTGCTTATTGGTTGCTGTGATCAAGTGAGGCCTCTGTGCAGGACTAGCTGTTAAACCCTCACTCAAACTACTGCGTCCTGCTTATTACTGGCTAACAGTTAAATGGGGCGTGTCTAGAGAACTGTCATCCAATCCCAACAGTGAAGAAAAGAACAAATGTTCAGAGTCTACCTCGTCTCCGACTGAATTCACAAAATACTCATGGCTCAAGTCATAAATTAAAGGCTGTTCGCGATAAAGTGAGAACTTTTGAATTGAACCTCTGTAAAATGTCACTGTCACTACCTGCATATATTTTAACGGGCACACTGAGTGGCGTGCGGCCAGTGAGGTTGGTAACGACGTAGGGAAAGTAAGTCCACTCCTTAACGTCGAATTAAGGGTGTTAAGTAAACAATTGTAAATACTGAAATGATTTCTATTGTTTCCTATTTTTTAATACATGTGAATGTAATAATAAGCAATTTTTAAAATCTTTAACTTTTCTAATTATTGTACAGTTCAACTCGACCAACGCATGAATAAAGTGATGAAGCTCATGGTATTGTTAATTTTTCATATAGTGGAAGAATACACAACGTGGCTACATGTAGATCTTAAGCAGTGCTTTCAGAAGTGCTCATTTTACCGTTAACAGCCCATACTAACATTTAATCTCACGGGTAGACCTACAAAAAGAACAAATAATACCAACAAGTATTTACAAAATACAAAGCAAATGTTTTAAATATTTTTTGTACGAATTAATAATGGAGTGTATTTTGAGACTCCAGTTACCCTTTTGGGGTAAGAGACTATTATACATTTAAGCTTCCGATTAGAAAACACTTACGTTATTAAATAAGTTTTCCATTTTTTTTCCCCTGCAGACAGCTTTCTTTTCTGTGAGAAAGTGATATTGTCACGTACGCATGACTGTTTAAACATCTAGTATCGAATTAAAAAATTCTGACAAATTCACCTATTTAGCCTTGCGAAATTTCTGAGAGGAAGTACTGATTGAAATCATAAAATATAAAAATTCACGGACTGCTAAATAATAATTGCAAAAGATAACATATTTTCTTGTCCTTCATTTAACGTTCTTCAGAATATCGAGGTGTCTGCATACTAATTATTTCAACTTACTGCAAAAAATATATATATTATTTTCCCTAGTCATCGAAACTTCGATCTCATGAACAACATGGGAAATTGCCACGCTTTCTTTCTATCTGCAAAGATCTCATGAATTTCGACATATTAAAAAAGGTATTATATTTTACTGCAAGTGGCTGTCCTATGCTCTTGTATTCTTCTAACTTAAATATAGAATGATGTTAATTTTATTACAGAAACCCTTAGGTATTTCCGTGTGGCTGATACTAAAGTATCGCGTGGCTAGCTAGTATCACTACACTAAAGTACAATGTTGCGTGTTTGGAATTTACTCAAAACAACTTCTCACTCTAATATTTTGTATGGTAAAATGTGCATGACGAAGTTAATATTCACGTTTTCTCCCAGTGCACATTCATCATGTGACGTGCTGTTTATTAAATTGGGATAGTGTTATGTTGGCAGTTGCCTGTGTTTATGTATCACTACATTTATGTTGTTGGTAACATGTACTGTTTTGGCAGCATAATTAATTTTGTTTTCAAATTGAAATAGTTGTATTTTTGTATGCTAACTCTTATATTTTAAAAGCAACGTAAATTTTTATGTATTGACAGTTAATGTTAACGCCAGATATGTTTATGTTGTTCTTAAGTTGGCAGCTTAGCATGACGTCATAATAGGGAGGAATTTTTTTATGTTCCCTTGAGTTAGTCCCTATATTTCTCATGTAATTTTTAATTTGGAATTTTCGCTGTAAAAATTCATGTTTGAGAATGAAATTGAGCGATATGTTGTATGTTAAGACACGTCAAGATGGTCAGCCAGGACTACTGACCTAGATTACTGAGAATTTTGGTATAATTAAGTGAATTGATTATATAGACGTTGTGAAGAAGAATAATATGTTCAATTACGGCCGACCGCGTACACACGAACGCAAAAGAAAGGGGCCAATATGTTTCTCGACATTATACAACTGTTGTATCGGTATAGGTAACATGCAGTTTTTAATACCCAGTAATATGATTGCTATACATAATTTAAAATCAATGCGCTGCATTAATATAATTTCTCGACTACTGTAATTCTGATTATAGATGTTGTGACAGCTGCCTAAGAACGTCATCAGGAATTAAAATTCCTTTCTTCACCACTGTGTTGTTGTTTGCGTAATTTTTTTGTTGGTAGCATTGGGTTTTTTGCAAGTCTTTTCTTTATGTGTCTAAATGGAAGTGGTACGTATCTTCCAGTGTACTGAAACCCTACGTCACAAGGATAAGTGACGTGTTCTCCGTCTCACACACTGTAAGTTTCAGTGCCAGCTATATTAGAAGTAATTATCATTCACTCTTTTTCTATTACAATTCCGAATATCACCAGTCGTAGTATTATTCTTAAATTAAATTTCAATAAATGCTATAACTTTTTGTCTTTACTTTATTTACCATGTACTCAAAATTCCAAACAAGTTTGGCGAAATATTCCTTTAAAACACGTGCCTGGGGTAGTAACGTGACATTACGGCTTGTTCATATTGGCTAAGACTAGTTACCGGCATTGAAATTTGCAAGAAAAAACACCATTTCAATTATAGAACGAGGGCATTCAACATTTAAGGCGCCCGCCTACTTGGCGTTGCAGAATGTTTGAAATCTATACGTTTTTACACGAAACCATTAAACGTGTGTCAAATGTGCTAATCTACGAAAAGAACACACACTTCATACGAGACTTGTTAAGTGCTTTCCAAGACATCAGGCACATTAGAAAAGTCATATCAGAGCACTCCAACATTGCAAAAAAAAATATTTTTTAAAGAGCTTTACCTCAAAATACGAGCGTCTGGTACACATAGTCTATTAGCGGTTTATTCACCCTGTTTGAATAAAACCTTTGAAAAATCTCCCGATGTATGACGTGTTTAGTAATTTCCTAAATACACCATGTATCTCAAGCGTTTTATACTTGTATTCATACAAGTTGCGCCTAGTGAGAAATAGTCCTTATACAAAATACTGTTAGACTGAGTGAGCAACAATTCTGTGCGTTGTCCCTCTGGTATAATTTTGCAGACTTAGTCAAGCTTAGTTTGTACGAGGCGGAGGAATGTCCTGGAGGTAGAACTTTAGCAGGGCTTTGAACGTTGAACTCGCTAGAGACTTTCCACGATAAAAATGTATATAGTCTCGGCATAAAGTCGCACGGGTACACGCAGCATGACGAAAACGCTGCACGCCAGTTCAGAGCCCTGCGAGTAGCGGCGATGGTGCACTTGATGTGCGTGACAGTATCGTCCTTATTGCTCCCGCACTTCAGACGCGGTAATACCGCCGGCCAGGTGGGCGTAGTGGAGTAGTACGGCTGGCTCTTATGGCTGATCAGGCTCCACCATTTTGTATTTTCACTATTTTGCCGTAATCTACACTTGCAAATGTTTAACGAAATTTTTTCGAGCGACACGACATGAACACAATAATAGTTTCTAAAGCTTTATCCACCTATCGCAACTCTGCCACTTTAATTGTTTTTGGCTGGTGACTTCCGGCAAGAAATAAATATTTTTTCTTATGGTGCTCACAGAAATGATCGTGGCAACAATAGTCTACCAATACTTGTTTTAGAACATGTTCGACCTATACCTTTTCGATGCCCAAAATAAAATTTCAAATCTGCAAGGCAAGTTACGGTGAAAATTTCGCCAATCCAAGATGGCGGGGCGTGATCCTCCTTAACGTCGGCTTCTTGAGAGCCGACGAGGGCGAAGTGAGGCGAGAATGGAGCGGCGCCGGAGTTCGAACGCGATAGGATGCGGGATACCCCTCGAGAAAACCAGCCGAACAGAGACATCGGCCGGCACGATTCCTGCGTGTGATCCAGGTAAAGGCTGTTCACCATAAAGTAAGCACTTTTGAAATTAACCTTAGAAAAGGTCACTGCCCTTGCCTGCATATATTATAACGGGCGCACTTGGTCACATTCGCCAAGTAAAGTTGGTAACGATTAATGGGAAGCAGTTACATTTCTTAACGTCAAATTAAAAGTGCTAGGTAACCATTTGTAACAACTTAAATATTAATTATTTCGCTTTGTTCTTTTTTTTTTTTTTCATTTATCGAAGTGTAAAAAAGAGCAAATTTGTGAAATATTTACTTTTTTTTATAAATTGAAAGTTTCACTTGGTCGACACATGAATAAAGTAACGAGGCCCACGACAGTTTTAATTTTACACAAGGCGGGAGAATATACAACGTACATACAAGTAGATCGTAAGCAGGGCTTTCAAAAGTGCTCACTCTATCGTGAACAGCCTTTAATTATAATAATCCCTTCAGATACAGTGACAAACAAGACAACGACAGAAATGTTTGTCGTTGTTACTACCTACCACATCGTATCACTATCCGTGTATTATCACAGTGTTGGTGGCTACGAACACAAACATTTGGTTCGTAGAGCTATAGGCCTACTTTCACTCACTGAGTATACACCACCTCAGTGTGTGTGCGCTGTAAGACACTAATACCAAAAAATTTAATTAACATGTAATGGGGAACTATAAGACTTAATGAAAAGACAAATGTGAATAATTTTAGTTTTTAGGTCGCAGGTCCCTGTGTATAAAATGGCGTGATCTGCAATTTCAGAAGAAAATATATAAACATTTTAATTTTTGTACTTAGATTGCCAGACAGGTAATGGTCCTCTAACTGAAGCCCATTATAATTTTGCTTAAAAGTAGTATTATACCGGGAGCTGGTCATAAACAATCACCTTTTTCGATATGTTTTTCCTCTGCAAATGTAGATTACGCCGTTACGTGTTCTTATTTAATTAAATATTTCATAAAAATTTCCAGAACACTGGAAACATGTGGTAAATTCACAATGGTTATTTACTGTATATTAATATAGATCTCATCGCTACAAAAACATACTTTATTTCATCTGCACTGCACAGTATTAGAAATGTCTGATAACATAACAGTCCGTCCTGTGAAATATAGTCTCGTGAATATTTTATAACAACGCACGGAAAAATCGACATTGGACGCCACGTGGCCTTTTAGATTCACCGTGCCTTGTGCTCTCTCTTTCATAGTCGATTTCCACGCGGTTTTGTGTCGTCCCGTAATCGATGGAATAAAGTTCATTCAGGAACCGAAATAGCGCGTGATGGAAGATGATTTCAGGCCATAAGAATTTAGTAAAGTTTTTCATGATGTACGGAAATTGATGTACTACCCTGCTTTGTCCACGCGGGACAAAGCAAAAAAAAAAAAAAAAACGAACTTTTGATTCGAGGATTAGAATTTAACACAACGCATGGAAATCAATATTTTCCAAAATGTTTGGTAGCAAGGATAGGAAAAAAAAAAAAAAAAAATCGTAAGTGCCGTCTGAAGACCAGTCAGGTGACCTAAGTTTTCCAAAATTAGATGTTCCTATTTTAAATATGTAATCTTAATACCAGCTCCACCAGCAGCACGAAAATTCCCATCGGCCATGGAAATTGCGTGATGCAACAATGTATTAAGACTAGTTAATGGGTCCCTTTGTTTTCGCTATTTATGCTACCAATGGTGATGTTCTCTAGGCTATGGAAAGCTTTAACCATAAAAATAAGCTTAATGACACTGATCTGACTGGGTTGTATGAAGTTTGAATGGTAATAAACGCAGTTTCTTTATCTATACATATATGTGAAATATGGAAAGATTTTTTTGCGATGGAATCTTACGTAGCTACGTACCTACCAAATAAAATATTGCAATCGAAAAAAACAATAAAAGAGCGTTCGTTGATCTGAGGTATGCACTAGTACAGGAATATCCACTTCATGCTAATGTGAAGTACTAGAGAAAGTGAATCACTTTCAAACTGTAGCTTTGTTTGAAAATGCAGTGGCTAATGGGATTATAAATATAAATATCAATATATTATATATATATACGTCTGATGGGACATGAACTACGTAGGCCGAGAAAAAAATTAGAAATTCGTACCCGAAAAGTTATTCATTTAACTTGTTATATCGATAAACTGAACACCATGGGAAAGAGATTCGGTCGTTCTATAATAACGATGATGATAGCTTTATATCCCGTCTTTAAATATCCGATATGTACTTCGGAATCGATGAGGGGTAACTGGTAAGATGCTAAACTAGATCATCCCCAGCATTAATGCAAATATTGCTCAAGTAGTCAACTCGATTTCGTGAAGAACCTTTATCATCTCAGCTGCTTGAAAACGTTTCCCTCACAGGAAAAGTAATTTAACGTATTTGTCCATAATTACTAAATATCTCAAATCACCAACACTCTTCAAATAATTGAGGATTTGGTGTAAATAGTAAATTAATTGCCGCCATGATTTCCTACTTACGGTTCTGTAACATTATGAAAAAAAAATTATATTCATAATTCAAGATATATGATATAGGCCATAAGAGAAACGATTGTGACCACGTTGAGAAGTCTGACATTCCATACTTGCACCGCTTATGTCATGTACTGGTGATTTTTTTTTTAAAATAGGTATTACGTTCGAATGCTTACAGTGTAGAACGCCATTTTACTAGTATAATTCAAGATTCTGTAACACTACCATTATTTTCCTAGGCCACAAGAAATTCCAATTTTTGGTATGTGTAATCTTCTCAGAGGTGTAATTGAATTTTTTGTCACTATTGTGTAGGTCTACCGTCAAAAGTAAATTATTTTGTAGTTTTGTAAGTAAATTAATAATTTACCGAAAGCTATGTGTGCAATTTATTACGTCCTTTGATATTGTGTTGTGCAGTCGAGAGTTTTGTGTATGATTGTGTTTGTGGAAGTCGTAAAAACGTGACTTTACTCATGCATATTTTATTTTACATTCGCAAAGCAGGCTACAATTTCCTCTCTGTCTGCAGACTTATGCATATAATACTGTACGAGCGGCTTAAAATTAGGTCGGAAATAGGCCATCCTTCGTGTAGTGTGTCGTGAATAGTCGTGCCGTAAAAATCATTCAGGCCCTAGTAACGTGTCGCAAAAATTTCTCTCGTGTGTTTATTTGTCGAGTTTGAAGTGTCGTGTCGCTTTTCGTCGAAGCACGTACGTATGTTATCAACTGCGCGTATGGTTGCGACATGCCTACTGGCAAAACAGCTACTGCGCAGTTGATGTGCACGCTCTACCCTCTGCATGGTTGCGAATCACGAGCTGGCAGCGGCATCGCGGGGGACAGACCACAAAGGGCGGCGCATCGAAGCGTTTCTTTTTCAGTCGCGCGCGCACCAAACGCCCGCAGCGAACGTTCCACGCGAGGCCAGCCAACGGCAGCGCCGAGCCAGGTTAATACGCTCAGCTTCATTACGCCGGTGCTGGTAATTTCCCGGCGATAATGACTCGAAAACAATATCGCCTCCCTCCCCCTTTGTCAAACCGTTTGCACAAGCAAATGACGCGCGCTCAATAATGCACGTCTATAAGCAATTTCGGTTACATTTCGCATCTCTCCAGCCGCATCGTAAATTATTACTGGCGCCCGCATGTAGAGAGTACATCGCTGCTGGACGTTATTCATTACAGATGCCAAATTGCAGCGGTGATTACACGGGTTTCAATAACCCCGGCAAATTTCCAGCGTGTTTACACGCGTCCTCGATAAAGACTCCAGCGCATATGAGAATTGGGTTTCCCCCCCCCCCCTTTTTTTATCTCTCTCCTGTAAAGTGTTATCGTGGAATAATTTATTTGCGTACACTTTTGTTTTCACCCGAGTAAATAATTTCGAACTTGTCGGTTCGAGTGTTTATTCATCGAACTTTGTTTTCATGCAGTTAGTTATTTGGTCCAACAAATTGCTTGTTTAAGGTTCAGTGCTATACTAAAAAAAAAAAAAAAAAATAAGGAAAACACTGAGTAAGTGTACACAAAGCGTATGCGGTAGCAGTGACACCAACAAGGTTTTTTTTTGTATTTTTACACCTACAATAATAATGCACTTTTACTTTGTGACAAAAAATACCGTAAATAAACGGCAAAATTTTCCACAATGCTCGTATATAAATAATTATATAGAGTGGAGTTACGTATACTACAGACGATAAAATTTTGAATAACTGAGTGTTTTTTACAGCATAGGAAAAAATGACATACATTATGGAAATGTGTCATTCGTATTCCAAAGTTAAATTTCAAAACTAAATGCAAGTTAAATCAGTAATGAGAGTAGAAGTATGACGTTACAACTTTTTTCAGTATATTTTACACACGTATTTTGCAATGCGATATCACAAAATTGCGCTGCAGCTGGGGAATAATTTGCCTGAGTTTCAAAGCACGGTAATTTAAGACTCGAACCCAGAGTTTGTAGTATTCCGTTGAAGAGTTCCCACTAATAGACAACCATGCAGTATAAAGGAATAAGAAAGCTTAGAATACAATTGTGTTTTCGTAACTCGTGCTCACTAGTGCCGTTTATATGTAAACCTACACTCTAAAAAAAATTTATGGTGAACTTCCCAAACTATAATGGAAGTTTTTAATCTATACATTGTATGTAAATAATACCACATGTCAAACTGCGAATATAGGAATGTTGAGCGTCGTTACTATCCAAGGTTGGGGACTTCCCTACGCATTTGACTGTTTCGTGAGCGAATGTAGAAATTCTACCATAGATGCATGGAACAATAGTTCGTCATTTCTCACTATTTGTATACATTGAGACGATATACTTTCGTCTCGTGTTCAATAGCTCCAATTCCCTATAAAAAGTACGTATTGTTATGTATTTTCGCCTGCCCGTTATTAAACTCAGCTGTGGACGTTTCTCGTACTTTTGGCGAATAGTTTAGAACAGCTATGGAAGATCACGATGTATGCTGCCACGTCTGCGGTGAAAAAAACATACGTAGAAGATTCGGCGCCCGACGTCAAGTGGACCTTCGAAGCAGAAGCGAGTCGGCCTACATAGTGGCCGCCTCAGCTCCAGCAATTCAACTACCGGGAGCGCCCGTGCTTCCAGCCCGGCCAGGCAAAAGACTGACGTGCCTCACTACTATTGGTTATGCCTTGGTGACGTCAGCGGTGTTGCCAAGAGTTGCACGTTGAAGATAGATAATGCTCAAGTCTGAAAATTAAAGACTGTCGCCGAGTAGATCTGAGATCCCTCTATTTCAAACTACATTTTTTCCTATTGGTGAAAATAAAAAGTACCCAATTAAATGCTGAATATCCTGTTGCCAAATCTGTTAAATGTGAAGCAATGGTGAGGGGCGAGGAAAGGGGTTTTAAATAAACAGACATGCATTCTTGGAGTTGGTCTGCTTGGTTCTCAGGCTCTGGAGGTGTTCACCATGAAGATAACTACTTTAATACTTTAGTACTTGAAGAAAGGTAATTTTTTGTAGATATTAGGGTTTGGCAAGAATGTTTTTAAATGTTTTTAAATTTAAGTTTTGTAAAAATAAAGAGTACTTAACACATGCAAATTTTGGGGATGAAACTTAGAAAATATACCAATCGTAGAAATCATTATAAGTATTTTATATCAATTTTGTTTGTTTTTTGCTAAATATTTTATCTAAATATTTAAATGTCGCTTTTCGTAAACGGGTATAAAATATTGTGTTAAAATTTCGTAAAAAAAATAGTTATATAAAAAATTCAAGAAAAATATTTCAAATTTTTTACTATTATTTTAATTTCCCATAAAATGTTTCCAGTTGCAACAAAGCAAATAATAATGTTCAAAAGGTTTGAGAAAACATGCCAGGGCATCTTTGTGAGACGACTTGATGCTGACCAATATAAAATAATCACCTTTCTGCCTTCTGCTGATGGGGTTTCTTCGGGAGTTTCCAAAATCTCCAGCCCACAGGGATTAAAAGGCTTTTCATAGCTGCGCACTACGCTTTGCGTGTTGCATAAGCTGGAAATGACAGGTGAAACTGGTGCAAATTTTATATTTGTAGGTTATAGGTGTTCGTTAACTTGAGTACAGAGTGTGTGTCTTCCCGATCGTGTGTGCCAGCTGAAAGGTTTACTATTTGTGGACAATATCGAAAGGTTGAGTGCAGCGTTGAAAGATGTGGGGGGTGATTAAAAATTATGAGTCAATTGAGCAGCTACGTGTAAAGGCCGGTGGGATGGTGAAGAAAGGAACCGAGATGGACGTTAAAACGAAGAGACATTTTTTTTTTCTTTTTTTTCTTTTTTTTTTTTTTTTTTATTACCTCCTGAAAGAGTGGCTCAGGTGGCAGAATTAAAAGGGAAGATATTTAAATGTTGTTTTAGATTATTTTGTTAAATTAAATCGTGTCTTATCCTTAGAGCTTTGTACTAGACAAACTATTTATGTTGTGGCTATTTTTAAAATGCTCAATTTATTTAAAGTTAGTTTTAGTGTAGCTGTAAAGGAAAATTAGGGCACAAAACGGTTATTTAGTGCCTATTTGAATCTTTTCTCATCAGACCATGCTGTGTTGCTTATGAGGATGCAATTAATGGAAAGATATCAGTAAATTGGGCAGACAATGCAGGAGTTTGTGAGCGAAGTATAGGGATTGGTGGAATTGTTAAATATCCCATGAAGAGTATTTCACGGAAATAATGTTTCATAATCGGTTACCTAGTAATAGTTGTTTTTACATGTTTGTGTAACAACCTAAGACTCGTGTGGGAAAGACTGTTCGAGACTGTGCTGGAAGTTCAAATGAGAATAACGAGGTGGGTAGTAATGTACGAAGAAGTTTTCAATTAGGTTATGTTAAACGCATGGGAAAATCGAAAGCTGCACTAATGCAGATGGATGCTGTAGTTTTGCAAAATTCTAGCTCAGGTCCCAGATTGGAAATTTGAAAAGGAAAATATCCACTCAGGCTGTGATTCTAGCCAGGGAGTCGGATAAGGGCGTTGTAAGAGTTTACAGAAATGACTTTCGGTCAAAACAATCAGTGCCAGTACAAAGTAAAGAAAGGGTAGTTAATTCAAAGACCTTGCAGGACATTCAGTGCTTATTTTGTGGCAACATGGTACATGTGGGTGGACAATGTCCAATAAGTTTGAAACCTACTGGAATAAATGCAGAAAATTTTCGTTTGAAAAACGTTATGGGCTTTGATAACTGCATTTCTAGATTTTGGTGCCTCTTGTTCATTAATTAAGTCCAGAATTTTGTAATATAGTATTGCGGGCATTGCCAAAAGGATCGGCGTATTTGGAGAGGGATGAAAAAGTGTGGTTTTCTTAAGCTGATGGCGGTACGATATATTCTGTTTATTCTGCAAGGTTTCAAATTAAATTAGAAAAAAATTTTGAAAGTTTAGTTTTCGTGTTTTTCCAGGTTTGAATCTTGAGTTAATACTTGGGATCGATTTCCTGGGGGGAAAATCGTGCCTCACTGCAGGTTGTTGAGGGAATTTTGAGTTTTGAATTTTGTAAGAGTCAGCTTGTGTCTTTGGTTACACCCAACATGAAGTATCGGTTAGTGAAAACATAAGAGTTAACAAATTGACAGGAACTTGAGATTCAAAACTTTATACATGAATTTCAGGATGATGTGACTTCAAATTTGGGCCACTATACTCAAAATCCGATTAAATTGAAACTTAGTGACTACGAATCTGTAGTTTCTGTTCCATATCAAGTGGCTCCCCCAAAAATCAAAGCGTTCAGATAATTGATTTCTGAATTTAAAAATCAGGATATTATTGAAGAATTGAATAGTATATATTCAAGTCCTTCCTTTATGTTAGCAAAAAGAACTACAGATCAATTTAGACTAATATGTGATTATCGATCAATAAGTAAAAAAATATATATCTGTTGATCAGTATCCCCTTCCTACCATTGAGAGTGTATTTAAACATGTAGGTGAAGCGAATTATTTCACCATCCTAGACTTAAATTCCGCTTTCCATCAATGTGATCTACATCCCGATTCACGGAAATGTTTAGCTTTGTATCACTATGGGGTCATTTATCAGTGGAAACGACTACCAATGGGCGTGAACTGTGGGCCTCAGGATATGTCGCGTATTCTATTTAAGGTTCTAGGAAAATTTCAATATGATTTTCTTTTCACTTATATTGATAATGTACGTGTGTACAGTAACAATTTTGAACAACATATTTAGCGATTATCACTGAGAAAAATAAACTGTCTAAACAACCAAATAAATAATGTTGACATTTATTTTGCTGTTTCAAACCAACTATTGTTAAATCAAACACTGGATTGTTGAAGTAAAAATAGTGATTTTTTTTTTGTTTTGAACAAATAATTTTGTTGGTGTATTTTTCAAATCAAACGAATGTTATGCTGACTATACCATAATACCATATTTTTCAGGTATGGTATGCTCAACTATATATATATATATATATATATATATATATATATATATATATATATATATATATTGTTGAGCATATATATATATATATATATACACACACACACACTACCCCCCGGCAAGTACTGCAGATGTTAAAGTTAAAATTTCGGTTACTATTCGTCAAAGGATATAGGTAAAAGAAATAACAATATTAATACCCTGCGTATTTTTAAATATAATGCTAATATTATTTTGTTACAAAATGGTTAAAAGAAGTAACATTTATAATTAAGTCGAATAAATGCATATCTGGTTTAACTAGATTATTTGGTAAAAAAGAATATCTTAGTAGCCAAGCTAAATAAATGTACGTTTTTTTTTAACACAGGCATATATTTGGTTCGACAAAATGATTTCGTTAAAAGTAATTGTCACATTACTCAAACCAAACAGCTGCTTGGTTGTTTTAACACAGATATGTTGAAGTTCAACATAATTATGTGGTTAAAAGAAACTACAGTTGTGGTTCTGCCTAACCTGTGAATTGACTTGATTCAGCAGAGTATATTGGTTATTATTAGGGCAATATAGCATTGTTGAAACAACTAAATAATATCAAATAAATTATTTTGTTGCGCCAAGAAATGCTCTTGATTGCTTCTACACAAATATACCATTTGGTTGTTTCAAACAAATTCCATTACATTTTACCAAATATTTTTCTCATACTGCTTTACGTGAGGCAGGCTTGACTGTGAACCCGGGTAATATAATATGGGCAAAAGTCATGTCAAATATTTGGGATTTATAATTTCTGATGGCACATTGTTGATGGACCCAGAGAAAATTAAACCTACCGTCAATTTCCCCATCACAAAGAATTTAAGAGGAGTAAGGAGATTCCTGGAGATGGTTGATTTTTATTCAAAGTTTATCCCAGATTTTGCTACCGTCGCTGAACCCCTCAATGTTGTGAAATGAAAAGGAGTAGAATACATTTGGGAAGAGCAACAGGAACAGGCTTTTTGTAAATTCAAATAAACTATAAATTCACCTCCAGTATTGCGTTCACCTGATTTTCAGAAGCAGTTTGTTCTACAGGTTGATGCAATTTCTACAGCTGTGGGGGCTGATTTATGTCAGCATGTTGAAGACTCATTAGCACCAGCTGCATATGCTAGTCGGCTGTTAACATCTGCCGAGCAAAAATTTATTGTTTATGAGAAAGGTATTTTGGCAGCTCTTTTTGGCATGGATAAGTTTGCTGATTATTTCAAAAGTAAAGAATAAATTTCGCACTCATATAATGAGGCTTTAAGTTTGATTCTTGCCACCAAAAAGCCTGCTGGAAGAATAGCAAGTTGGTTGGTTAGGTTAACTAGATATAAATATACTGTAAATATTATAAAAGGGGTTGACAATAGTGTTACTGATTGTCTATCGAGGATGTTTGATGTCGACGAGTTCCAAGTTGATTATAGTAATGAGAATGGTCAAGTTAATTTAGTACAGGAACATAAACTGCAGCAAGTGGGAGTTTTACAAAATTTCGCTTTGGTTCATATGAGTTGCAGGAACGTCAAAAGTATGACTGAGTGTACGTAGATCCTAAAACAAATCCTTGCCAACATTTCAAAAAGTTATGTGCTAAGGAAAGGTTTGGTCGGATATGTTGATCACAAAGGGAAAGTTAGTGTTTTTGTACGAAAAGCATTATGCAATATTATATTTAAATATTATCATAATTCCTATGTTGGGTGCCATCTTGGGCAGGACAAGACTTTGTCTCGTATTAAATGTAATTTTTATTGGCCCAAAATGAGAGATGATGTAGATTTGCGGGTTTATAGCTGTGATGCCTTTCAGAAGGAAAAACCCATAGTTACTCAGACCATGAGTCAATATTCAGATACAATTGCTCAATACCCCTGGGAGCAAATTTATATGGACATTTTTGGGTCTTTACCTCTGACCGAAAAGGGTTTCTCATCCATTTTAGTAGCGGTAGATAGTTTTTGCAAATTTGTGTTCTTTTTCCCTTTACATAATTTAAAGTCAATTGACATTTATGGTAGTTTAAGGCACGTTTATTTCCCATTTTTGGGTCTCCTCTTAGCACACTCAATAATAATGCTACTTATTTTGTTTCTGCTGATATGAAACATTTGACATTTATGTGGGGAGCGAAATTGATACAGACATCTCCCTATTACCCGAAAGTCAACTTGGTTGAGAGATATAATAAAGATTTGAAGGCAGCTGTGAGAACATATTAGGCTGGATCTCATCACTATTGAGATGAGAAAGTGTATCATGTGTCTTAGCATTTAATAATGTTGTTAGTGAAGCGACCAACCATATGCCCTCTCATTTAATTTTAGGGCGAACTATTTTCCACCCTTTTCATAAACGTATGGAGTCTTCAATCCTTTTGTTGGGATTCGGTGGATGTTGGCAAATTTGTCTGAGGTATGGGAGGAAGTAAATAAGAACTTACTGAAGTATTACCAGAAGTTAGCTATTAAGTATAATCAGGACATACATCTAGTAGAGTTTAAAGTAGGTGATAATGTTTTGTTGGAGGCGCATTTTTTAAGTAGTAAAGCTGATAAGTTTAGTGCCAAGTTGGCGCCAAATATATCGGGCCATTAAAAATAACAAGATTTTTTACACCTGTTACCGTGTTGTTAGAACATCCTGACAATCCCAACAGAAGGAATAAAGCCCATGTGTCGCAGATCAAAAGTTATAAAACAGGAATATAAGATCCAAAGCACCAAAATATCATGCTCATTACTTTTGTTCATCTCCATTTAGTTATTAAGAGGGTTTAATATTTAAACAATTGGTAATGCTTTTTGATAAATGTGAATTTTAATTGGATTGTTTGTAAATTTAAAAATATCCTGTCAAGGGTGGAAGAATTTTGAGTAGGTGTTGGGAAGGTCTGGGAACCAAAGATATTAAATGGTTGTGGCAGCACGAGAATTTTTTTTAATCTGAGAAAGTGATCAATTAGTAAATATGTATGGACATATATTGAATACTGATGCTGGTCTGGTGCATCGTTTGTTTCAGTGGAGCCTGGTCAAGAGGACCTGTGGGAGAGAAGATGAGAAGAGACTTCTCGTCTGCTCCTGGTAGGATCTTCGGATGTTGGAGATTCCAGATACAGAAGAATATCTACATTCTGCGAGGACATCTTGCAGCATAGAACTTTGGATCCTGCGATGGTTACGATGCCTGATGCGACTGCAGGGGCATCTTGCAGCCTTACACTATGAGTCCTGTAATGGTCGCTACTCCTGCTGAATTTGCTGTCTTGTGATGCTGTGGAGATCTGAAGATCCGTCAAATAGGATGTTAACAAGGCGATGGGATAGCTGCTGTGGATGTTATCCTTGTGGAAGCTGTGGAAGACGATAGTTTTTTTTTTTCTGGCTGTCGGTGTTGCAGTCTGCACTCCATTTTTCTCTGTAAGACTGGCCACCTTGGAGATATCCTGAAGGATGGAGACTGAGTTTCCTTATGTCATTCAGCTGCAAGGGGGGAGGATGAGACGATATGTTTTCGTCTCGGGTTCAAGAGCTCCATTTCCCTATAAAAAGTGTCTCGTTACGTATTTTCGCCCGCCTGTTATTAAACTTAGCTATGGACGTTTTCCTACCTTTGGCGAATAGTTTGGAAACAGCTCTGCAAGACCACAGTGTATGCTGCCTCGTCTACGGTGAAAAAAAACGTAGTAGATTCGGCACCCGGAGTCAACTGCCGGGATCGCCCGTGTTTCCAGCCCTGCCGGACGGAAGACTGGCGTGCCTAGCTTCTATTGACTATGCCTTGGTAACGTCAGCGGTATTGCCAAGATTTTACTAGACTGTCGCTGTGTAGCTCTGAGAGCCCTCTATTTTATATTACATTTTTGTATTAGTTAAGATTAAATTTACTGAATTAAATGCTGAATACCCCGTTGCAAAATGTGATAAATGTGAAGTAGTGGCAAGGATAATTTTACGAACAATTTCTTAGCGTGTAGTAACTTTGTTGTCAGTGATCGACCGGTAGGTGATGTTCTTGTATTCCACCTTTCTTTGGCCAGACGAGTTTAACTCTTCGTATAAATTGAAATTTTGTTTAAAATTTGAATTTTTTATAGTTAAAAAAGAAAAATACTTATTCGACAAGTAAGAATTTTTCAAAGATTCAAACAAGGAAATTTACCTTTGTGTGTTTGTCATCATAGTCTCCACACTATATTGTTTAGGCAATTTTGTGTTTATATGGGCTTTGTAAAATTGTACTGGGTAACAATATTGCTATTAAAATTACAAGAGTGTGTTAAAAAATCGACTATGATGATTAAAAAGCATAAGTGGGAGGTTTACTGGCGACTTGAGTTGAGAGAACTTGATAGGCGCTCAATGAGGTCGTGAGTGCCGGAGGAAGTTCCACATTTTACGTTAGTGTGCTTCAAAATGTGTGATTTAACAAGTATATTTTTATAAGCAAAATCATTGTGTCTATGGGTTTT
This sequence comes from Dryococelus australis, assembly GCA_029891345.1. Lineage (NCBI taxonomy): Eukaryota > Metazoa > Arthropoda > Insecta > Phasmatodea > Phasmatidae > Dryococelus > Dryococelus australis. Next base: position 302,429,168 of record CM056995.1, on the reverse strand, counting down.
AAACGAAATCGTATGTTTTGTTTATATTACTTAAAACCTTGGAGTGTATTTTCACATATATATATTTATTTATTTTGAAATATATAAATCCAAAAAGGAAATGTACCAAACAATCTTATAGTTAATTTTATATATACAGTGAATTCGTTATTTTATCGCATTTATCCCATATACTTTTGCTCAGTAAAGATCATGTTAAGGTATTTATTTTTATTCTGTAGCACAGGTATGAATTATAAAAAAAAAATGCTGTATTTACTCACTATAACTGAATTTTAATGGAGGCTGTTGTTGAAGACACGTAGCTAGAATTTAAACGCTCGTACAATGACACTTCTTTTTCCAAGGAAAAGTCCCATTCCCTTAAACGTGATACTTCATGGGTCGAGGATATTGTCTTTTGACTAGATCTATATTCAAAATTATATTTTATTGCATCTGTCGCTTATGTAGACTACACAATTGAGTAATGGGAAATTCTGTATAATAAAACGGGAAATAATCTTTATTTAATTAAACCACACAGGGAAACAGTTTGACAAAATAAACTTGCTATTTAGAGACCCATATTAAAATATAAATATGTGGATATGAGTAAACTAATATGATATCAATCAGAAACCTAACAAAAATAAAAACACATAGCTCACAGAGTTAATACAGTATCGAGTGGGTACAAGTATCTGCTATGACACGAATATATTTAGTATGAACACTGCGTAAAATACATTATGCGAGAGTAAAAAAATAACCAGAAATATTTATTAATAGCACATATTTCGTTCCCAAGTAACGAAATTTCCCTAAATTGTAAGGGACCTTCCGTGAATTGAAGTATATTTTATTGTAATTTATTACGTGGTATTATAATAAACAACTTTCCATTGCGTAGATTTTATAATGTGTTGTTTTATTCGGGACTAAAGCTGATTACAGAATTAAAATGTACTAAAACCAGAGTATCCAGGATAATTTTTTGTATTTGTAACAAAATGTAAACATTTGTATTGTTTTCAAATAGTAGTCTATTAAAAGTTTGATATAACTATATTAATTTTCAAATGCAAATGAACAGAAATATGGGAAATTTAATATATATGTTAAACCAAGCCAATTAAAATATATTTAATAATGGATGTGTTTGGTTTCACTTTAATATATCTTTCAACATTACCAGAACAGTATTAAGATCTCCTCAGGAAATGCACAATGTGTTAGCTTGTAGTTTCAATTTACCCTTTACTATCAGCTTTAATCAAAGCATTTTAAATTCTAACTATAATCATAGACCTAAAAAGTTTTAAAGTTTTAATTAAATGATCAGTCACATTCCTGAGACCAATGCGCCAGTTAAATTACATCTTTTTTTTTTTCCTGCATATAACTTACCGTTTAAATATTCATAAATACTGTGAAAATGGTCTCAAAAAATATTTTTCCACTGACTCGGTATTTTCGTCACATTACTGCTGATATCATATTAGAAATACAAAATTTCCTCACAATATAAAAACTAATGTTTAGACAATCGAACGTACTTGACTGAAATGGTGATGCCAAACACAATAGAATTTAGGTGCAAATGGGTGAAGTCATTTAAACCCAGTTCCTTTGAGGTTGAGCGCAAACGTAACATATAAATTAAATGTTATGCCACCGTTGGTGAAAATTCAGTGTTCTATAATAGGCAGATTTTCCACATATATTTAGCATCATGATCACTTTCGAGTAAACAGGTGAATAATGCATGTAGTTTTAAAATATGTTTTGGGTATGTAAAAAATTGTGCCTCTTTAAATATAACACTCATCCTACTATGAATACGAATACACTTGTTAACCGCTTATTAATTTTTAGTTTTGGAATTCATGTTTTTAGAGTGTAATTTTTCAGCTATAAGTTATCATTTAAAGCCGATGAAAATTCAAAAACAACAGACAATTTTCCACGTGTTTAAAATTGTAATAAGTAAAATAAACTTTATTAACACAATACGTATACATTATATTTGATATGAGATAGTTTGGTATAACGAATAATAAATATACATATACCTATATATATATATATATAATCCCGCCCGGCTGTACAGGTTACCTGGCCCCGCCAGATGGCGGGGCCAGGTGTGTGTATATATATATATATATATATATATATATATATATATATAGAGAGAGAGAGAGAGAGAGAGAGAGAGAGAGAGAGCGCATGAATACCATGATAATGATGCCATCACAGAGTCAGTTGCTTCTTTACACTGACGGATGCCATAGCAACAAAAGCGAAAGGAGGGGACGTCTTTGGTTTCTCAATAGCAGAATTGTCCAAGCCAAAATACTGCAATCTGCCCAAATAGCACTCACTTCTGCGGTGTCGCCACCGGAACGTATCTGGTGTAGAACGTTTCAGATTGCACAGATAAGTCAGCTCACGATACGTATTATTTCTCACGTAAAAAATCGGTATACTTTGTAGTAGATATAAAATGAAAAGGCGGAACGGACCACAGGGGGAGACAACTAAAAGTGCACTAATCACAAATATGTAGATGCACATAATAGCGATATAAAATTATTAAATTTTTTCGGGCTATAATTAGCCTATCTGTATTTATTGACGTGTGCAATAGAAAAATTATGATATAACAGAAAATCTCATGTTTGCAAAAAATTAACGTTTATTGAAATAGATTTATTAATACGCATAAAATAATTTACAATCCAACTTTCCCCAAGGAAATTTTAGTTTTATTACAACAACATCAACTTACTTCTCTAAAACTCGATCGTTTTCATAAGAGTTCCGTAAGCAGTTATACTATTGGCATTTGGTGTGCTATCGAATCACAACTTTAGTTAGAAAATAAAGCCGGTGTTTCATTATACAGAACATCAGTACAAAGAGCATTAATTAACAGTTATAGCCATCCAGAGTAAATTATTTTCATCTACTTGCCACGCCCTCCAGTAGTGGCCCGACTGAGCTCACTGGGAACTCCAAGTCAAACTCAACATCAAAAGAGGGGTAAAAAAAAAGTCTGAGTCATCTACAGCTTCCCTACAAACTAAAATTTCCACAGCTGAGAAGCAGTACCCAGAAACTTCGTATCTGGGTACAGACCCAACCATTTCAAACCCTTAGTTCTAACCACTTAAAAGGCATATCTGTACCGTGGAGGGGACCACGGTAACTGAGCGGTTAGCATGCTCGCCTCCCGCCAAGGCGATCCGGGTTCAATCCTCGACCGAGTCTCTTCGGATTTTCGTATGTGGGAATCGTGCCGGACGATACCGTTGGCCGGCGGGTTTTATCGGAGACATCCCGTCCCCCCCCCTCCCCCCGCTCTTTCATTTAGGCGTTGCTCCATACTCACCTGAATCACCCTCATAGGCTCTCAAGACCTCGACGTCAAGAGCCGCCCAAATCTCTTCACTCGCTGTACCGTGGAGGTAGCATTTCTGTGATAAGCAAGAGTGAACACTTTGTTGCTTACATTGTTTATTTTCTTTCATTTACACTTTACGTTTCCCATATAGAGAAAATACTTACACTTCATGCTCATTGACAATTAACGTAATTTATATAAAACTGCTCTCTCAAAAACATTAGCGGGCCAAAATTCATACAAAACAATACAGAGCACATCAATACTAAAATGCTAAAAATGGCTACACCTATATAAAAATTGGCCGAAATATAAATACTGCACAGTACCACCCACCATTAATTACCTTGGATCAAAAACGCCTTTTCAAAACAGATGAAAGTTAACAATATTAAAGTCACAAGTATAAATACAAAATGCTGGCACAATAAAAATGATTCACAAGATCTTAATGATCATCCAAACGCCCATCTCAAAAAATTTCCTTTGCAAGGGAATCGCATGCTATCTACTATTTACTTCTCCTTGAAATGTTGCTACATTTATTTATTTGACAAGCTTTAATAATTGTTAGTGGGAATCAATGACTCCGAGAAAATTAAAATCTTTTTGATGCAGACAGTAACATTCGATTAATTTGAACTATAAATAAAAAAAACTACCATTGAAACATTACTTTGCCAGCCTTTTACTGGCTAAACGCGAATCATAACGAGGTAATCGGCCAGCCTAACGAGCCACAACTCAAATACTTGGTTGTTGTCCAGCGCAGCCTCTATTTAAACCAAATCCACTTCCTTGCCCCACCCCCTCTAAAAGTGGGGACTTGTCACCAAAATATGACGGGAAGAAAAATATTAGCAACATTGCAATGATGCAATGTATGTGCCCACAAATAAATTATAAAAATTCATTTCATTCTACAATAGACAAGCACGCCATCCTTGGCGCACTGTATCCGTGTAGCATGAAGTAATTCTTGCTCGGCAGCGACTGCACATCCCTGCAGTTGTCAGTGTTGCGAAAGCTGTCCGCCCTGGCGGAAGCTATGCCGGACGTCGTGCTGATTCCACACCGGCTTCGGAACACGAACCATTCTCTGCAGTTGATACAAAATTCTTATGCGGTATTACGTGAAATTCTTCATACTCGTTTCACGCTAGTATTCCGGCAATATGTTATCGTGCCGGGCAAACGGGCGTGGTAATTTTCCTTTAACGCAGGACATTCCTGTGGCGCAAAGACTGGCAACTTAGAAATTACAATTTTTCTTTTCAACCCAGTTAAGAAATATCAACATTAGTATAATGTCAGGCATGTAGAATTTAAAACTGCGTAATTAAATGTTCGTTGAAGTTGA